>JAWKAU010000149.1:0-344000 GCA_033398695.1 Orobanche coerulescens
ACATTCTTTGTTCTTCATTTTCTTCAAGTTCTCTCATTAAGGCCAAGCCTTCAAATTCTTCGATATATTCTTCCACACTTAGTTTCCCTTGTACGAACTCCGCAATTTTTCGGTATAAGGTTAACCGATGTGATGTCGGGACATACCTTTTACGTAGTTTTTTCTTCAAAGAATCCCAAGAACGGATTTTCTCTTTTCCCGCATGAGCTCGTTGTGTTTTCATACCCTCAAACCATAAGGAAGCGCCCTTCCCTAACTTGAGAATCGCATATTTACAACGTTTCTCATCGTTAAGGTGCTTGAAGTCGAACATACGTTCAATCTTCCTTTCCCACTCCAAGTAGACTTCGGGATTGGTACCTCCGACAAATTCCGGAAGTTCATTAACTTTAAATTCATCCACATGACGCGGTGAATGTGCATCATATCCTCCTCTTCTTGCTTGAAAACGTGGTTCTTGCATGTTGTGTAGTGCCTCACGTAGTTTCTCCATGAAATCGTCGGAAAAATCCATGATGAGATAGTTTAGTCCAGAAAATCGCCAAGAGAATTTCGACAAGGAAATAACCTTGGGCTCCGATACCACTTATGATACGAATTAACGTATGAAATGTACGTAAATTCGCCGGGAAATGCAGCGGATATATTTGTTACCTCACAACACTCGTATATGTGTAACACTCGTAAGTTTTATCCGAAAGTAGGGCAATTCGGTTTTCGTAATCAAGATAATATGAAAGTAAATTATCAAACTAGACCTATAGTTTGATAAAGCAATCTCTCCTCAAGACCTATTGAGAATCGATTAAAATTACAACTCGAAGACGCGTCGAATTATAATCAAGTTGTGCTGAAAATCATTCAACAATGAATACAACCAAGTGTATTTCGTTTTTCAAGCTTCAAAGTTGATTATAAAAGGTTGAGGATGAGGCTATTATATAGCCATTACAACTCCTAACAAAGCCAAACAAGATCACACAAGATCAAGCTAAAAGACAAATAATTATTAAACTAACTATCAAGACTTTTGACAAGGAAAAGAAAACAACAACATTTTGGCTCCTTCCTTGCAAAAATCGGCCGTGGGGTTCCAAGAGTGGACAAGAATCCTTCTCATGTGATATATTTTGTAAGGCTTGACAATGACTTGATCATGAAAGTAACATCTTGGCATCTTCTTTCCATGTGGTTCGGCCGAAATCATTCCAAAGGGTGGAGTGAATCAAATCTCTTTTCTTGATCTTGATGTGGTGGACTTGAAAATGAAAGCAAATATTAAAGTAGTGGGGACAAAAGATCCTTCATGGATGCATGTCACAATCGGCCGAAATCTCCCCTAAATGGCCGATTTTGTATGCATGAACATGCATACGTGTGCATGTTTTGATACGTCTAAGTTATCCCAGTTCCGATTACTAAGATCGTTCCCATTTCCGCATTTGTTTTCTCACCGAAGTACGTAGGTGTATGTGCATGCAACGTGGTATCGCCACCTATGTCGATTCTTACTTCGCTTACTTCGTTTGGAGACGTCACAATCGCATCATATTCACTGACACTCATCTTTCCTTGCATGAGATCTGCAATTTTTCTGTACAAGCACAATCGATGTGATGTTGGTACATATCTTTTACGAAGTTTTCTTTTTCACGAATCCCACGAACGGATCTTATCTTTTCCCGCACGGGTTCTTCGCGTTTTCACTCCTTCGTACCAAAGCGAAGCTCCTTTCCCCAACTTGAGAATTGTATACTTACACCTTTTCTCATCGTCAAGTTCTTTAAACTCGAACATACGATCAATTTTTCGTTCCCATTCCAGGTAAACTTCAGGGTCTGTCCCACCAACGAACTCCGGAAGCTCGTTCACCTTGAACTCTTCGACATGGCATGAGGGTCGTTCATAGTCACCACGCCTAGGTTGCCAATGCTGGTCGCGTTGTTCTGGTACGTCACGCAATGCGTCACGAAGTTTTTCAAGAAATCAGCGTCGTTGAGATCCATAATGCCAAAGATCAAGAACTTGGTCTCCGATGCCACTTATGATACGAATTCTCACTTGTGATACGAATTCTCTATCGGTACAGCGGAAGGATGTTTTGACGAGCGGAAGCGATCAGCAAGGAACTGTCAGGAACTGACAACTACAGTTCACTATAGCAATAATACTGGCGAGTAGTATGCGCGCGCGATGAAGACGGCAACTCGATACAGCAACAAGACAGGAACTTGGCTAAATGTAAAAGACTTGATACAGGCTACCTCCAAACAGCGACACTCGAAACAGCACGTTTCGGTCGGATGCGAATTGAAACCAGGAAACAAGTTCGAAGAATCGAACAACACTTGATGTGAACTACCGAACAAGTATGAAACTATATCGAAAACAAGAATAATATTGAAACAGGACATAAATAGTTGTTTTATCGAATTAGACCTATAATTCGATAAAGTGATTTCTCCTCAAGACCTATTGGGAATCAATCAGATTAAGAATCGAAAACGCGTCGAATAATAATCAAAGTTTGAAGGAAACTCGTCCAACACTTAAACAATACACAAGGTATGTTGTTTTTATCATTCAAAATCAATCCCTTCATTACAACTCTATCAACCCTATTTATAGCCAAAAGTAGCCTAACAAGATAAACTAAACTAATACAAGTTGTTATTAAAATAATGAAAAGATAATAAAAGGTTCCCCATGTCACTTGCAAACAAAAGTAAAAGATGGGTCTTGTCTTCAAGGTGATAGCCGCCCTTCATGCTGCCGAGAATCCTGCTACTTTAATAATAAAGAAAGTGCTAAAGCTCTGTTTTATTCCTTGCCTTCACTACTTGGACCCCTTACCCAAGGTACAAGTTGCCTATGCTTGATTTACTCCAAGCCCGATTATCAAGGTAACTCCGGGTCTCGTATCCGTTTTCTCACCCAAGTATGTTGGAATATGGTCGAGGTGTTTTACGTCAATCCTCTTCGTCTTCTTCGCTTGGAGTAGTCGGTTTGGTATCACCCAAGGCCTTATGCCTTGCATTAGCTCGATGACGGGAGCAAGGTAAAGGTTGCAAAATAGGTGCGTGTCGGTTTGACTATGGGTTCGTATTGTGATGAAGTATTGTGTGATGTAATTCCTATGGATGCTTGTCATGTACTTTTGGGACGTCTGTGGTTGCTTGATAGAGATGTTTTACACCATGGGAGGAGTAATGAGTATGAGCTGCGAGATAAGGGCAAGAGGATCGTGTTGAAACCAATATCACCTCAATCTATTCGTTCGATGAGTTCTAAACGAGGTGAGAAGCCGAATCTGACCATATTTGCTAGTGAGCAGGAGATTGAGCACGCTATTGATGAGGGTGAACATGTATACATGTTGGTGATTAAGGAGATTCGGGATAATGGCGTATTTGGACAAAGCGAAGGGGAGATGACGGATTTATTGCACGAATTTGCTGATGTGTTTCCCGAAGACTTGCTGCCTATTCGTGGAATTGAGCATCAAATCAACCTTATACCGGGTACATCTCTTCCTAATAAGGCTGCCTATAGATGTAATCCGGAGGAAACTAAAGAACTACAGAAACAAATCGAAGAGCTAATGAACCGTGGGTATGTTCGAGAAAGTTTGAGTCCTTGCGCGGTTCCGGTTTTGCTTATTCCTAAGAAGGATGGATCGTAGCGGATGTGTATTGATAGTCGGGCCGTGAATAATATAACGATCAAGCATCAATTCCCGATTATGAGGCTTGATGATATGTTGGACGAGCTACACGGCTCAATGGTCTTTTCTAAAGTTGATTTGCGAAGTGGCTATCACCAGATTTGTATGCGAGACGGACAATCGAACAGCAATTGATGTGAACTCCCGATTAGGTACAACCCTGTATCGAAAGCAAGAGGAATATTGAAACAGGACAGGAAACTGGTGTTTATTGAACTAGACCTATAATCCGATAAGGTGATTTATTCTCAAGACCTATTGAGAATTGATCAGATTATCAAGACTTTGATGGTGATAATGAGGATTTTAATCTTTAAGACAACGGCTATATGAAAAGAGAGGGCTGAATTATCTTTCTTCAAAGTCTCCTTCCAAATCTTCTTGCTAGATATTCATGATACACATATCATGACTTTGATGATGATGATGATCTAAGACTTCTTCATGTCATGGCCGATTTGTCTTCAATTGTAGGGCCGAAATTAAATCAAATACAACGGCTATGAGTTGGACATTTCTCTTCCCGTATCTTGATGATGTTGACAACCGCTTCGCTTTTAGGGTCCATCTCGATTGGTTTCTTAGCAATTTCACTATCCCAGATGATTTGTACTAGTCCGTTGATTGATTCTTTGAATTGTTTAGCTCGTGCTCTTGTGACTGGACCAACAGGTATTTTTACTGGGTCCGATGGATAATCCAGTGGTTTCTCATCATTCCCTTCCTCTTGAAAAGGATTTGTCCTCAAATCCGTTTCGTCTCCTACATCAAAACAGCTTAAGTCAGCCACATTAAAAGTAGTACTCACATTATACTCACCTGGTAACTCCAGCTTGTAAGCATTATCATTGACGCGTTCCAAGACTTGAAAAGGACCATCTCCTCGGGGAAGTAGTTTAGATCGTCGTTGTGCTGGAAATCTTTCTTTTCTCATGTGCAACCAAACCCAATCCCCTGGTTCGAATGTTACCTTACGGCGCCCTTTGTTGGCTTGCTTAGCATATTGCTCAGTTCTTCTTTCAATGTTTAGGCGTGTTTGCTCATGTATTTTCTTGACGTACTCAGCCTTTTTAGCACCATCTAAGTTAACAAACTCAGAAATAGGCAGAGGGATTAAATCCAAAGGAGTTAAGGGGTTAAATCCATATACAATTTCGAACGGAGAATATTTAGTAGCTGAATGTACCGATCGATTATATGCAAATTCAACGTGAGGGAGGCTTTCTTCCCATGTTTTGATATTCTTTTTAATAACTGCTCTTAATAAAGTGGATAATGTTCTGTTAACAACTTCAGTTTGTCCGTCTGTTTGGGGATGGCAAGTAGTTGAAAATAGTAGTTTTGTGCCCAGTTTTCCCCACAAAGTTTTCCAAAAATAACTTAAAAATTTTGTATCTCGATCAGACACAATTGTCCGAGGCATTCCATGTAGTCTTATTATTTCCTTAAAGAATAGATTTGCGATGTGTGAAGCATCATCAGTTTTGTGACATGAAATAAAGTGTGCCATTTTTGAAAACCTATCAACTACCACAAAAATTGAGTCTTTTCCGTTTTTACTCCTTGGTAGTCCTAGAATGAAATCCATCGATATATCTACCCATGGTTCGGTAGAAATAGGTAAGGGTGTATATAGTCCATTTGGTAACACTTTTGATTTAGCTTGTTTACAGGTTATGCATCGACTACAAATTCGTTCAACATCTCGTTTCATATGTGGCCAATAAAAATTCTCATGTAAAATAGCTAAAGTTTTTGCTATCCCAAAGTGTCCCATTAAACCACCACTATGTGCTTCATGCACAAATAATTCTCGTAATGAACAAGCAGGGATACATAACTGATTTCCATGAAACAAATAATCATTATGTTTGTAGAATTGCCCGTGAGTCATTTGTTCACATTCTTTGTAAATTTGTCCAAAATCATTATCATTGCAATACAATTCTTTAATATGTTCAAAACCGAGCAATTTAGCATCAAGAGTGGAGATAAGTGTATACCTTCGAGAGAGAGCATCGGCGACCACATTTTCTTTACCCTTTTTGTAACGAATAACATATGGAAAAGTTTCAATAAACTCTACCCATTTAGCGTGTCGTTTGTTGAGTCGGTGCTGCCCTTTAAGGTGTTTTAGTGATTCATGATCCGTGTGAATCACAAATTGCTTTGGCCACAGATAATGTTGCCACGTTTTCAAAGCTCTTACCAACGCATAGAGTTCTTTGTCGTATGTCGGATAGTTGAGTGTAGGACCACCCAATTTTTCGCTGAAGTAAGCTAAAGGTTTCCCTTCTTGCATTAATACAGCTCCTATTCCTGTTCCTGAAGCGTCACATTCAATCTCAAAAGATTTAGAAAAATTAGGGAGGGATAAAACCGGGGCCTTAGTCAGTTTTTCCTTTAATAGTTGAAAAGCCGTTTCTTGAACTTCTCCCCAGTGAAAGCCTACAGTCTTTTTCATTACTTCAGTCATAGGTGCGGCTATGGAACTGAAATTTGGTACAAACCTCCTGTAGAAACTTGCTAAACCGTGAAAACTTCTTACTTCTCCTATATTCTTAGGACTTGACCATTCTTGGATGGCTTTAATTTTCTCGTCATCTACTTGAATTCCCTGAGCACTAACAATGAATCCCAAAAATACTAGTCTATCTGTGCAAAAAGTGCATTTGCTTAGATTAGCATATAAGTTTTCCTTCTTAAGTACCATTATTACCATTCGGAGATGTTCAACATGTTCTTCCAAATTCTTGCTATATATAAGTATGTCGTCAAAATACACAACTACGAATTTTCCTAAATAGGCACGCAAAATATGGTTCATTAAACGCATAAAGGTACTAGGGCGTTAGTTAAACCAAATGGCATAACCATCCATTCGTGCAGTCCGTATTTAGTTTTAAATGCAGTCTTCCATTCGTCTCCTTCTTTCATCCTAATTTGGTGATAACCACTTTTAAGATCAATTTTAGAGAACACGCTAGAACCGTGTAATTCATCTAACATATCATCTAAGCGAGGGATAGGATGTCGATACTTTACCGTAATATTGTTTATAGCTCGACAGTCAACACACATCCTCCAGGTTGAATCCTTCTTCGGAACGAGTAGCACGGCACAAAGACAGGGCTTAGACTTTCTCGTACATGTCCTTTTTCCATTAGCTCGGTCACTTGCCTGAATTTCTTCGTTTCATCCGGATTACTCGATAAGTGGCGATTAGGAATTGGTGCACCGGGAACAAAGTCTATCCGATGTTCGATTCCACGGATGGGCGGTAAACCGGTGGAATTTCTTCGGCAAACACATCCTTGTATTCTGCAAAAGAGAAACAACAACATCGGGCAAAGAGCTTTTAAGCCCGTTATTGGTTAGTAGTGTTTCTTTAAATAGGATAACAATCATGGGCTTTTTCTTTTATTGCCCTTTTAATTTCTCCACCCTAGCATAGAGGTGATTTTCGAACTCTCCTCTTTCTTTTCCTTGGTCTCGACTACTCCTTTTGGTACATTTTCACTTGTAATTTGAGTTGATCTTCGTAGACTTGTTGCGGAGTTAACGGGCGAGGGTAACTTTGTTGTTCGAATTGACGAATACTTATTAGTGTATCCGTTGTGAGATACTTTTACGTCAAATTGCCGTGGTCGACCCAACAATACATGTCCGGCTTGCATCGGCACTACGTCACATAATACTTCGTCTTGATATTTGCCGATTTTGAATGCCACCAACACTTGTTTGGTGACTTTTGTTTCGCCACTATTGTTCAACCATTGCAATTTATATGGTTTCGGATGTTTCAAAGTGATTAATCCGAGTTTTTCCACCAACACGATACTTGCAACATTTGTACATGATCCTCCATCTATAATCATGCTGCACACCTTATCTTTAATGTAACATCTCGTGTGGAAAAGATTCTCCCGTTGTTCATTTGGTTCGTCTCTAACTTGTATGCTTAAAGCACGTCGAGTGACTAAAGTGAGGGCTGCCGGAATTTCATCTTCGGAACCTTCGTCCCGGGGTTCATTTTCTTCGGTGTCACTTTCGGATTCGATGTCTCCGTTTGGCCTTATTACCATGACTCGTTGATTTGGACAATTATTGGCGTAATGTCCTCTTCCTTTGCAACGATGACATTGAACGTCTCGACTTCTATTAAAATTAGAACTTGGCTGAACTTGTTTTGCCGGATTACTTCCTTCGGCCGTGAGTTTAGTTGTAGATGGTTCGGTCTTCCATGAAGTGGCCTTTCCGCTTGAGGTATTTGTGTTCGGGGCTGACCTCCAAGTAGAATTTTGAGGAGTGGTTCGAACATTACCTCGTCTTTTGATTTGATTTTCTATTTTTGTGGCCATGTGTACCATCTCTTCCACTTCAACATAGTGATGTAACTCACCATGTTTTGTATTTCTCGGTTTAGTCCCGCTAGGAACCTTGCCATGGTAGCTTCTCGATCTTCTTCAATATTGGCTCGAATCATTATTATCTCCATTTCTTTAAAGTATTCTTCAACTGTTCGAGTACCTTGTCGTAGTGTTTGCAATCGGTTATAGAGTTCTCGATAGTAGTAACTTGGAACAAAACGTCTTCTCATAACCGCCTTCATTTCTTCCCAAGTTTCAATAGGTGGTTCGTGGTTCCTTCTTCGGTTGTTCAACAATTGATCCCACCAAATAATGGCATAATCAGTAAACTCGATGGCTGCCATCTTTACTTTCTTTAGGCTCGTATAGTTATGGCATTCGAACATAAGTTCAACTTTTCTTTCCCAATCAAGATAAATTTCGGGGTCACTCTTACCTTGGAACATAGGTACATTTAACTTGATATTCCCCAAGTTTCCATCTTGTCGATTGTCGTTTCTTTGATCATGGCCTCTTCGAAACCTCGTTGGATTTCTGTCGGTGTCTTCTTCATCCGAATAGTCTTCCTCTATTTGCACGTTCGGAAGTCTCCGAGGAAGAATTGGTCGTCGTACTTGTGATTTTTCTTTTTGATGAAATGCTTCCATCTTTGCATCAATCATTTGTTCAAGTTGTGTCATCATCAACTTCATATCAAACTTTGGAGATGAATGAGATGATCCTCCGATATCCGACATGATGTTATGAAGTTGTTTCGTTGGTATGAAAAAAAAAGGTGATGAGTGTTATGAAAATATAGTAAGGTGGAACGTAGGGTTGGACCTTGGCTCCGATGCCAAATGATATGAACTTGGAAAAAACGAAGTGATATGAAATGTTTGGAGTGATATGACTTCGAGTAATGCGGAAGCGTAGTTTGATGTATAGTGGGCTGAAATATAACGTAACAAGGAGGGATGTAAGTTGATGGAAGATAATCGGTCCTCAACCCTACGAATCGCAAAATGCGAACTCTAGAAATAATTCTAGAACCCAACAAATATACGTAAGTAGAACTTTAGAATCAAGGTGAAAAACAGCACTTCGGGTGAAGAAAACGAAGGCTGCCTTGTATAGTAACAAAACCGAACACAAAGAGTTAATAAAACTCGAGTAAAACAATACGTTTATGATGGATAAAAATCTGATCTCTTACAAATCCGAAAATGGCCTTTAAATAGGTGCCATTTTAAGCTTAATTCAAACTAAAATAAAATAAACAAAGATTACTTTTGACAAAGGAATAAAGCATGAAGAAAATGGTGAATCTATAGCAACGGTCATGAGCTGAATTTTCAAATGCAAAGGTCATGTGGTGGAAGAAGTCTTTTCTTGCTAGATTCTCTTGATATACATATCAAGACTTTGATGGTGATAATGAGGATTTTAATCTTTAAGACAACGGCTATATGAAAAGAGAGGGCTGAATTATCTTTCTTCAAAGTCTCCTTCCAAATCTTCTTGCTAGATATTCATGATACACATATCATGACTTTGATGATGATGATGATCTAAGACTTCTTCATGTCATGGCCGATTTGTCTTCAATTGTAGGGCCGAAATTAAATCAAATACAACGGCTATGAGCTGGACATTTCTCTTCCCGTATCTTGATGATGTTGACAACCGCTTCGCTTTTAGGGTCCATCTCGATTGGTTTCTTAGCAATTTCACTATCCCAGATGATTTGTACTAGTCCGTTGATTGATTCTTTGAATTGTTTAGCTCGTGCTCTTGTGACTGGACCAACAGGTATTTTTACTGGGTCCGATGGATAATCCAGTGGTTTCTCATCACACGTCGAATAATAACCAAATTTTAGAAGGAAACTCGTCCAACTCTTTTAGACAATACACAATGTATTTTTTTGATGATTCAATAATGTCCTGTTACAACCCGAACAAGACTACTTATAGGTAAGAGTAGTCTGACAAGATTACTTCAAATATTAAAAGATGAGATCACATGATCTTAAAATAAAGACAATTAAAAAACAAACGGTACTCCACGCTACTTGCAAACAAAAGGAATAAGGATGAGTTTTATCTCCAAGGTGCTATTCTTCTCCACATGTAGGCCGTGATTCCTGCATTGCTTTATTATAAAGAAATGGGATGAATTCTTTATTATCTTATCTTCACCAATTTGGACCCAACATGATGCATGTTGCTACGTTGAGGTTATACCCAGTCCAATTACCAAGGTTACTCTAGGTCTCGTAGCTGTTTTCTCGCCTAAGTATGTAGGAGTATGTTCAAGGTGTTTTACGTCAATCGTCACTTCGTCTTCTTCGCTTGGAGTAGTCGGTTTCGTATCATTCCCTCCTTCTTTAGAAGGAATTGTCCTCAATTCCGCAATTCCATTGTCGTCGAGATATGGAGATAGCATGCACTCCATAATCACCCGGAAGTTTTAACTTGTATGCATTGTCGTTCACCTTCGCAACTACTTTAAACGGTCCATCAGCTCGTGGCATTAACTTGTTCTTACACTTACTCGAAAATCGCTCTTTCCTCAAATGCACCCAAACTAAATCCCCAACTTCGAATAATCTCGGCTTTCTCTGCTTGTTCGACTTTCTTTTGTAAGTCTCATTTATCTCCTTGATTTGGTTATGTACTTGCTCGTGTAATTTCATCATTGACTTCAGCTTCGACTCCGCATCCTTATGCACCAATTCGTCACTCGGTAATGGAATTAGATCTAACGGCACGTAAGGATTCAGCCCATGAACTACTTCAAATGGAGAGTGTGCCGTGGCATGAGTAGGAGAACGATTGTAAGCAAACTCTGCATGTGCAAGCTTCAAATCCCAATCCTTTTGTGTCTTGCTCTCAAGACCACGTAATAAAGTGCCCAAAGTTTGATTGGTTACCTCAGTTTGGCCATCCATTTGCGGATGATGCGATGTGCTAAAACAGATAAGGAAGTTTGAGTCCTGATCCGAAACAATCATCTTCGGAGCCCCATGCAATCGTACAATCTCTCGGAAATATAAATCGGTGACGTTACTCGCGTCGTTCGTCTTGTGACAAGCTACAAAGTGAGCCATCTTCGAAAATCGATCGATAACAACCATAATAGCATCCTTCCCTCGTCGAGTACGAGGTAAAGCAACAATGAAATCCATCGAAATATCTTCCCATGGCCTTTTCGGAATCGGTAAAGGCGTGTGTTCCCCCGGCTTGAACGAACTCTTCGCAATATGGCATGTCACACACTTACTAATTATGTCATTCACATCCCCCTGCATCCTTAGCCAATAAAAATGTTCCTTAAGCACCTCCAACATCTTAGCCGAACCAAAGTGGTCAGCCAAGCCTCCACCGTGAGCTTCCAAACCAACAATTCCCGAACCGCGTGTTTGGGCAAGCAAAGACGATTTCCTTTGAAGATGAAGCCTTCCTGTATCGTAAATTCTCCAAACGGACCAGATTTGCAATGAGTGAAAGTCTCACCAAAATCCGCATCACCATCATAATATTCCTTCAACGTCTCGAACCCAAGCAAACGAACATCAAGAGTAGAGAGCAAGGCATACCGCCTAGACAATGCATCCGCTACAATGTTGCTCTTGCCATCCTTATACTTCGATGAAAAGTGGAATGATTGCAAGAATTCTACCCACATTAGCATGTCTCGGACTCAACTTCTGTTGCCCATTAATAAATATACTTCATGGACTCATGATCCGAATGTAGAATGAAGTGTTTTGGCCAAAGGTAATGACTCCAATGATCAAGGGCTCTCACAATGGCATAGAACTCCTTGTCATAAGTACAATAGTTGAGTCGAACCCCACCCAATTTCTTCGAGAAGTATGCAATCGGTCGTTTCCCTTGGACGAGAACCGCCCCAATTGATACGATATCAAATATTCCAATCGAAGAAGCTCCAATAAAAATCGACATCCACGACGATACAAATTCGCATGGCCATGCATCATTATACTTGGGAGAAAAGAACACGCGGATTGGAGTTACGTTGTTAATCGGAACCGGAGTAACGTAAAACTTGACGACGGGATTGGTCCAAAAGCATGGAAATTTCGGCCATATCATGCTTGAAAGGGACTCATGATTTGTCTTCATCTTGAAGATATCCTCCTTCCCCACCTTCCCCACAAATCGGCCAAGCATGATATGGGATGAAGACTTTCATCAAATATTTTCTTCATGTCATAGTCACCACAATAAGGCCAAGATGTCAAAGATTTTCTTCATGTCATAGTCACCATAATAAGGCCAAGATGCTTGATATCATACCTTTCCAAAATCTTCATGATCCCTCCTTGATGATTCGGCCGATTTGAAGGATTGCTAGTAAGTTTCGTTTTCTTGTTTTGTTGTATTTTCTTATGGTTGTAAACTACTATATATAGTAGTACATGTTGTATTTGTAAGTATCTTGAAAATCAATAAACCTTGTATTTCTTTGAAATATACGTTGAACGTGTTCAACAAAACTTTAGTATTGTTTCGACGCGTCTCGAGATTTTAACTTGATCAATTCTCAATAAGTCTTGAGAAGAGATTATCTTTATCGAGTTATAGGTCTAATTCGATAAAACACATCCAAATCCATATATCATACTACTTCACGGCCGAACCCACTAAAATTCGGCCACCACCTTGTAATTTTTGATTGATACTTTGATACTTGTCAAGACGTAATAATCTTTCGTTGTATTTCATACGCATTACGCACACTTACATACGTAATTCGTATCATAAGTGGTATCAGAGACATTTGTCTCACGGTGCTCGACGTTACTCAAGAAGATGGCATTCACCGATGAAGAAGTAGCACAACTACTTGACGTTCTTCGCGGCTTACCGGAGCCCCAAATCCATGCACGACGAGGATACGACACCATGCATGCACCACGACATGCTGATGAATACAAGACAAGCGAACTTCCGGAGTTCGTAGGCGGCTGATACGATATCTAATATTCCAATCGAAGAAGCTCCAATAAAAATCGACATCCACGACGATACGCATGGCCATGCATCATTATACCTGGGAGAAAAGAATACGCGGATTGGAGTTACGTTGTTAATCGGAACAGGAGTAACGTAAAACTCAACGACGGAATCGGTCCGAAAGCATGTAAATTCGGCCAAGACATGCTTGAAAGGGACCTCACTTGACTTCATATCTTTAACAATATAATGAAGTTATTCTCCTTCCCCACCATGATAACAAACGGCCGAAAAGAAGAGATTTGAAGAAGACTTTCATCCTTCATGTCACTTTCCCTCAAGTCATAATCACCTATATAATTCCAAAGGAGTGATATCATATCTTCACAAAAATCTTCCTAAATCACTACTTGAGGAATCGGCCGAAGTGAAGATTACATGTGGTGAAGATCTTCTTCATGTCACCATCACAAGTCCAAGATTGCTTCATGTCTTAATCACCTAATAAAACCAAGATACTTGGTATCTCATCCTTAGATATTTCGGCCGAAATGGAAGTTGCTAGGAAGTTTCATTTCTCGTTTTGTTGTATTTTCTTACGGTTGGAAACTACTATATATAGTAGTGCTCGTTGTATTTGTAAATCATCTTGAAAGTAATAAACCTTGTATTTCTTTGAAATATACGTTGAACGAGTTCAACAAACTTTAGTTATTGTTTCGACGCGTCTCGAGATTTTAACTTAATCAATTCTCAATACGTCTTGAGGAGAGATTACTTTTATCGAGTTATAGGTCTAGTTCGATAAAACACATCCAAATCCGTATACACTACTACCTCACGGCCGAACTCCATTAAAATTCGGTCACCCTTAGTAAATTTCAAGTGATACTTTGATACTTGTTAATCTTCCGTTGTATTTTATACGTATTACTTACGTAATTCGTATCATAAGTGGTATCGGAGACATTTGTCTCACAGTTCTCGACGTTACTCAAGAAGATGGCATTCACCGATGAAGAAGTAGCACAACTACGTGACGTTCTTCGTGGCTTACCGGAGCCCAGAATCCAAGCACGACGTGGATACGACACCATGCATGCACCACGACATGCTGATGAATACAAGACAAGCGAACTTCCGGAGTTCGTAGGCGGCACCGATCCCGAGGTTTATTTGGAGTGGGAAAGAAAAATTGAACGAATGTTTGAGTTCAAGGATCTCAATGACGAGGTACGTTGCAAGTATGCGATTCTCAAACTTGGAAAGGGAGCTTCCCTTTGGTTTGAACGAATGAAGACACAAAGAGTTCGTGCCGGAAAAGAGAAGATACGTTCGTGGGATTCTCTAAAAAGGAAACTACGAAAAAGATATGTCCCGACTACACACAAGTTAAGCTTGTATCGAAAAATTTCTGACCTCACGCAAGGAAAGCTAAGTGTCGAGGAGTACATCGAGGAGTTTGAAAACTTATCCTTGATGGGAGAACTTGAAGAAAGCGAAGAATTGCGGATGTCCCGTTTCCTACGAGGTTTGAACAAAAATATTGCTAATTCCGTGGAACTCTACCCCTATGCCGACTTTGATACTTTATGCGGACTTTGCATAAAGTTGGAAAATCAAAACAAAGCAAAACTTTCTAAACCCGAATTCCCATCTAAATACGGAAATACCAACTTTGGCGCGAGTTCTAGCTCGTTTCCAAAAACTGTCACCACAAACCAACCCGTTACTACCATTCAAAAAACTCCTATCACCCCAAAAGAAACAAGCCTATCTAAAGTCCGGTGTTTCAAATGTCAAGGATTTGGACACTATCAAAGTGCTTGTCCAAATCGGAGAATTGTGACGTTACGAGAAGCCATAGCCGTCCGAGAAGAATTACTAGCCGAAGAAGAAAGAATTGGAGAAGTTTTTAACTTAGAAGCTGGCGAAGAAGAAGAATGCGAGGCATACGATGCCCCGAACTATGACACGAACCTCGTCCTTCACATGTTACAAACGAAGGCAGCCCCGAGTGACGAAGAACAACGAGACCAAATCTTTCACACGAAGTGTCGTGTCGAAGAGAAATGGTGTAGCTTGATCATTGACGGTGGAAGTTGTACAAACGTGGCATCAAGCGAGATGGTCTCAAAACTCGGTTTGATCACCACGGCCCATCCTAAGCCGTATGCACTCCATTGGCTCGATGATGGAAATAAGGTGAAAGTATCAAGGCAAGTGAAGGTCGGACTCACCATGGGTTCGTATGGTGATGATATTACATGCGATGTACTACCGATGGACGCATGTCACGTGTTATTAGGAAGACCTTGGTTATTTGATCGGGACGTACTACATCGAGGGAGGAGTAACGAGTATGAGTTACGTGACAAAGGTAAAAAAATTGTTCTTAAACCTATGTCACCTCATGATACGAATTCTCTATCGGTACAGCGGAAGATTATTTCACGTGCGGTAGCGAGCAACACTCACTCGAAATGAATCAAACAGCTCAGGCTGTAGCTGAAGGCAACAACCCGTCGACACAGCAATATCGGACAGCAACCACCCGTAATCGAACAGTGACCGAACAAGGACGAACAACAACACGCCCCTTCTGGCCGATTCGAACAGCGGCACTCGCCGACACAACTTGATTACGAGCAGCAACGCATCGTCTGACACTTCGAACAGCAACAACTCGTCGATCGGCAATAGCAGACGGCAAGGTTTGCTCGTCTAAAGACTTCCGAGCAGCGGCGGTGAACAAAGAGAATCCCTACGGCGGCGAAAAGGATAATTCCGAATTACGCTCGAGAGCGAACAACACTTATGACAGGAAATCCCGATCGGATACTAGCATGTATCGCGTGTAAGGGAAATGTCTTTTGTGAACAGGAAACACGAACAATAAATATATGTGTGTAACACTTTGAGAAACGTCAGAAAGTATCGAAATTAGGACGAAGAAGAACACGCACAATGTTTATATCGAATTAGATCCGAATTCTGATCGGAATGTGTATGTATATAGCGGAAGTAAAATTCACGGATGAAAAGAAAAACAAGTGGAATATGATAAATCGAACGTATGAATATGGAGGTAATATCGGATGTAGTAACAATATCGAACAAGTATAAACTGTATCGAAAACAAGAAGAATATCGAGACAGATGAGAAGCTTGATTGTTTTATCGAATTAGACCTATAATTCGATAAAGTGATTTCTTCTCAAGACCTATTGAGAATCAATCGGATTAATACTCGAAAACGCGTCGAATAAAAATCAGCTTTCGATGAAAAGCGTTCACCAAGAGAAAACACAAAGTGTATTCTAATTTCTTTAACATTCAAATCTGCTTCATTACAACTCTACTGCCACTATTTATAGGTAAAAGTAACCTGACAGGATAAACTAAACTAATACAAGCTGTTCTTAAAATAATGAAAAGATAATAAAAGGTTCCCCATGTCACTTGCAAACAAAAGTAAAAGCTGGGCTTTGTCTCCAAGTTGAAAGTTGACAGCCGCCTTTTGCCAAGAATCCTGCTGCTTTTGTAAAAAAATGCTGGACATTCTTTTATTGTTTAGCTACCACTTGAACAAAGAAAATAAAGGGATAAAATCTTCATGATTTTGGACCAAATCTGATGCTGTCGGTTTTGTCATTTTTGGGATCCAATGGTTCCGAATTTGGTCCTATGGCTTCATAAGATTTGTAGCACTCTTTCTTAGCTTTCCACGGCTACTTGAATCACCTGAATCGGATATCGGTCGAGTAAGTTATCGCCAAAATACTAAAACTACTACGAAGTCATCGTGCGCGCGAGAATTGGTAATTTGCCCGTGTATTTTGCATGAGGATTTTATGTACGCCTGCGACTCAAATCAAGCTTGGTCGGATAATCTTCTTTTTGTATTTGATGATGTTGACCGATTCGTATCATACCCTCCCCCTTTCAAAGGATTTGACCTCAAATCCAGATTTTAAACTTTAAGACTTGACTTGTAGTTCATTGGATGCTCGGTTTTGATCACATCATTCCCTTCTTTTTCAAGAAGATTCATTCTTGATTCTAATGCCCGAAAGAAGGGTTGGTACTCCGGATATGGTTGCACTCCTCCTGGTTTGAAGATGTAATTTTCGTCCATAATGTTGACTTTAACCTGTGATTGCGTATCCAAAAGGACAACATGCAAAATGGAAACAAACGACGTACCTAGGAGTCTTCCATTCCCCTTAATGGAATCCCGAAAAGATGATTTATGGCTTAACGGAGTAATTTCCAACTCATGTGCCAGGTGAACACAAATCGCATCCTCACTCCCTTCAATAATGAATTCTTCCCTTACTATTTTCCGATTATATGCAGCCACGCTGCTTTCACGTTGGTCGGTGTCAGGAACCGGATCAATGAGAACAATTGGATTGGGATCCTCCAATTTTTTTAACAATAATAGAAATAACCTCATAGAAATTTTGGGGAACAATCGCCTTGTCCTCAATCTCTTCATCTTCTGTAGCTCGGGAAACGGACGGTTGTGTAGAACTAAAAGGTATACTTGTGAGTTCCTCACTCGTTAACTCGTCCTGATGCTCCAAATCATTTGAAACCAATTTGGTTTCTAAAGTACGAAGAACTAAGTCTGTATCATAATCGAGAGCATCATAAACTACACATTCTTCTTCTCCTTCGTCCTCTATATCAAACTTGAGAATGTCGCCTAGCCTTTCTTGTTCTTCCTCGGCTATTAACTCGTCTCGGGTAGCAAGAGTCGGGCAAACATTTTGCACATGATCGAACCCTTGGCCAATGAAACAACTCACCTCCAGCAAACTCGTCTCATTAGGCAAGTCGAGAGCTTTAGAAACCGAGTTGGGGGCTGATGGTGTTACGATTTTGAGAGCCGAACTCGAGCCGAAAGGTACGTATCTCTTGCGAAGTTTTCTTTTCAACGACTCCCACGAGCGGATCTTTTTTTTTCCAGCACGAGTCCTTTGCTTCTTCTTACATTCGAACCAAACTAAAGCGCCTTTAACCAACTTGATAATTGCATATTTGCAACGCTTCTCATCGTTAAGACCTTTAAACTCGAACAAGCGATCCATCTTACGTTCCCATTCCAAATAAATTTCGGGATCGGTACCTCCGATGAACTTCGGAAGTTCGTTCAACTCGAACTCGTTAGTATGGCGTGGGGAACATAGGCCTTCTCCTCCTCGTCGAGGTTCCGGTAAGTCATGTAAGGCATCACGTAGCTTTACCAAGAATTCGGTATTGGAAAAGTCCATCTCTTCTAATGATCAAGAAACCGAACAGAAAATTTGCCAAGAAATCCGTGAAGAATAAACCGGAAGATGATCAAAGAATCTGATCTCCACCGTTGACTGTAGTTCAATGAGTTGGCTTACCTTTGTCAAAATTTCGTGGCGATCCAACGGTCGAATCCACGGAAACTTTGTTTTCTTCCTCAACTAAAAATTCGTTGAATAAATCGCCCAAGGAGATGACATTGGGCTCGATACCACTTATGATACGAATTCTCTATCGGTCAATGGAAGATTATTTCACGTGCGGTAGCGGCGGCCTCACTCGAAATGAATCAAACGGCTCAGTGTAGTGAAGGCAACAACCCGTCGACCACGGCAATATCGGACAAAGAACCACCCGTAATCGAGCGGTGGCCGAACAAGGGCGAACGGCAACACGCCCGCTTCTGGCCGATTCGAACAGCGGCACTCGCCGACACTTGATTACGAGCAGCGGCAGCAGCGTCGTCAAAGACTTCCGAACAAAGCAACAACTCGTCGTCGGCAATAACAGATGACAAAGGTTTGCTCGTCTGACACTTCCGAACAGGCGGTGAACAAAGAGAATCCCTACGGCGGCGGCGAAAGGATGATTCCGATTACGGAGAACGAACAACACTTATGACAGGAAATCCCGATCGGATACTAGCATGTATCGCGTGTAAGGGAAATGTCTTTTGTGAACAGGAAACACGAACAATAAATCTAAGTGTGGAACAATGTGAGAATCGTCCGAAAGTAGGGAAATTCGGACGAATAAGAACACGCACAAGGTGTTTATCGAATTAGATCCGAATTCTGATCGGAATGTGTATGTATATAGCGGAAGTAAAATTCACGGATGAAAAGAAAAACAAGTGGAATATGATAAATCGAACGTATGAATATGGAGGTAATATCGGATGTAGTAACAATATCGAACAAGTATAAAACTGTATCGAAAACAAGAAGAATATCGAGACAGGACAGAAACAGTTGTTTTATCGAATTAGACCTATAATTCGATAAAGTGATTTCTTCTCAAGACCTATTGAGAATCAATCGGATTAATACTCGAAAACGCGTCGAATAAAAATCAGCTTTCGATGAAAAGCGTTCACCAAGAGAAAACACAAAGTGTATTCTAATTTCTTTAACATTCAAATCTGCTTCATTACAACTCTCGCCACTATTTATAGGTAAAAGTAACTTTGTGGGATAAACTAAACTAATACAAAATTGTTCTTTAAATAATGAAAAGATAATTAAAGGTTCCCCATGTCACTTGCAAACAAAAGTAAAAGTGGGCTTTGTCTCCAAGTTGAAAGTTGATGGCCGCCTTTGCCAAGAATCCTTTTGCTTTTGTAAAAAATCTGGACATTCTTTTATTGTTTAGCTACCACTTGAACAAAGAAAATAAAGGGATAAAATCTTCATGATTTTGGACCAAATCTGATGCTGTCGGTTTTGTCATTTTTGGGATCCAATGGTTCCGAATTTGGTCCTATGGTCTTCATAAGATTTGTAGCACTCTTTCTTAGCTTTCCATGGCCACTTGAATCACCTGAATCGGATATCGGTCGAGTAAGTTATCGCCAAAATACTAAAACTACTACGAAGTCATCGTGCGCGCGAGAATTGGTAATTTGCCCGTGTATTTTGCATGAGGATTTTATGTACGCCTGCGACTCAAATCAAGCTTGGTCGGATAATCTTCTTTTTGTATTTGATGATGTTGACCGATTCGTATCACCTCAAGCTATCCGGACGATGAGTTCGAAAAAAGTTGAAGGACCGAAACTTACGATGTTTGCAAACGAGAAAGAAGTCGAACACGCCATTGACGATGGCGAACGTGTTTATTTGATGATGATCAAAGAGGTCCGAAATCTTGCCACCAAATCACACCACGAAGAAGAGATAGATGCACTATTACACGAGTTCTCGGATGTATTTCCCGAAGATTTGCCGGTAGGATTACCACCTATCCGCGGAATTGAACACCAGATTGATCTTATACCGGGAGCTCCATTACCGAACAAAGCGGCGTATCGTTGTAATCCCGAAGAAACCAAAGAACTACAACGCCAAATTGATGAACTCATGAATCACGGATATGTCCGAGAAAGTTTAAGTCCGTGTGCGGTTCCAGTTGTACTTGTACCAAAAAAAGACGGATCATGGCGGATGTGTATTGTGATAGGGCCGTAAATAACATCACCGTCAAGTATCGGTTCCCCATCCCGAGACTATACGACATCTTTGGACGAGTTACATGGCTCGGTTATATTTTCCAAAGTTGATTTACGGAGCGGATACCATCAAATCCGCATGCGAGAGGGAGACGAATGGAAAACGGCGTTTAAAACAAAGAATGGACTTTACGAATGGGTTGTGATGCCATTCGGCCTCACCAACGCCCCGAGCACTTTTATGAGGTTGATGAACGAGGTTCTCAAATCTTTCTTGGGAAAGTTTGTTGTCGTATACTTAGACGACATCTTGATCTACAGTCGATCCTTAGAGGAACATCTCGAACATTTGCGGCACGTATTTGAAACGCTAAGGGAACAGAAACTTTACGGAAAGCGGGAGAAGTGTACTTTCCTAGTCGAGAGTCTTGTCTTTCTCGGCTATGTTGTTTCGAAAGAAGGAGTTTCGGTCGACCAAGAAAAGATCGCGGCAATCAAGTCGTGGCCGACCCCAAAGACAATCACGGAGGTACGATCATTTCATGGCCTCGCTTCTTTTTACCGACGATTCATACTGATACGAATTACGTATGTAAGTGTACGTAAAGCGTATGAAATACAACGGAAGGTTATTACGTTTGGACAAGTATCAAAATATCGATCAAAAGTACAAGGTGGTGGCCGAAATTATACGGTTTTCGGCCGTGATGTAGGATAGTGTATGGATTTGAATGTGTTTTATCGAACTAGACCTATAACTCGATAAAGGTAATCTCTTCCCAAGACCTATTGAGAATTGATCAAGTTAAAATCTCGAGACGCGTCGAAACAATAACTAAAGTTTGTTGAACTCGTTCAACGTATATTTCAAAGAAATACAAGGTTTATTACTTTCAAGATTGTTTACAAATGTTACAAGTACTACTATATATAGTAGTTTCCAACCGTAAGAAAATACAACAAAACGAGAAATGAAACTTCCTAGCAACTCCTTCAAATCGGCCGAATCATGTAGGGTTCATGAGGATTTTGTGGTGATATCACTGTTTTAAATAGCGTTTCGTAGCGTAGGCTATAGCGAGCTATAGCGCAAAAAATGACTGTAGCGCTACGTAGCGCATCCAAAATAGCGTTTTGGACAAATAACGTAGGCTTTTTGATGACGTGGCACATTTTTTATCCAAATAGCGCAAATAGCGTAGGCTATTTGAGCTATAGCGTAAATAGCGTAGGCTATTTGAGAAATTTTAATTTTTATCATATTTTTTATTTTAATTATATATTTTTATTTTAATTACAAATATTTTTTAATTATTATTTTATTACTTTTATATCTATATAAACTATAAAGTTCTATTAAATTTGTTACAAAATATAGTTTTTTTAATAATTCTTAGATATATGTAGTGTCAAAGATAATGACAAATAACCAATGATAAATAACCGATAGGAAAACTTGTTGATGAGTTCATTAAAAAAACGGTGGATTGTAGCTAAACGAATATGATATTTATACATTTATTTTCATATATTCTTATTTTAAGTGTTACTAGTTATAATTTTAACTTGATTTATATTAACTTATGACAAATAATTATATATTATATAGATATATTTTATTTTTTTATATAAAATAGTAGGAACGCTAAACCTACGCTATACGCTACGCTATTTGCGCTACGCGCTATCAGGACAAAAACGCTACACATCAACGCTGCGCTATTTAAAACACTGGGTGATATGATATCAAGTCTTTTTGGAATTATCATAGTGATTAGGACATGAAGGATAATGACATGAAGGAGACATTTGATGAATGTCTTCATCAAATTCTTTTGTTCAAATCGTGAGGTATCATGGTGGGAAGGTGATATGATATCAAGTCTTTTTGGAATTATCATGGTGATTAGGACATGAAGGATAATGACATGAAGGAGACATTTGATGAAAGTCTTCATCAAATTCTTTTGTTCAAATCGTGAGGTATCATGGTGGGAAGGTGATATGATATCAAGTCTTTTTGGAATTATCATGGTGATTAGGACATGAAGGATAATGACATGAAAGAGACATTTGATGAAAGTCTTCATCAAATTCTTTTGTTCAAATCGTGAGGTATCATGGTGGGAAGGTGATATATCTTCATTTGGAGTTATTATGGTGATGGTGACATGAAGAAGATATTTGATGAAAGTCTTCATCAAATCTTAAGCTTGGGCGATTTTGTAGTGAGGTGGGGAAGGAGAAATATCTTCATTTGGAAGTATTATGGTGATGGTGACATGAAGAAGATATTTGATGAAAGTCTTCATCAAATTCTCATGCTTGGGCCGTTTTTATTGAGGTGGGGAAGGCTTGGATGATTTGTAGTAATGGTGGGAAGGTATCTTCAAAGTAGGGACAATATCAAAGGAAATCTTTGAAAGTGACATACTTGAACAACATGAAAGGGGGGGGGGGCGATGTGTTTGTGATGTGGGGGTGGAATCTTTGTGATGATCTTTGACAAAGATTTGTGAAGACCTTGTAATGAAAAGATAACAAATGTGACAAAATCTTCATGGTGTTGGGGAATGGGGCGGCGAATGTAATTCATGACTTTAGTATGCATGGTGCATACTACGTATGCATGTCGACATGTCTACGTTATTAGAGTCCGATCACTAAAAATGCATTCCAATCTTCTTCATTCGGAATAGTCATTTCGTATCATTATTCGGAATAGTTGTTTTCGTATCATTCCCTCTCTCTTTAAAGGGAATTGTCCTCAATTCGAACTCCCTTAAATCACCAAGATAATTGACTAAAGCCTCTAAGTATTTGATCTCGAAGATGTCGATGCGTACATGGCCCAAAATCTTGAGACGATAGGTAGTGGGGCCCCTCGAGAATCACCAACAAAATAACTATCATTATTAATAAAATAATAATAATTACTCACTTGAGTAATACCGATATCATGACATGAGTGGATATACGAAATGGGGCCTTACGGTTAACTCCACATCGGGTTCTTCCTCCAGAATTGGAAACACTGATTTCTTGGGTTCATCATCAAAAATGGAAAACACAGAATTTATTACGGTGGGAACCATAGGATTTATTACGGATTCCTCTTCATCAATTGATTCCTCATCAAATCTTTGGCGGTCGTCATAATCTAACCAACACTCCGTTTCAATATTCTTTGGGCTCCTCCAATAATGTCTCATCAAAAATTAATCCACTAGGCTCGTTTCGTACCGCAACAAAGTCATACGACCCACTTTGCTCCGATAGGGCGACTCGACTCAACCATCGTCTTCTTTGTCATCAAAAAATGCCGCAGGAAATTCTGTCATATCAAAGTCGTCAGTGACAAAGAGTTCATTTTCAATATTAGCCGTTTCAGAAAGCATAAGGCCGTGATCTTGTTTCGCGTTACTAAAATAATTTGGTCCGTTTTGGTCAATTTGGCCAACACAACCAACTGGCCCATGATCAAAGTAGCAAGATCTAGGTTCATCGACTAGGGAGACACGGCTCAACTCATCTTCTTCGTTGAATTGCTCCATTGAAAACTCTGTCTCGTCTACTTCATTGAAAATGGTGGTAGGGACATCGTCTTCGTCAAAAAAAACTTATTGGAAATTCTTCGATGAAATAATAATGTTTGATCAAAGGTTGGCGGCGGGCCTTCGTTGGATTGGTGGTGTGGGAACATCGTGTGGTGGTTTGGTTTGAAACTTCGTTTGAAATATTTTGTGAATTTTTTCCAATCTTTGATTTTTGGCTTACGTTGTTGTGAGCAGGATTTGATTTTGCCACGAGACGGCGCGCTACCGCTGGGCGCCTTGCCTGTAACGCGGCGGTTGATCGGGGCAGCCTTGAAGCCCGAGTGCTCCTCACAAGCACGAAGCCAATCTATGCACGCATTTGGATTACTATCTCCGTGAAATTCGGTATCTTTGCGGAATTTGGCCAAGAAATCAATATCGTTGGCATCGTCCTGTGTCTTTCTTGCATACGTTGCTCCGGTAAGCCGTTTAGTGCGTCACGGAGTGTCATCAGAAATCGAGCTCGGAGAAATCCATAACAAGAATCAAGAGATAGTTCTTGACAAGAAATCGGACAGAAAATTTTCCAAGAAATCCGTGAAGAATGAACCAAGAAGATGATCAAAGAATCTGATCTCCACCGTTCAGACTGTAGTTCAATGAGTTGGCTTACCTTTGTCAAAATTTCGTGATGATCCAACGGTCGAATCTACGGGAAACTTTGTTTTCTTCCGACTGCGCTAATCTGCCAATGTTATGCGAAAATTCTTCTAACCGTGAAGAACAACCCAAGAAGGTGACTAAATACTTCAAAAAAAAATTTGGTGAATATAGTTGATCGCCCAAGGAGATGACCTTGGGCTCCGATACCACTTATGATACGAATTACGTATGTAAGTGTACGTAAAGCGTATGAAATACAACGGAAGGTTATTACGTTTGGACAAGTATCAAAATATCGATCAAAAGTACAAGGTGGTGGCCGAAATTATACGGTTTTTGGCCGTGATGTAGGATAGTGTATGGATTTGAATGTGTTTTATCGAACTAGACCTATAACTCGATAAAGGTAATCTCTTCCCAAGACCTATTGAGAATTGATCAAGTTAAAATCTCGAGACGCGTCGAAACAATAACTAAAGTTTATTGAACTCGTTCAACGTATATTTCAAAGAAATACAAGGTTTATTACTTTCAAGATTGTTTACAAATGTTACAAGTACTACTATATATAGTAGTTTCCAACCGTAAGAAAATACAACAAAACGAGAAATGAAACTTCCTAGCAACTCCTTCAAATCGGCCGAATCATGTAGGGTTCATGAGGATTTTGTGGTGATATGATATCAAGTCTTTTTGGAATTATCATAGTGATTAGGACATGAAGGATAATGACATGAAGGAGACATTTGATGAATGTCTTCATCAAATTCTTTTGTTCAAATCGTGAGGTATCATGGTGGGAAGGTGATATGATATCAAGTCTTTTTGGAATTATCATGGTGATTAGGACATGAAGGATAATGACATGAAGGAGACATTTGATGAAAGTCTTCATCAAATTCTTTTGTTCAAATCGTGAGGTATCATGGTGGGAAGGTGATATGATATCAAGTCTTTTTGGAATTATCATGGTGATTAGGACATGAAGGATAATGACATGAAAGAGACATTTGATGAAAGTCTTCATCAAATTCTTTTGTTCAAATCGTGAGGTATCATGGTGGGAAGGTGATATATCTTCATTTGGAGTTATTATGGTGATGGTGACATGAAGAAGATATTTGATGAAAGTCTTCATCAAATCTTAAGCTTGGGCCGATTTTGTAGTGAGGTGGGGAAGGAGAAATATCTTCATTTGGAAGTATTATTGTGATGGTGACATGAAGAAGATATTTGATGAAAGTCTTCATCAAATTCTCATGCTTGGGCCGTTTTTTATTGAGGTGGGGAAGGCTTGGACGATTTGTAGTAATGGTGGGGAAGGTATCTTCAAAGTAGGGACAATATCAAAGGAAATCTTTGAAAGTGACATACTTGAACAACATGAAAGGGGGGGGGGGGCGATGTGTTTGTGATGTGGGGGTGGAATCTTTGTGATGATCTTTGACAAAGATTTGTGAAGACCTTGTAATGAAAAGATAACAAATGTGACAAAATCTTCATGGTGTTGGGGAATGGGGCGGCCGAATGTAATTCATGACTTTAGTATGCATGGTGCATACTACGTATGCATGTCGACATGTCTACGTTATTCCGAGTCCGATCACTAAAAATGCATTCCAATCTTCTTCATTCGGAATAGTCATTTTCGTATCATTATTCGGAATAGTTGTTTTCGTATCACATACGGGACTTTAACACCATCTCCAGCCCGATCACGGAGTGTCTAAAAAAAGGAACCTTTGCATGGAACGAGGCGGCCCAAAAGGCTTTTGAAAATTTAAAGGGAAAATTATGTGAAGCGCCGATTTTGACGTTACCCGATTTTTCACAACCATTTGAGGTGGAATGCGACGCTAGCGGAGTTGGAATCGGGGCAGTGCTTATCCAAAGAGGCCGTCCCATCGCCTATTTTTCGGAGAAATTAAGTGGCGCCCGAGTGAATTATTGTACTTACGACAAGGAGTTCTATGCTATCGTGAGAGCACTCGATCATTGGAGTCATTATCTACGTTCGAAATATTTCGTGCTGCACTCGGATCGCGAGTCGTTAAAATACATCAACGGACAAAGTAAGCTAAGCCCGAGGCATGCAAAATGGGTGGAATTTTTACAATCTTTTCACTTTTCATCCAAGTACAAAGACGGGAAGAGTAATATAGTGGCGGATGCACTATCGAGACGGTATGCCTTACTGTCGATGCTAGATGTTCGTTTGTTGGGGTTCGAGACTTTGAAAGATCATTACAGCGACGATTTGGACTTCGGGGAAATTTTTAACCGTTGTAAAACGGCCCCGTACGAGGAATTTGTTTTACAAGATGGCTTTCTTTTCAAGGGAAATAAATTATGTGTGCCAAGACATACAATTCGGGAATTCTTTGGTTCGGGAGGCGCACGGAGGAGGACTAGCCGGTCACTTCGGCTCGACCAAGACTGTAGAAGTGCTAAAAGAACATTTCTTTTGGCCAAAGATGTATGGTGACGTAAGCACAATCGTGAGTAAATGCGTCACTTGTCACATGATGAAAAGTTCGTTCAAGTCGAGTACATACATGCCGTTGCCAATACCGTTACGACCATG
This sequence comes from Orobanche coerulescens, assembly GCA_033398695.1. Taxonomy (NCBI): domain Eukaryota; kingdom Viridiplantae; phylum Streptophyta; class Magnoliopsida; order Lamiales; family Orobanchaceae; genus Orobanche; species Orobanche coerulescens. The sequence goes on from JAWKAU010000149.1 coordinate 27,310, forward strand.
GGAGGATGTCTCGATGGATTTTATTGTGGCTTTACCTCGTACTCAACGAGGCAAAGACTCGATCATGGTGGTCGTCGACCGTTTTTCGAAAATGGCTCACTTTATAGCATGCCACAAAACCGATGATGCAAGCAATGTGGCGGACTTGTACTTAGGAAGTAGTTCGTTTACACGGAGTTCCAAAACTATCGTGTCGGATCGAGATTCCAAATTTGAGTTATACGGAATACTTTATGGAGAAAAGTGGGTACTAAACTCCTATTTAGTACTTCACATCACCCACAAACCGATGGACAGACCGAGGTGACTAATCGAACCTTGGGAGCATTATTGCGAGGATTGGTGAATAAAACACAGAAGGATTGGGACGTTAAACTTGCTCATGCGGAATTCGCATACAACCGATCACCCGGTTATGCCACGGCCCATTCACCTTTTGAAGTAGTATACGGATTAAATCCGCACTTGCCATTGGACTTGATTCCCTTGCCGAGCAACGAATTGGTTCACAAAGACGCCGAAGCAAAACTCAAATCAATGATGAAGTCACATGAAAAGATACGGGAACGGATTAAAGAAGTGAATGAAATTTACAAACGGAAGTCGAACAAAAATAAAAAAGCGAGATTATTTGAGGTTGGCGACTTAGTTTGGATACATTTGAGAAAAGAAAGATTCCCAAGCAAACGGAAGAACAAATTGATGCCGAGAGACGAGGGTCCGTACAAAATTGTGGAAAAAGTGAACGACAACGCATACAAAGTCGAACTTCCGGGCGAACATGGAGTACACGCGACTTTCAACGTAGGTGATCTCTCACCTTACCTTGACGACGATGGCATTACGGAATTCAGGTCAATTCCTTTCAAAGAAGGAGGGAATGATACGATATCTAATATTCCAATCGAAGAAGCTCCAATAAAAATCGACATCCACGACGATACGCATGGCCATGCATCATTATACCTGGGAGAAAAGAATACGCGGATTGGAGTGACGTTGTTAATCGGAACAGGAGTAACGTAAAACTCAACGACGGAATCGGTCCGAAAGCATGTAAATTCGGCCAAGACATGCTTGAAAGGGACCTCACTTGACTTCATATCTTTAACAAGATAATGAAGTTATTCTCCTTCCCCACCATGATAACAAACGGCCGAAAAGAAGAGATTTGAAGAAGACTTTCATCCTTCATGTCACTTTCCCTCAAGTCATAATCACCTATATAATTCCAAAGGAGTGATATCATATCTTCACAAAAATCTTCCTAAATCACTACTTGAGGAATCGGCCGAAGTGAAGATTACATGTGGTGAAGATCTTCTTCATGTCACCATCACAAGTCCAAGATTGCTTCATGTCTTAATCACCTAATAAAACCAAGATACTTGGTATCTCATCCTTAGATATTTCGGCCGAAATGGAAGTTGCTAGGAAGTTTCATTTCTCGTTTTGTTGTATTTTCTTACGGTTGGAAACTACTATATATAGTAGTGCTCGTTGTATTTGTAAATCATCTTGAAAGTAATAAACCTTGTATTTCTTTGAAATATACGTTGAACGAGTTCAACAAACTTTAGTTATTGTTTCGACGCGTCTCGAGATTTTAACTTAATCAATTCTCAATAGGTCTTGAGGAGAGATTACTTTTATCGAGTTATAGGTCTAGTTCGATAAAACACATCCAAATCCGTATACACTACTACCTCACGGCCGAACTCCATTAAAATTCGGTCACCCTTAGTAAATTTCAAGTGATACTTTGATACTTGTTAATCTTCCGTTGTATTTTATACGTATTACTTACGTAATTCGTATCAGCGGCACCGATCCTGAGGCTTATTTGGAGTGGGAAAGGAAAATTGAACGAATGTTTGAGTTCAAGGATCTCAATGACGAGGTACGATGCAAGTACGCGATTCTCAAACTTGGAAAGGGAGCTTCCCTTTGGTTTGAACGAATGAAGACACAACGAGTTCGTGCCAGTAAGGAGAAGATACGTTCGTGGGATTCTCTAAAAAAGAAACTACGAAAAAGATATGTCCCGGCTACACACAAGTTAAGTTTGTATCGAAAAATTTCTGACCTCACGCAAGGAAAGCTAAGTGTCGAGGAGTACATCGAGGAGTTTGAAAACTTATCCTTGATGGGAGAACTTGAAGAAAGCGAAGAATTACGGATGTCCCGTTTCCTACGAGGTTTGAATAAAAATATTGCTAATTCCGTGGAACTCTACCCCTATTCCGACTTTGATACTTTATGTGGACTTTGCATAAAGTTGGAAAATCAAAACAAGACAAAATTTTCTAAACCCGAATTCCCACCTAAATACGGAATACCAACTTTGGCGCGAGTTCTAGCTCGTTTCCAAAAAATGTCACAACAAGTCCACCCGTTACTACCATTCCAAAAACTCCTATCACACCAAAAGAAACAAGCTTATCTAAAGTCCGGTGTTTCAAATGTCAAGGATTTGGACACTCTCAAAGTGCTTGTCCAAACCGGAGAATAGTGACGTTACGAGAAGCCATAGCCGTCCGAGAAGAATTACTAGCCGAAGAAGAAAGAATTGGAGACGTCTTTAACTTGGAAGCCGACGAAGAAGAAGAAGATTGCGAGGCATACGATGCCCCGAACTATGACACAAACCTCGTCCTTCGCATGTTACAAACGAAGGCGGCCCCGAGTGACATAGAACAACGAGACCAAATCTTCCACACGAAGTGTCGTGTCGGAGAGAAATGGTGTAGCTTGATCATTTGACGGTGGAAGTTGTACAAACGTGGCATCAAGCGAGATGGTCTCGAAGCTCGGATTAATCACCACAGCTCATCCAAAGCCGTATGCACTCCATTGGCTCGATGATGGAAATAAGGTGAAAGTATCAAGACAAGTGAAGGTCGGACTCACCATGGGTACGTATGGTGATGATATTACATGCGATGTACTACCGATGGACGCATGTCACGTATTATTGGGAAGACCTTGGTTATTTGTGATACGAATTACGTAAGTAATGCGTATAAAATACAACGGAAGATTATTATGTCTTGACGATTATCAAAGTATCACTCGAAAATTACAAGGGGTGACCGAACTTAAATGGATTTCGGCCGTGAAGTAGTATGGTATACGGGTTTGGATGTGTTTTATCGAACTAGACCTATAACTCGATAAAAGTAATCTCTCCTCAAGACCTATTGAGAATTGATCAAGTTAAAATCTCGAGACGCGTCGAAACAATAACTAAAGTTTTGTTGAACTCGTTCAACGTATATTTCAAAGAAATACAAGGTTTATTAAGTTTCAAGATGATTTACAAATACCACAAGTACTACTATATATAGTAGTTTCCAACCGTAAGAAGATACAACAAAACGAGAAAACAAAACTTCCTAGCAATATACCAATCGGCCGAAATATCCAAGGATGGGATCAAGAAGATTTTGTCCAAGATATCAAGCATCTTGGATTTATTTGGTGACTAAGACATGGAGAAAATCCTTGATGAAAGTCTTCATCCCATATCATGCTTGGGCCGATTTGTGGGGAAGGTGGGGAAGGAGCATTTTGGACTTATCATGGTGATTATGACATGAAGAAGATATTTGATGAAAGTCTTCATCAAATCTTATTGCTTGGGCCGATTTTGTAGTAATGTGGGGAAGGAGAAATATCTTCATTATCTTGTCAAAGATATGAAGTCAAGTAAGGTCCCTTTCAAGCATGTCTTGGCCGAATCTTCATGCTTTTAGACCGATCCCGTCGTCAAGTTTTACGTTACTCCTGTTCCGATTAACAACGTAACTCCAATCCGCGTGTTCTTTTCTCCCAAGTATAATGTTGCATGGCCATGCGAATTTGCATCATCGTGGATGTCGATTTTTATTGGAGCTTCTTCGATTGGAATATTAGATATCGTATCATTCCCTCCTTCTTTGAAAGGAATTGACCTCAATTCCGTAATGCCATCGTCGTCAAGGTAAGGCGAGAGATCACCTACGTTGAAAGTCGCGTGTACTCCGTATTCGCCCGGAAGTTCGACTTTGTAGGCGTTGTCGTTCACTTTTCCCACAATTTTGTACGGACCTTCGGCTCTCGGCATTAATTTGTTCTTTCATTTGCTTGGAAATCTTTCTTTTCTCAAATGTATCCAAACTAAGTCGCCAACATCAGATAATCTCGCTTTTTTATTTTTGTTCGACTTCCGTTTGTAAATTTCATTCACTTCTTTAATCCGTTCCCGTATCTTTTCATGTAACTTCATCATTGATTTGAGTTTTGATTCGGCGTCTTTGTGAACCAATTCGTCGCTCGGCAAGGGAATCAAATCCAATGGCATGTGCGGATTTATTCCGTATACTACTTCAAAAGGTGAATGAGCCGTGGCGAAGCCGGGTGATCGGTTGTATGCGAATTCCGCATGTGCAAGTTTAACGTCCCAATCCTTTTGTGTTTTATTCACCAATCCTCGCAATAATGCTCCCAAGGTTCGATTAGTCACCTCGGTCTGTCCATCGGTTTGTGGGTGATGTGAAGTACTGAATAGGAGTTTAGTACCCACTTTTCTCCATAAAGTATTCCAGAAGTAACTCAGAAATTTAGAATCTCGATCCGACACGATAGTTTTTGGAACTCCGTGTAAACGAACTACTTCCTGGAAGTACAAGTCCGCCACATTGCTTGCATCATCGGTTTTGTGGCATGCTATAAAGTGAGCCATTTTCGAAAAACGGTCGACGACCACCATGATCGAGTCTTTGCCTCGTTGAGTACGAGGTAAAGCCACAATAAAATCCATCGAGACATCTTCCCATGGTCGTAACGGTATTGACAACGGCATGTATGTACTTGGCTTGAACGAGCTTTTCATCATGTGACAAGTGACGCATTTACTTACGATTGTGCTTACGTCACCATACATTTTTGGCCAAAAGAAATGCTCTTTTAGCACCTCTACGGTCTTAGCCGAGCCGAAATGACCGGCTAGTCCTCCTCCGTGTGCCTCCCGAACTAGCAATTCCCGAATCGTATGTCTCGGCACACATAATTTATTTCCCTTGAAAAGAAAGCCATCTTGTAAAACAAATTCTTCGTACGGGCCCGTTTTACAACGGGTGAAAATTTCTCCGAAGTCCAAATCGTCCCTATAATGATCTTTCAAAGTCTCGAACCCCAACAAACGAACATCTAGAATCGACAGTAAGGCATACCGTCTTGATAGTGCATCCGCCACTATATTACTCTTCCCGTCTTTGTACTTGGATGAAAAGTGAAAAGATTGTAAAAATTCCACCCATTTTGCATGCCTCGGGCTTAGCTTGCTTTGTCCGTTGATGTATTTCAACGACTCGTGATCCGAATGTAACACGAAATGTTTAGAACTTAAATAAAGACTCCAATGATCGAGTGCTCTCACTTTAGCATAGATCTCCTTGTCGTTAGGAAAATATTTCTCTCGGGCGCCACTTAATTTCTGCGAGATATAGGCGATGGGACAGCCTCTTTGAATAAGTTCTTCCCCGATTCCAACTCCACTATCGTATCATTCCACCTCAAATGGTTGAGTAAAATCGTGTAATTTTAAAATTGGTGCTTCACATAAATTACATTTTAATTTTTCAAAATCCTTTTGGGCCGCCTCTTTCCATTCAAAGGTTCCTTTTTTAGACACTCCGTGATCGGATGGAGATGGTGCTAAAGTCCCGTATGAATCGTCGGTAAAAGAAGCGAGGCCATGAAATGATCGTACCTCCGTGATTGTCTTTGGGGTCGGCCACGACTTGATTGCCGCGATCTTCTCTTGGTCGGCGACACTCCTTCTTTCGAAACAACATAGCCGAGAAAGACAAGACTCTCGACTAGGAAAGTACACTTCTCCCGCTTTCCATAAAGTTTCTGTTCCCTTAGAGTTTCAAATACGTGCCGCAAATGTTCGAGATGCTCCTCTAAGGATCGACTGTAGATCAAAATGTCGTCTAAGTATACGACAACAAACTTTCCCAAGAAAGGTTTGAGAACCTCGTTCATCAACCTCATAAAAGTGCTCGGGGCATTAGTGAGGCCGAATGGCATCACAACCCATTCGTAAAGTCCATTCTTTGTTTTAAATGCCGTCTTCCATTCGTCTCCTTCTCGCATGCGAATTTGATGGTATCCGCTCCGTAAATCAACTTTTGAAAATATAACCGAGCCATGTAACTCGTCTAACATGTCGTCTAGTCTCGGGATGGGGAACCGATACTTGACGGTGATGTTATTCACGGATCTACTGTCAATACACATTCGCCATGATCCGTCTTTTTTTTGGTACAAGTAGAATTTGGAACCGCACGGACTTAAACTTTCTCGGACATATCCGTGATTCATGAGTTCATCAATTTGACGTTGTAGTTCTTTGGTTTCTTCGGGATTACAACGATACGCCGCTTTGTTCGGTAATGGAGCTCCTGGTACAAGATCAATTTGGTATTCAATTCCGCGGATAGGTGGTAATCCTACCGGCAAGTCTTCGGGAAATACATCCGAGAACTCGTGTAATAGTGTATCTATCTCTTCTTCGTGGTGTGATTTGGTGGCAAGATTTCGGACTTCTTTGATCATCATCAAATAAACACGTTCGCCATCGTCAATGGCGTGTTCGACTTCTTTTTCGTTTGCAAGCATCGTAAGTTTCGGTCCTTCGATTTTTTTCGAACTCATCGTCCGGATAGCTTGAGGTGACATAGGTTTAAGAACAATTTTTTTACCTTTGTCACGTAACTCATACTCGTTACTCCTCCCTCGATGTAGTACGTCCCGATCAAATAACCAAGGTCTTCCCAATAATACGTGACATGCGTCCATCGGTAGTACATCGCATGTAATATCATCACCATACGAACCCATGGTGAGCCCGACCTTCACTTGTCTTGATACTTTCTCCTTGTTTCCATCATCGAGCCAATGGAGTGCATACGGCTTTGGATGGGCCGTGGTGATCAATCCGAGCTTTGAGACCATCTCGCTCGATGCCACGTTTATACAACTTCCACCGTCAATGATCAAGCTACACCATTTCTCTCCGACACGACACTTCGTGCGAAAGATTTGGTCTCGTTGTTCTTCGTCACTCGGGGCTGCCTTCGTTTGTAACATGCGAAGGACGAGGTTCGTGTCATAGTTCGGGGCATCGTATGCCTCGCATTCTTCTTCTTCTTCGCCGGCTTCCAAGTTAAAGACGTCTCCAATTCTTTCTTCTTCGGCTAGTAATTCTTCTCGGACGGCTATGGCTTCTCGTAGCGTCACAATTCTCCGATTTGGACAAGCACTTTGATAGTGTCCAAATCCTTAACATTTGAAACACCGGACTTTAGATAGGCTTGTTTCTTTTGGGGTGATAGGAGTTTTTAGGATGGTAGTAACGGGTGGACTTGTGGTGACAGTTTTTGGAAACGAGCTAGAACTCGCGCCAAAGTTGGTATTTCCGTATTTAGATGGGAATTCGGGTTTAGAAAGTTTTGTCTTGTTTTGATTTTCCAACTTTATGCAAAGTCCGCATAAAGTATCAAAGTCGGAATAGGGGTAGAGTTCCACGGAATTAGCAATATTTTTATTCAAACCTCGAAGGAAACGGGACATCCGTAATTCTTCGCTTTCTTCAAGTTCTCCCATCAAGGATAAGTTTTCAAACTCCTCGATGTACTCCTCGACACTTAGCTTCCCTTGCGTGAGGTCAGAAATTTTTCGATACAAGCTTAGCTTGTGTGTAGCCGGGACATATCTTTTTCGTAGTTTTTTTTTAGAGAATCCCACGAACGTATCTTCTCTTTTCCGGCACGAACTCTTTGTGTCTTCATTCGCTCAAACCAAAGGGAAGCTCCATTTCCAAGTTTGAGGATCGCATACTTGCAACGTACCTCGTCATTGAGATCCTTGAACTCAAACATTCGTTCAATTTTCCTTTCCCACTCCAAATAAACCTCGGGATCGGTGCCGCCTACGAACTCCAGAAGTTCGCTTGTCTTGTATTCATCAGCATGTCGTGGTGCATGCATGGCGTCGTATCCTCGTCGTGCTTGGATTCTGGGCTCCGGTAAGCCGCGAAGAACGTCACGTAGTTGTGCTACTTCTTCATCGGTGAATGCCATCTTCTTGAGTAACGTCGAGAACCGTGAGACAAAAGTCTCCGATACCACTTATGATACGAATTACGTAAGTAATGCGTATAAAATACAACGGAAGATTATTATGTCTTGACGATTATCAAAGTATCACTCGAAAATTACAAGGGGTGACCGAACTTAAATGGATTTCGGCCGTGAAGTAGTATGGTATACGGGTTTGGATGTGTTTTATCGAACTAGACCTATAACTCGATAAAAGTAATCTCTCCTCAAGACCTATTGAGAATTGATCAAGTTAAAATCTCGAGACGCGTCGAAACAATAACTAAAGTTTTGTTGAACTCGTTCAACGTATATTTCAAAGAAATACAAGGTTTATTAATTTTCAAGATGATTTACAAATACCACAAGTACTACTATATATAGTAGTTTCCAACCGTAAGAAGATACAACAAAACGAGAAAACGAAACTTCCTAGCAATATACCAATCGGCCGAAATATCCAAGGATGGGATCAAGAAGATTTTGTCCAAGATATCAAGCATCTTGGATTTATTTGGTGACTAAGACATGGAGAAAATCCTTGATGAAAGTCTTCATCCCATATCATGCTTGGGCCGATTTGTGGGGAAGGTGGGGAAGGAGCATTTTGGACTTATCATGGTGATTATGACATGAAGAAGATATTTGATGAAAGTCTTCATCAAATCTTATTGCTTGGGACGATTTTGTAGTAATGTGGGGAAGGAGAAATATCTTCATTATCTTGTCAAAGATATGAAGTCAAGTAAGGTCCCTTTCAAGCATGTCTTGGCCGAATCTTCATGCTTTTAAACCGATCCCGTCGTCAAGTTTTACGTTACTCCTGTTCCGATTAACAACGTAACTCCAATCCGCGTGTTCTTTTCTCCCAAGTATAATGATGCATGGCCATGCGAATTTGCATCGTCGTGGATGTCGATTTTTATTGGAGCTTCTTCGATTGGAATATTAGATATCGTATCAATTTGATCGGGACGTACTACATCGAGGGAGGAACAACGAGTATGAGTTACGTGACAAAGGTAAAAAAATTGTTCTTAAACCTATGTCACCTCAAGCTATCCGAACAATGAGTTCAAAAAAAGTCGAAGGGCCGAAACTTACGATGCTTGCAAACGAAAAAGAAGTCGAACACGCCATTGACGATGGCGAACGTGTTTATTTGATGATGATCAAAGAAGTCCGAAACCTTGCCACCAAATCACACCACGAGGAAGAGATAGATACACTATTACACGAGTTCGCGGATGTATTTCCCGAAGACTTGCCGGTGGGATTACCACCTATCCGTAGAATCGAACACCAAATTGATCTTCTACCAGGAGCTCCATTACCGAACAAAGCGGCATATTGTTGTAATCCCGAAGAAACCAAAGAACTACAACGTCAAATTGATGAACTCATGAGTCACGGATATGTCCGAGAAAGTTTAAGTCCGTGTGCGGTTCCAGTCCTACTTGTACCAAAAAAAGACGGATCATGGCGAATGTGTATTGACAGTAGAGTCGTGAATAACATCACCGTCAAGTATCGGTTCCCCATCCCGAGACTAGACGACATGTTAGACGAGTTGCTGATACGAAATTAACCAGTCAAAATGAAGAAGACGGAGCAAGGATCAAAATAAACAGCCTTACAACGCGTCATGCACGCACGGCAATATTTTTAGGCGAGAAAACGGACACAAGCCGGAAAAAGGCACAACCTGCCGGAAAATATCGCCGCCTGCCGGAAAATGTCGAGTCTGCCGGAAAATATCGCACCTGCCGGAAAATGCCGAAACCTTCTGCCGGCCGGACCAGCCGTGTCGTCAAGCACCGTCTTGCCGAGATGTCCCGAATCGTGGCGATTGTCGGCCCAGGCCGTGTCGTCCACGGTCGAGTCACACTCTTCCGGGTAAGGAGATCTCATTGTCCGACCAACCCGGCCGTGCAGGCGACGGTCGAGTCCTCGCCAAACGTCCTTGTCACGCAAAGACGGTCGAGTCACTGCCGGTCCTTGTCGCGCGCGCGCCGTGTCGAGTCACGCCAAGCGTCCCTATCGCGCCGAGTCAGCTGCCGGACGATCGGCGTCGGACGTCCTCGTCACGCCGCGGCCGTGTCGATCGGACACGGTCGAGTCCTGCCGGCAGATGCGCGTCGTGGCCGTGTCAAGCGACACGGCCGTGTCAGCTTGACCTACCTTTTTAATTCCGATTTTGTGTGTTTTGTCTTCTCTTTTCATTTCTTTACTTATTTTAGGGATTGTGTTCCCATATTTTTTGATTGATGTTTCTTGTTTGTATTTTATTTGATTTGTTTTGATTATTCAAAGATTTTATAAATCTTTGAATTATTTTCTTTTTTTGTTTGATTCCTTAGAGTTAGGTTTGATTAGCCTTGTAATAAGGAGAATGTATGATGAATGTTGAATGTGAAAGAATACACTTTGTGTTTCTATCATTGGTAAATGATTTTTACCGAACCTTGATTTTTATTCGACGCGTTTTCGAATATTAATCCGATTGATTCTCAATAGGTCTTGGGAAGAAATCACCTTATCGAGTTATAGGTCTAATTCGATAAACTCTTGTTCTTGATCGTTCAAGTCTTCTTGTTCGATATTTTTATTGTTATCCGATATTTCATCCATATTCATACACTCGAATTTTTGGATATTATCATTTTCCCGATATTACTTCCATTTTTCATTTGTTCGAATTTTTATTGTCATATTCGATATTACTCCCACAAAATACATCCAAAAACCCCTTACTCGTAAAAAGCCTTCCGCTATCATACACTTACATATACTCCGACCGATACGTATCCGCATCTCCCCGGATAATTCGTATCATAAGTGGTATCAGAGACCAGGGTCATCTCCTTGGGCGATTTCTTCAAAGATATTTTTTTTTGTCGAAGAAAATATCTCTTGATTCTTGTAATCGGAAACCACACCTGAATTTCTTAATTCAGTTAAGGTTCTTGATCTTTCAAACAAATGGAGTTCAACGATATTTATCTCTTGGCGATATTACGCGACGCATTACACAGCGTACCGGAGTTCATGGGACATTCCGATCCAGAAGCAGGTGTTGATTGGCTCCACATTTGTGAGGAGTTTTTCGACCACAATTCAATTCCAGTAGACCGCCGAGTGATACGAATTCTCACTGGTTATGCGAATTCGCTATCGATACAGCGGAAGACTTTTTTGACGAGCGGAAGCTATCGGCAAGAAACTGTCGGGAACTGGTGACAACAGCTCGCTACAGCAACAATACTGACGCGTGATGAAGGTGGTAATTCGATACAGCAACAAGATAGGAATTTGGCCAACTGGAAAATGACTCGAAACAGTCCACCTCCAAACAGCGACACTCGAAACAGCACGTTTTGGACGGAAACAAAGTTAAAACAGGAAATAAGTTCGAAGGATCGAACGACACTTTATGCGAAATATCGGACAAGTATACAACTGTATCGAAAAATAAACAGAATATCGAAACAAGATATAAACAGATGTTTTATCAAATTAGACCTATAATTTGATAAAGTGATTTCTCCTCAAGACCTATTGAGAATCAATCAGATTAGTATTCGAAACGCGTCGAATAAAAACCAAGTTTTGATGAAAAGCATTCACCACGGAAAAAAAACACAAAGTATTCTCAATTCTTCAACGTTCAATAATCTCCTTCATTACAACTCTACTGCCACTATTTATAGGCAAAAGTGGCCTGACAAAATAACTTAAACTATTACAAGCTGTTCCTTAAAATAATGAAAGGATAATAAAAGGTTCTTTATGTCACTTGTTGACAAAAGTAAAAGCTGGGTCTTTGCCTCCAAGTTGTTTGTTGACAGCCGCTTTTTCATATAACAAGTTGCCAAGAATCCTGCTGCCTTTATAATAAAGAAATGCTGAAAATTCTTTGTTTAGCTACCACTTGGACCTTTTCCCCCTCCCAAGTTGCAATTAGCCTTAAGTTATTCCAATTCCGACAATCAAGGTAACTCCGTACCTCGTATCCGTTTTCTCGCCCAAGAAGTACGTTGGAGTATGGTCGAGGTGTTTTACGTCAATTCTTACTTCATCTTCTTCGCTTGGAGTATTCGGCTTCGTATCATCCCCTCCCCCTTTAAGAGGAATTGTCCTCAGTACGCAATCCCGTCATCATCAAGATAAGGAGAAAGATCCCTATGTTGAAAGTAGCATGCACTCCATAGTCACCGGAAGTTCCAACTTGTAAGCATTGTCATTCACCTTCGCAATTATTTTAAATGGTCCCTCATTTCGTGGCATTAGCTTGTTCTTACGCTTACTGGGAATCGTTCCTTCCTCAAATGTAACCAAACTAAATCTCCAACCTCGAATAGTCTCTGCCTTCTTTGCTTATTCGACTTCCTTTTGTACGCCTCGTTTATTTCCTTGATTAGATCCACTTTGTTCGTGTAATTTCATCATTGATTTTAGTTTTGACTCGCATCCTTATGCACCAATTCGTCACTTGGTAGTGGAATTAGATCTAGCGGCATGCAAGGATTCGATCAGTAAACTACTTCAAATGGAGAGTGTGCGATGGCATGAGTAGGAGATCGATTATAAGCAAACTCCGCATGTGCGATTTGAGATCCAGTCCTTTTGTGTCTTGCTCACCAAGCCTCGCAGCGTCCCAGTGTTCGATTCGTTACTTGATTTGTCCGTCGGTTTGAGGATGATGTGAAGTACTAAACAAAAGCTTGGTTCCCACCTTCCTCCATAATGTGTTCCAAAAGTAGCTTAGAAACTTTGAGTCTCGGTCCGAAACAATAGTTTTCGGAACTCCATGTAATCGCACCACCTCTCGGAAATACAGGTCAGCAACATTACTCGCATCATCGGTTTTGTGACAAGGAACAAAATGAGCCATCTTTGAAAAACGATCGACGACCACCATAATCGCATCCTTACCTCGTTGGGTTCGAGGCAAAGCCACAATGAAATCCATTGAGACATCTTCCCACGGCCTCTCCGGGATCGGTAAAGGTGTGTAGACTCCTGATTTGAACGAACTTTTCGCGATATGGCACGTCACACATTTACTGATTATATTATTAACATCCCCCTGCATCCTTGGCCAGTAAAAATGTTCCTTAAGCACTTCTAATGTCTTGGCCGAACCGAAGTGGCGGCCCAAACCTCCCCCATGAGCCTCTCGAATCAGCAATTCGCGAATCGTGTGCCTGGGTAGACAAAGACGATTTCCCTTAAAAAGAAAGCCCTCCTGTATCGAAAATTCTCCCACCGGGCCTGGTTTGCACCGGGCGAAGGTTTCGCCAAAATCCGCATCACCTTCGTAATACTCCTTTACTATATCGAACCCTAGCAAACGAACATCAAGAGTGGCGAGTAAGGCATAACGCCTAGACAATGGATCTGCCACAATATTGCTCTTGCCATCCTTATACTTCGATGAGAAGTGAAATGATTGTAAGAATTCCACCCACTTCGCATGCCTGGGACTTAACTTGTGTTGTCCGTTAATATACTTCAAGGATTCATGGTCCGAATGTATGATGAAATGCTTTGGCCGAAGATAGTGACTCCAATGATCTAGGGCCCTCACAATCGCATAAAACTCCTTGTCGTAGGTACAATAATTCAGACGAGCACCGTTTAACTTTTCGGAAAAATAAGCAATAGGTCGCTTTCCCTGAATGAGAACCGCTCCAATGCCCACTCCGCTAGCATCACATTCTACCTCAAACGGTTGCGGAAAATCGGGTAATGCTAGGATTGGTGCTTCGCACAACTTCGCCTTCAAATTTGCAAATGACTCCTGAGCAGCCCTGCTCTAATTAAACGTGCCCTTCTTCAAACATTCGGTTATTGGGCTTGCAATGGTACTGAAGTCTCGAATGAATCTTCGGTAAAATGAAGCTAGTCCATGGAACGATCTAACCTCCGTCACTGTAGTGGGAGCTGGCCAGGACTTAATTGCTTCGATCTTCGCTTGATCGACCTTCACTCCATCCTTCGAAACAATATAGCCAAGAAAGACTATACTTTCGACCAAAAATGAGCACTTCTCCTTTTTTCCATACAGCTTCTGGTCTCTAAGGGTTTCGAAGACTTGCCTCAAGTGTTCGAAATGTTCTTGCAGCGATCGGCTGTAGATCAAAATATCATCTAAGTATACAACCACAAATTTTCCTAAAAATGGCTTAAGTACCTCATTCATCAAGCGCATGAAAGTACTCGGTGCATTTGTAAGACCGAATGGCATAACAGTCCATTCATACAACCCGTGTTTTGTTTTGAAGGCTGTCTTCCACTCATCTCCTTCCCGCATCCGAATTTGGTGATAACCACTTCGTAGATCAACCTTTGAAAAGATCACTGATCCGTGCAATTCATCCAACATGTCATCAAGCCTTGGAATCGGAAACCGATACTTGATAGTTATATTGTTCACCGCTCGACTATCAATACACATCCTCCAGGATCCGTCTTTCTTTGGAACTAGTAATACCGGAACCGCACAAGGACTTAGGCTTTCTCGAACATATCCACGATCTATCAGTTCTTCAATTTGGTTTTGTAATTCCTTCGTCTCCTCGGGATTACATCTATAGGCAGCTTTGTTAGGGAGTGACACACCCGGTATGAGGTCGATCTGATGTTCAATCCCACGAATAGGTGGCAAACCCGACGGTAATTCCTCGGGAAAAACATCCGCAAATTCGTGCAATAAGGCATCCATCCTTTCATTTCGTACAACCACGTCACCATCCCGTGTCTCCTTCAAAACCAATAAGTACACGCATTTGCCATCATTAATAGCATGTTCCACCTCCCGTTCGCTAGCAAACATGGCCAGTTTTGGTTTTTCGCTCCTACTAGAACTCATAGAGTGAATAGCTTGCGGCGACATTGGTTTAAGCACAATCTTCTTGCCCTTATCCCGTAACTCGTACTCATTGCTTCTCCCTCGGTGTAAAACGTCCCTATCAAACATCCATGGTCTTCCCAACAGTACATGGCATGCATCCATCGGGAGTACATCACATAATACGTTGTCTTCATATGAACCCATGGCTAGTCCAATCCTCACCTGTTTAGTTACCCTTATTTTGCTCCCATCATCGAGCCAATGCAAAGTGTAAGGTTTCGGGTGAGCCGTAGTGGTCAGCCCGAGTTTAGTCACCATCTCGCCGAGGCGGCGTTGGTGCAACTCCCTCCATCAACGATCAAACCGCACCATTTCTTTCCAATTTGACACTTCGTGTGAAATATTTGATTTATTTATTCGAATCATTCGATCTGACTTTGGCACAGTAGCGTTCGCGAACTAAAGCCGTGTCATAGCTTGGGGCATCGTAAGTCTCGCATTCTTCTCCTTCTTCGTCCTTAATGTCGAAATCAAATACGTCACCCAGTCTTTCTTCCTCGATCAACAACTCATCTCGGATCGTGATACTTCCTGAGTGTCACCACTCGTTTGTTTGGACAAGCATTTTGATAATGCCCGAACCCTTGACATTTGAAACATCTCACTTTAGCCAAACTCGTCTCCTTCGGCACGTAGGGTACAGTCGCCTTAGCAGAATCGCAACAGAACCGGAGTCGGTACGGTTGCCTTAACCGTGAACTAGATCCGACGCTTGGGTTTCCAAATTTGGGAAACTCGAGTTTATACATCTTCATCCTGTTTCGAGCTTCTAACTTCAGACATAACCCACATAATGTATCGAAGTCCTCGTATGGATACGGTTCCACCGAGTTAGCTATGCTTCGGTTTAAGCCACGCAAGAATCGCGACATCTTCTGTTCCTCATTCTCCTCTATCTCTCCCATTAAGGTTAGATTCTCAAACTCCTCAATGTACTCACCGACATTTAACTTTCCTTGCATGAGATCTGCTATCTTCTGTACAAGGATAACCGGTGTGATCTTTGGTACATATCTTTGCGAAGTTTTCTTTTTAACGAATCCCACGAACGGATCTTTTCTTTCCCGCACGAGCTCTTCGTGTTTTCACTCCTTCGTACCAAAGTGAAGCTCCTTTCCCCAACTTGAGAATTGCATACTTACACCTCTTCTCATCGTCAAGGTCTTTAAATTCGAACATACGATCAATTTTTCGTTCCCATTCGGGTAAACTTGAGGGTCGGTCCCTCCAATGAACTCGAAGCACGTTAACCTTGAACTCTTCGACATGGCGTGAGGGTCGTTCATAGTCACCACGCCTAGGTTGCCAACGCCGGTCGCGTTGTTGCAGTGCGTCACGCAATGCGTCACGAAGTTTTGCCAAGAAATCAGCGTCGTTGAGATCCATAATGCCAAAGATCAAGAACTTGGGCTCTGATACCACTTATGATACGAATTCTCACTGGTTATGCGAATTCGCTATCGATACAGCGGAAGACTTTTTTGACGAGCGGAAGCTATCGGCAAGAAATCGTCTGAATCGTGACAACATACATAAAGACAATACCCCAGCGTGACGTGATGAAGGTGGTAATTCGATACAGCAACAAGATAGGAATTTGGCCAACTGGAAAATGACTCGAAACATTCCACCTCCAAACAGCGACACTCGAAACAGCACGTTTTGGACGGAAACAAAGTTAAAACAGGAAATAAGTTCGAAGGATCGAACGACACTTTATGCGAAATATCGGACAAGTATACAACTGTATCGAAAAATAAACAGAATATCGAAACAAGATATAAACAGATGCTTTATCAAATTATACCTATAATTTGATAAAGTGATTTCTCCTCAAGACCTATTGAGAATCAATCAGATTAGTATTCGAAACGCGTCGAATAAAAACCAAGTTTTGATGAAAAGCATTCACCAGGGAAAAAAAACACAAAGTGTTCTCAATTCTTCAACGTTCAATAATCTCCTTCATTACAACTCTACTGCCACTATTTATAGGCAAAAGTGGCCTGACAAAATAACTTAAACTATTACAAGTTGTTCCTTAAAATAATGAAAGGATATTAAAAGGTTCTTTATGTCACTTGTTGACAAAAGTAAAAGCTGGGTCTTTGCCTCCAAGTTGTTTGTTGACAGCCGCTTTTTCATATAACAAGTTGCCAAGAATCCTGCTGCCTTTATAATAAAGAAATGCTGAAAATTCTTTGTTTAGCTACCACTTGGACCTTTTCCCCCTCCCAAGTTGCAATTAGCCTTAAGTTATTCCAATTCCGACAATCAAGGTAACTCCGTACCTCGTATCCGTTTTCTCGCCCAAGAAGTACGTTGGAGTATGGTCGAGGTGTTTTACGTCAATTCTTACTTCATCTTCTTCGCTTGGAGTATTCGGCTTCGTATCACCGAGTCTCGTTGGCGACAAAACGCCTTCGTGGTCGCGCCTCGACCTGGTGGCAGAAATTGAAAACCAGCCGTTTACACCAAGGTAAACCCAAACTAAGAGACTGGAACAAATTCATAAAACACTTTACTCGGAAATTCATCCCCACAAATTCTCACCGCCACGATGCACCAACGGCACCACACCGGAAATTGGAGAAGTTCGGCGCCACCCCGCCACCGGCATTCGATCTAAGGTCTTCCTCCATCAAGGAATTCCCAGCAGAATCTTTTTTCAATGAAGACAATGTCCCTACGGTCATTTTCAATGAAGTAGACGAGACAAAGTTTTCAACGGAGCAATTCAACGAAGAAGATGAGTTGAGCCGTGTCTCCCTAGTCGACGAACCTGGATCTTGCTACTTTGATCATGGGCCAGTTGGTTGTGTTGGCCAAATTGACCAAAACGGACCAAATTATTTTAATGGTGAGGAGCCTTTTTGTGTCATGGAAATTGGACCGGATTATGAAGGGCCACCGGTATTTGATGCAGAACCAGTTGACGAAGAGGAGTCCGTAATTGATCCTGTGTTTCCCATAATTGATTCCGTGTCTCCTATTTTTGATAAAGATGAAGAAAGGTGCTATATTTACCCAGTGATTCCTGTTTATGATACCGAGCCAAAAGACGAGCCTTCCCAATATTTTGATGTGAAAGGTGATTCCGAGGCAATTTTCTTGGTTCTTGAAATTACATCCAATGAGTTCAACCACGATGATAAAGATTTTGCCTCACAGAATAATAATTATTATTATTTCATTAATAATGATAGTTATTTGTTTGGTGATTCCCGGAGATCCCATACTACTTATCGTCTCAAGATTTTGAGCCATGTACGTACTGCGGATATTTTCGAGATCAAGTACTCAGAAGCTTTAGTTAATTATCTTGATGACGAAGGAAGATCGGAATTGAGGACAATTCCCTTTAAAGAGGGAGGGGATGATACGAAATTAACCAGTCAAAATGAAGAAGACGGAGCAAGGATCAAAATAAACGGCCTTACAACGCGTCATGCACGCACGGCAACATTTTTAGGCGAGAAAACGGACACAAGCCGGAAAAAGGCACAACCTGCCGGAAAATATCGCCGCCTGCCGGAAAATGTCGAGTCTGCCGGAAAATATCGCACCTGCCGGAAAATGCCGAGCACTGCCGGCCAGACCCGACCGTGTCGTCCGGCACGGCCCGTGCCGAGATGTCCCAGAATCGTGAAACTGACTGTCGGCCGAACCCGACCGTGTCGTCCGACACGGTCGAGTCACACTCTTCCGGGTAAGGAGATCTCGCTGTCCGACCAACCCGACCGTGCCAGGCGACACGGTCGAGTCCTGCCAAACGTCCTTGTCACGCCGCACGGTCGAGTCACTGCCGGTCCTTGTCGCGCCGCGCCCGTGTCGAGTCCTGCCAAACGTCCCTATCGCGCCGAGTCACTGTCGGACCAGTCGCTGTCGGACGTCCCTGTCGCGCCGCGACCGTGTCAGTCGGACACGGTCGAGTCCCTGTCGGCCAGATGCGCGCCGCGGCCGTGTCAAGCGACACGGCCCGTGTCCGGCAGCCAGCCTACCTTTTTTAATTGCTGATTTTTGTGTGTTTTGTCTTCTCTTTTCATTTCTTTACTTATTTTAGGGATTATGTTCCCATATTTTGTGATTGATGTTTCTTGTTTATATTTTATTTGATTTGTTTTGATTATTCAAAGATTTTATAAATCTTTGAATTATTTTCTTTTTTTGTTTGATTCCTTAGAGTTAGGTTTCACCTCCTATAAGTAGATTGATTAGCCTTGTAATAAGGAGAATGTATGATGAATGTTGAATGTGAAAGAATACACTTTGTGTTTCTATCATTGGTAAATGATTTTTACCGAACCTTAATTTTTATTCGACGCGTTTTCGAATATTAATCCGATTGATTCTCAGTAGGTCTTGGGAAGAAATCACCTTATCGAGTTATAGGTCTAATTCGATAAACTCTTGTTCTTGATCGTTCAAGTCTTCTTGTTCGATATTTTTATTGTTATCCGATATTTCATCCATATTCATACACTCGAATTTTTGGATATTATCATTTTCCCGATATTACTTCCATTTTTCATTTGTTCGAATTTTTATTGTCATATTCGATATTACTCCCACAATATACATCCAAAAACCCCTTACTCGTAAAAAGCCTTCCGCTATCATACACTTACATATACTCTGACCGATACGTATCCGCATCTCCCCGGATAATTCGTATCAGTTGCATGGCTCGGTTATATTTTCAAAAGTTGATTTACGGAGCGGATACCATCAAATTCGCATGCGAGAGGGAGACGAATGGAGGACGGCTTTCAAGACAAAGAATGGACTTTACGAGTGGGTTGTGATGCCATTCGGCCTCACTAACGCCCCGAGCACTTTCATGAGATTGATGAACGAGGTTCTCAAACCTTTCTTGGGAAAATTTATTGTCGTATACTTAGACGACATTTTAATCTACAGTCGATCCTTAGAGGAGCATCTCGAACACTTGCGGAATATTTTTGAAACTCTAAGGAAACAGAAACTTTATGGAAAGCGGGAGAAGTGTACTTTTCTAGTCGAGAGTCTTGTCTTTCTCGGCTATGTCGTTTCTAAAGAAGGAGTTTCGGTAGATCAAGAAAAAATCGCGGCAATCAAATCTTGGCCGACACCAAAAACTATCACGGAGGTACGATCATTTCATGGCCTCGCTTCTTTTTACCGACGATTCATACGGGATTTTAGCACCATCTCCAGTCCGATCATGGAGTGTCTTAAAAAGGGAACCTTTGCATGGAACGAGGTTGCCCAAAAGGCGTTTGAAAAATTAAAAGGAAAGTTATGTGAAGCACCGATTTTAACGTTACCCGATTTTTCACAACCATTTGAGGTGGAATGCGACGCTAGTGGAGTTGGAATCGGGGCAGTACTTATTCAAGGAGGCCGCCCCATCGCCTATTTTTCGGAAAAATTAAGTGGCGCTCGAGTTAATTATTGTACTTACGACAAGGAGTTCTATGCTATCGTGAGAGCACTCGATCATTGGAGTCACTATTTACGTTCGAAACATTTCGTGTTACATTCGGATCACGAGTCGTTGAAATACATCAACGGGCAAAGCAAGCTAAGTCCGAGGCATGCAAAATGGGTGGAATTTTTACAATCTTTTCACTTTTCATCCAAGTACAAAGACGGTAAGAGTAATATCGTGGCGGATGCACTATCAAGACGGTATGCCTTACTCTCTATTCTAGATGTTCGTTTGTTGGGGTTCGAGACTTTGAAAGATCATTACTTTGACGATTTGGATTTCGGAGAAATTTTCACCCGTTGTAAAACAGGCCCGTACGAAGAATTTATTTTACAAGATGGCTTTCTTTTCAAAGGAAATAAACTATGTGTGCCGAAGCATGCAATTCGGGAATTACTAGTTCGAGAGGCGCACGGAGGAGGACTAGCCGGTCATTTCGGTTCGGCTAAAACCGTGGAAGTTCTAAAAGAGCATTTCTTTTGGCCAAAGATGTATGGTGACATAAGCAACATCGTAAGTAAATGCGTCACTTGTCACATGATGAAAAGCTCGTTTAAGCCAAGTACCTACATGCCGTTGCCAATACCTTTGCGTCTGTGGGAGGATGTTTCGATGGATTTTATTGTTGCTTTACCTCGTACTCAACGGGGCAAAGACTCAATCATGGTGGTCGTCGACCGTTTTTCAAAAATGGCTCACTTTATAGCATGCCACAAAACCGATGATGCAAGCATTGTGGCGGACTTATACTTCCGGGAAGTAGTTCGCTTACACGGAGTTCCAAAAACTATCGTGTCGGATCGAGATTCTAAATTTCTGAGTTACTTCTGGAATACTTTATGGAGAAAAGTGGGTACTAAACTCCTATTCAGTACTTCACTTCACCAACAAACTGATGGACAAACCGAAGTGACTAATCGAACCTTGGGAGCATTATTGCGAGGATTGGTGAATAAAACACAAAAGGATTGGGACGTTAAACTTGCACATGCGGAATTCGCATACAACCGATCACCCGGTTTTGCCACGGCCCATTCACCTTTTGAAGTAGTATACGGAATAAATCCGCACATGCCATTGGATTTGATTCCCTTGCCGAGCGACGAATTGGTTCACAAAGACGCATAATTAAAACTCAAGTCAATGATGAAGTTACATGAAAAGGTACGAGAGCGGATTAAAGAAGTGAATGAAATTTACAAACGGAGGTCGAACAAAAATAAAAAAGCGAGATTATTTGATGTTGGCGACTTAGTTTGGATACATCTGAGGAAAGAACGACTCCCAAACAAATGCAAGAACAAATTAATGCCGAGAGCCGAAGGTCCGTACAAAATTGTGGGAAAAGTAAACGACAACGCCTACAAAGTAGAACTTCCGGGCGATTACGGAGTACACGCGACTTTCAACGTAGGTGATCTCTCGCCTTACCTTGACGACGATGGCATTACGGAATTGAGGTCAATTCCTTTCAAAGAGGGAGGGAATGATACGATATCAAATATTCCAATCGAAGAAGCTCCAATAAAAATCGACATCCACGACGATACAAATTCGCATGGCCATGCATCATTATACTTGGGAGAAAAGAACACGCGGATTGGAGTTACGTTGTTAATCGGAACCGGAGTAACGTAAAACTTGACGACGGGATCGGTCCAAAAGCATGGAAATTTCGGCCATATCATGCTTGAAAGGGACTCATGATTTGTCTTCATCTTGAAGATATCCTCCTTCCCCACCTTCCCCACAAATCGGCCAAGCATGATATGGGATGAAGACTTTCATCAAATATTTTCTTCATGTCATAGTCACCACAATAAGGCCAAGATGTCAAAGATTTTCTTCATGTCATAGTCACCATAATAAGGCCAAGATGCTTGATATCATACCTTTCCAAAATCTTCATGATCCCTCCTTGATGATTCGGCCGATTTGAAGGATTGCTAGGAAGTTTCGTTTTCTTGTTTTGTTGTATTTTCTTATGGTTGTAAACTACTATATATAGTAGTACATGTTGTATTTGTAAGTATCTTGAAAATCAATAAACCTTGTATTTCTTTGAAATATACGTTGAACGAGTTCAACAAAACTTTAGTATTGTTTCGACGCGTCTCGAGATTTTAACTTGATCAATTCTCAATAGGTCTTGAGAAGAGATTATCTTTATCGAGTTATAGGTCTAATTCGATAAAACACATCCAAATCCATATATCATACTACTTCACGGCCGAACCCACTAAAATTCGGCCACCACCTTGTAATTTTTGATTGATACTTTGATACCTGTCAAGACGTAATAATCTTCCGTTGCATTTCATACGCATTACGCACACTTACATACGTAATTCGTATCACCAATACCCACTCCACTCGCGTCACATTCTACCTCAAACGGTTATGAAAAATCGGGTAACACCAAAATAGGTGCCTCACACATTTTTGTTTTCAATTTTTCAAACGCCCCTTGGGCAGCCCCGTTCCACACAAATGGTCCTTTTTTCAAGCATTCCGTTATCAAACTTGAAATGGTACTAAAGTCTTGGATGAACCTCCGATAAAATAAAGCAAGTATCTCCATGGCTGATTCTTCAATTCACGACGGATCTAAGATGAATTCTTCTCAAATCCATACGAACTCTCCCTCGTTACAGCACTTCATGCCTGAATTACAACAAATTACCACCTGTATTCCATCCTTCGCCGATTAATTCAAAATTCCGGAATTCTTGAATCTTGTTGAAAGGGTTAAGGATAATAAGGATTCTATGGAAGATATGTCTGCTATGAATGATAAGGGTTATAGTTCACATGAGCGATCTAATTTTGTATGTATCCAGGACTCTAATGAGTTGCTTCGTGAAAAACGACTAAAGGAAGGCAAGGTTGTAAACCCTAACCTTGATCGGAGAACGGCGGCTGTGATTTTTCTACAGATTATGGTTATGATTCTTTGGAGGATGGCGGAGTGGAGGTCGCTACCCAACTGCCTACTCATAAGATGCCTACAGATCCATCTAGGGTTTCTTCGAATCCCACGCAAGCAAATTTTGATATTCATGCAGAAAACGTGTACGTAGGCAAGATAAAAGTCCTGATGGGTGGTAAGCCGGTGGAGAGTCACACTTTTTCGTCTTCTACGAGAAAGACCCTTGATTATGTTCCACCAGAGATAATTGATGGCCAGGCTGTTATCAAACCTTCATGGCATATTGCTTCTCTCGGTATAAAACGATGGAGTTTCACAGCTGTGGGTTATTTCTTGGGGCCAAAGCTCTCATTCTTGGCCGTAAAATTTTTTACTATGTCTACATGGAAGGGGTTGAAGGATGTGAAAGCTAAGTCCAATGGTCAATATGGTGGATGTTCTTGAAGGAGGGCCTTGGCTTTATGCGGGGCAACTTTATTTCTTGAAAGGTGGAAAGAAGGGATGACTTTGGAAAAATGTGGCCATACGAAAGTGCCTATTTGGGTGAGGTTCAAGAATCTACCCATGGAGTATTAGACTCGGGAGGGACTAGGGTATGTTGCTAGTGCCATCGGCAAACCTCTCTACCCGGATGCATTTACATCTTCTATAGCAAGGCTTGATTATGCTAGAGTTTGTGTTGTAGTGGATATTCATGCTAAATTCCGTGAGCATGTCATATTGCTTCTTCCATTGGAATCAGGGGAGTTTAATGGGTCATGTCAGATTGATGTGGAATATGAATGGAGGCCTCCGCTTTGCTCATTGTGTAACTCATTTGGTCATCATAATAATGCATGCCCGACAGTAAAGAGGAATATACCTAATCGTAAACCTCTTCAAGTGTACGTACCCAAGACCCTAAATGCACAAAAGAAGGATTCAGAGGGATGGATAGTTCAGCGTAGTAGGAATAAACCCCCTACAAATCTTAAGTTCCCGGAGGAGATGGAGGAAATGCTTGAGGAGTTAACTAGTAGTCCTCGGCGGCCGTTGATTGATAAAGGAAAGGACGTGGTAGTGAATGCAAACCCGTTTGAGATGCTGAGGCTTCTTGAAGAACCGGAAAGTAACACTTTGGAAAATAATAAGAACAAATTTTTGCAGGGTCCTAAAGCAGCCCTTCAAGATGTTGATAGATGATTCCAGTCGCTTGTTGGAATGTTCGTGGACTTAACAAGCTGGACCACCAACAGGCGACTAGAGAGCTTATTTTGTCCAATCAGCTAAGAGTTTGTGCCTTTTTGGAAACTCGTGTACATCAACGTAATATTACTACCATCCATGATCGTATTCATCAGTTATGGACTTGGTTTACTGATTATTCTACTGGTCCCGCTAATCGCATCTTGGTAGGATGGGATAGTACACACGTGCATGTGGATATTTTGGATAGGTTCGAACAGGTGGTGCATATCAAGATCACAGTGCTTGATTCGCGGGAAACTTGCTTTGTTTCTTTCGTTTATGGATTGAATACGGTTGTAGAGAGGAGAGACCTTTGGGATGAACTTATAGTCGCATCAGAAAGAAGAATTGATGACCCGTGCTTGTAATGGGTGACTTCAATGCCATTTTAGACTATAACAAGATGTTAGGAGGTGATGAGCAAGATAGTATTAATGATGAATTTTCAGTATGTCTGTCGGCATCAGAATTGTTGACTCTTCCAATGAAGGGACCATGGTTCTCGTGGTCGAACCGTCAAGGGGGTAATCAGTGTATTTGGAGGAGATTGGACAGGGTAGTAGGGAACCCAGCATGGTATACGGCATACCCTTATATGGCCTATACTTGTGGCCAACCAAAAACGTCGGACCATTCGCCATTAATTCTCCAACATATTAAGGGAGATCGAGGAAAGAATCCAGGCTTCCGTTTTGATAATTTTTTGGCGGACAAGAAGGAATTCCAACCTCTTGTTACTAGTGTTTGGAAGCATCGGATCTATGGTGTCCCAATGTATTCCGTTATTAAGAAACTTCAAGCACTAAAGTCGGGACTAAAAGATTTGAGGAGAAGTAAAGGTAACTTAAGTATGAATGTTGCTGAAGCTAGTGCCTACTTGGAGATCATACAGCGTTATGTGGCTGAATACCCGTCGTTTCGACCTTTGCTTAAAATCGAACAACTTTGCCGAACTATCTATGCTAATGCAGTTGAACAAGAGCAAACATATCTCGCCCAAAGATCTAAGGTGGCTTGGTTGAAAGACGGAGACCAATGCACGACGTTCTTCTTCCGACGGATGTCGGTGCGTAAGGTTAAAAGTCGTATTTTAAGTATTGAAACCGTATCTGGAGAGGTTGTAGATGAACCTGGCCTCGTTCGTGATGAAATTATTGGATTCTTCTCTAATTTACTTGGATATTCGGAACAGCCTATTGTTACTCGGGAGTCACTTCGACCGTTTATAACTAAACGCCTCTCTCTTCGAGATGCGGATCATATGGTTAGACGTGTATCGGGAGAGGAGATTAAGAATGTTTTGTTCGAATTCAATGACAATAAGGCATCAGGTTTAGATGGTTTTACTTCATGCTTCTTTAAGAAGGCTTGGGGTATTGTGGGAGAGGAGGTGACGAAGGCTATTGATACGAAGTCGACTACTCCAAGCGAAGAAGATGAAGTAAGAATTGACGTAAAATACCTCGATCGCACTCCAACGTACTTCTTGGGCGAGAAAACGGATACGAGGTACGGAGTTACCTTGATTGTCGGAATTGGAATAACTTAAGGCTAGTTGCAACATGGGAGGGGGAAAAGGTCCAAGTGGTAGCTAAACAAAGAATTTTCAGCATTTCTTTATTATAAAGGCGTGGGATTCTTGGCAACTTGTTATATGAAAAAGCGGCTGTCAAACTTCAACTTGGAGACAAGACCCAACTTTTACTTTTGTCAACAAGTGACATGAAGAACCTTTTATTATCCTTTCATTATTTTAAAGAACAGCTTGTAATAGTTTAAGTTATTTTGTCAGGCCACTTTTGCCTATAAATAGTGGCGGTAGTGTTGTAATAGTGAGATTATTGAATGTTGAAGAATTGAGAACACTTTGTGTTTTCCACAGTGAATGCTTTTCATCAAAACTTGGTTTTTATTCGACGCGTTTGAATACTAATCGATTGATTCTCAATAGGTCTTGAGGAGAAATCACTTTATCAAATTATAGGTCTAATTTGATAAAACATCATTCATATCTTGTTTCGATATTCATTTATTTTTCGATACGCTTTTATACTTGTTCAATATTTCGTACAAAGTGTTGTTCGATCCTTGAACGTGTTTCTGTCTTAAAGTCGCTTCGAGGCAAGCGTCTGTTTTGAGTCTTTTCATTTGGGCCAAATTCCTGTCTTGTGGCTGTATCGAATCACCGCCTTCATCACTCGCCAGTATTGTTGCTGTAGCGAGCTGTTGTCACCAGTTCCCGACAGTTTCTTGTCGGTAGCTTCCGTTCGTCAAAAGGCCTTCCGCTGTATCGATAGCGAATTCGCATCACAAGTGAGAATTCGTATCATTCGTATCATAAGTGGTATCGGAGCCCAAGTTCTTGATCTTTGGCATTATGGATCTCAACGACGCTGATTTCTTGGCAAAACTTCGTGACGCACTGCGTGACGTACCAGAACGACGCGACCAGCGTTGGCAACCTAGGCGTGGTGACTATGAACGACCCTCACGCCATGTCGAAGAGTTCAAGGTGAACGAGCTTCCAGAGTTCGTTGGAGGGACTGACCCTGAAGTTTACCTGGAATGGGAACGAAAAATTGATCGTATGTTCGAATTTAAAGACCTTGACGATGAGAAAAGGTGTAAGTATGCAATCCTCAAGTTGGGGAAAGGAGCTTCACTTTGGTACGAAGGAGTGAAAACACGAAGAGCTCGTACGGGGAAAGAAAAGATCCGTTCGTGGGATTCATAAAAAAGAAAACTTCGCAAAAGATATGTACCAAAGATCACACCGGTTGTCCTTATGCAGAAGATTGCAGATCTCATGCAAGGAAAGTTGAATGTCAGTGAGTACATTGAGGAGTTTGAGAATCTGACCCTAATGGGAGAAATAGAGGAGAATGAGGAACAGAAGATGTCGCGATTTTTGCGTGGCTTAAACCGAAGCATAGCTAACTCGGTGGAACTGTATCCATACGAGGATTTCGATACATTATGTGGGTTATGTGTGAAGCTAGAAGCTCAGAACAGGATGAAGATGTATAAACCCGAGTTTCCAGTCAAGTTTGGAAACCCAAGCGTCGGATCTAGTTCAGCTGTTAAGGCAAGCATCAAACTCGATTCTGTTGCGAATCCGGCTAAGGCGACTGTACCCTACGTACCGAAGGAGACGAGTTTGGCTAAAGTGAGATGTTTTAAATGTCAAGGATTCGGGCATTATCAAAATGCTTGTCCGAACAAGCGAGTGGTGACACTAAGGGAAGCTGTCACGATCCGAGACGAGTTGTTGGTTGAGGAAGAAAGACTGGGTGACGTATTTGATTTCGACTTGAAGGATGAAGAAGGAGAAGAATGCGAGACTTACGATGCTCCGAGCTATGACACGGCTTTAGTTCTGCGAACGCTACAAGCCAAAGCTGTATCGAATGATTCGGAACAGCGGAATCAAATATTTCACACGAAGTGTCAAGTGGGAAATAAATGGTGTAGTTTGATCATGGATGGAGGGAGTTGCACCAACGTAGCTTCCAGCGAGATGGTGACTAAACTCGGGCTGACCACTACGGCTCACCCGAAACCTTACACTTTGCATTGGCTCGATGATGGGAGCAAAATAAGGGTAACTAAACAAGTGAGGATTGGACTAGCCATGGGTTCATATGAAGACAACGTATTATGTGATGTACTCCCGATGGATGCATGCCATGTACTGTTGGGAAGACCATGGATGTTTGATAGGGACGTTTTACACCGAGGAAGAAGCAATGAGTACGAGTTACGGGATAAAGGCAAGAAGATTGTGCTTAAACCAATGTCACCTCAAGCTATTCACTCTATGAGTTCTAGTAGGAGTGAAAAGCCAAAGCGGCCATGTTTGCGAGCGAACGGGAGGTGGAACATGCTATTAATGATGGCAAGTGTGTGTACTTGTTGGTTCTGAAGGAGGCAAAGAATGGTATCATAGTTGTACGGAAAGAAAGGATGGATGTCTTATTACGCGAATTTGCGGATGTTTTTCCAGAAGAATTACCTTCGGGTTTACCACCAATTCGAGGGATTGAACATCAGATAGACCTCTTACTGGGTGTGTCGTTGCCTAACAAAGTCGCCTATAGATGTAATCCCGAGGAAACAAAGGAATTACAAAACCAAATCAAGAACCGATGGATCGTGGATACGTTCGAGAAAGCCTAAGTCCTTGTGCGGTTCGGTATTCGGTTCCAAAGAAAGACGGATCACGGAGGATGTGTATTGTGATCGAGCGGTGAACAACATAACCATCAAGTATCGATTTCCGATTCCGAGGCTTGATGACATGTTGGACGAATTACACGGATCAGTGATCTTTTCAAAAGTTGATCTACGAAGTGGTTATCACCAGATTCGAATGCGAGAAGGAGATGAGTGGAAGACAGCCTTCAAAACTAAACACGGGCTGTATGAATGGACCGTTATGCCGTTCGGTCTTACAAATGCACCGAGTACTTTCATGCGCTTGATGAATGAGGTACTTAAGCCATTTTTAGGGAAATTTGTGGTTGTATACTTAGATGATATTTTGATCTACAGCCGATCACTGCAAGAACATTTCGAACACTTGAGGCAAGTCTTCGAAACCCTTAGAGACCAGAAGCTGTATGGAAAAAAGGAGAAGTGCTCATTTTTGGTCGAAAGTATAGTCTTTCTTGGCTATATTGTTTCAAAGGATGGAGTGTCGGTCGATCAAGCGAAGATCGAAGCAATTAAGTCCTGGCCGGTTCCCACTACAGTGACGGAGGTTAGATCGTTCCATGGACTAGCTTCATTTTACCGAAGATTCATTCGAGACTTCAGTACCATTGCAAGCCCAAAACCGAATGTTTGAAGAAGGGCACGTTTAATTGGAGCAGAGCTGCTCAGGAGTCATTTGCAAATTTGAAGGCGAAGTTGTGCGAAGCACCAATCTTAGCATTACCCGATTTTTCGCAACCGTTTGAGGTGGAGTGTGATGCTAGCGGGGTGGGCATTGGAGCGGTTCTCATTCAGGGAAAGCAACCTATTGCTTATTTTTCCGAGAAGTTAAACGGTGCTCGTCTGAATTATTGTACGTACGACAAGGAGTTTTATGCTATTGTGAGGGCTCTAGATCATTGGAGTCACTATCTTCGACCAAAGCATTTTATCATACACTCGGACCATGAATCTTTGAAGTATATTAACGGACAACACAAGTTAAGTCCCAGGCATGCGAAGTGGGTGGAATTCTTACAATCATTTCACTTCTCATCGAAGTATAAGGATGGCAAGAGCAATATTGTGGCAGATGCATTGTCTAGGCGTTATGCCTTACTCGCCACTCTTGATGTTTGTTTGCTAGGGTTCGATACAGTAAAGGAGTATTACGAAGGTGATGCGGATTTTGGCGAAACCTTCGCCCTGTGCAAACCTGGCCCGGTGGGAGAATTTTCGATACAGGAGGGCTTTCTTTTTTAAGGGGAATCGTCTTTGCCTACCCAGGCACACGATTCGAGAATTACTGGTTCGAGAGGCTCACGGAGGGGGTTTGGCTGGCCACTTCGGTTCGGCCAAGACATTAGAAGTGCTTAAGGAACATTTTTATTGGCCAAGGATGCAGGGGGATGTTAATAATATAATCAGTAAATGTGTGACGTGCCATATTGCGAAAAGTTCGTTCAAATCAGGAGTCTACACACCTTTACCGATTCCGGAGAGGCCGTGGGAAGATGTCTCAATAGATTTTATTGTGGCTTTGCCTCGAACCCAACGAGGTAAGGATGCGATTATGGTGGTCATCGATCGTTTTTCAAAGATGGCTCATTTTGTTCCTTGTCACAAAACCGATGATGCGAGTAATGTTGCTGACCTGTATTTCCGAGAGGTGGTGCGGTTACATGGAGTTCTGAAAACTATTGTTTCGGACCGGGACTCAAAGTTTCTAAGCTACTTTTGGAACACGTTATGGAGGAAGGTGGGAACCAAGCTTTTGTTTAGTACTTCACATCATCCTCAAACCGACGGACAAACTGAAGTAACGAATCGAACACTGGGACGCTGTTGCGAGGCTTGGTGAGCAAAACACAAAAGGATCGGGATCTCAAATCGCACATGCGGAGTTTGCTTATAATCGATCTCCTACTCATGCCACCGCACACTCTCCATTTGAAGTAGTTTACGGGTTGAATCCTTACATACCGCTAGATCTAATTCCACTACCAAGTGACGAATTGGTGCATAAGGATGCGGAGTCAAAACTAAAATCAATGATAAAATTACGAGCAGTGCGGGATCGAATCAAGGAAATAAACGAGGCGTATAAAAGGAAGTCGAACAAGCAAAGAAAGCCGAGACTATTCGAGGTTGGAGATTTAGTTTGGTTACATTTGAGGAAGGAACGATTCCCGAGTAAGCGTAAGAATAAGTTAATGCCACGAGCCGAGGGGCCATTTAAGATAATTGCGAAGGTGAACGACAATTCTTACAAATTAGAACTTAGGCGACTATGGAGTGCATGCTACTTTCAACATAGGTGATCTTTCTCCTTATCTTGATGATGACGGGATTGCGGGGTGAGGACAATTCCTCTTAAAGGGGGAGGATGATACGAAGTCGACTACTCAAGCGAAGAAGATGAAGTAAGAATTGACGTAAAATACCTCGATCGCACTCCAACGTACTTCTTGGGCGAGAAATCGGATACGAGGTCCGGAGTGACCTTGATTGTCGGAATTGGATTAACTTAAGGCTAGTTGCTACATGGGAGGGGGTAAAGGTCCAAGTGGTAGCTAAACAAAGAATTTTCAGCATTTCTTTATTATAAAGGCGGCAGGATTCTTGGCAACTTGTTATATGAAAAAGCGGTGTCAAACTTCAACTTGGAGACAAGACCCAACTTTTACTTTTGTCAACAAGTGACATGAAGAACCTTTTATTATCCTTTCATTATTTTAAATAACACTTGTAATAGTTTAAGTTATTTTGTCGTGCCACTTTTGCCTATAAATAGTGGCGATAGAGTTGTAATAGCGAGATTATTGAATGTTGAAGAATTGAGAACACTTTGTGTTTTTCCCTGGTGAATGCTTTTCATCAAAACTTGGTTTTTATTCGACGCGTTTGAATACTAATCGATTGATTCTCAATAGGTCTTGAGGAGAAATCACTTTATCAAATTATAGGTCTAATTTGATAAAACATCTGTTCATATCTTGTTTCGATATTCTGTTTATTTTTCGATACGTTTTATACTTGTTCAATATTTCGTACAAAGTGTTGTTCGATCCTTGAACGTGTTTCTGTCTTAAAGTCGCTTCCGAGCAAGCGTCTTTGTTTGAGTCTTTTCATTTGGGCCAAATTCTGTCTTGTGGTGTATCGAATCACCGCCTTCATCACTCGCTTGATATTGTTCCGTAGCGAGTCATTTGTTGTCTGATTCAGCAGAGTTTCTTGTCGGTAGCTTCCGTTCGTCAAAAGGCCTTCCGCTGTATCGATAGCGAATTCGCATCACAAGTGAGAATTCGTATCATTCGTATCAGCTATTGAGCAGTTCTTTGAATCAGGGATGTTAGTTAAGGAAATTAATGCCACACTTATTGTATTGATTCCTAAAGTGGAGGAACCAAAAAACCCTAGAGACTTCAGACCTATTTCTTGCTGCAATGTGCTCTACAAAGTCATATAAAAAATCCTTGCTAACCGGATGTGTGAATTCCTTGGGACCATGGTGGACAAATCCCAAACAGCTTTTATTCCTGGGCGACGTATTAGTAATAATGTGCTATTGGCACAAGAGCTGTTACATGGATACAATAACAAGAATCTTCCTGCTCGATGTGCATTTAAAGTTGATCTTATGAAGGCATATGACACGGTGGAATGGGAATTTGTGTTAACTATGATGGAAGAAATGCACTTCCACCCGCGATTTGTGGGGTGGATACGTGCATGCATAACTTCTCCGGCCTTTTCTATTAATATCAATGGCGTGGCAGCACGCTACTTCTTTGGCAAACGTGGATTGAGACAAGGAGATCCCATTTCGCCCTACTTATTTGTTCTTGTTATGGAGGTTTTGCATGGTATATTGGCACATCATATTGCAACCCACCCTAAATTTAAATACCATTGGAAGTGCAAGCGTACACAAACGTTTATGTTGAGTTTTGCCGATGATTTGCTATTATTTTGCAATGCGGATGGTGATTCTATTAATGTATTAAAGAAGGGGACAGATCTATTTGGCCAATTGTCGGGGCTTCGAGCGAACCCATCGAAGAGCAATATGTTTCTTCCTTCCCGAGCGTGACCACTTAGTGATGAATTGCAGCCTCTTGTGGGCTATGCCATTGGTACTTTACCCATTCGGTATCTTGGAGTTCCATTGCTCACATCTAAGCTTACTATTGCGGATTGTAAACCGCTCGTGAAGAAACTAGAAGACCGGGTGGGGTCTTGATCCAATCGAATGCTATCATATGCAGGACGTGTTCATCTCATCCGTTCTATTTTAGCATCTTTGCATGTTTATTGGGCAGGTATGTTTATTCTTCCTAAAGGTGTGCTTCGAATAATAGAGTCGAAGTTGAGACATTTTCTTTGGCATGGCTTTTCGGGGCCGGGGTATGCAAAAGTGAGCTGGTCTATCATTTGTAAACCGGTGGAGGAAGTGGGTCTTGGTATTATGCCTCTCTTAGCTCAAAATAGATTGCTAATATTGAGACATATTTGGGCTTTATAAATAGAAGAAGGTGAATCGGTCTGGGTGGAGTGGGTCCGCGAATACCGTTTAAAGAAGAACTCCTTTTGGCACATCTAAATCCCATCATCAAGTCCTTGGAGTTGGCAACAGATACTCAAACTTCGCCCACTTGTTATTACGACTTTTGAGTATCGTGTAAGAAATGGCCAGCGATTTTCATTATGTAAAGATCCATGGCACCCCCATGGAATATTACTTGATAAATACCCGGCTGGTCCTATGCTCACGGGATTACCACATGATGTTAACTTGGAGCGAGTTATTAATAATGGTGACTGGAATTGGCCGTCTTCCACTCGACATGAGATAGGCGTTATTGTTGAAGATTTACCCTTAATATATCACTCGGATCCGGACCGTATTTTATGGAGATTAACAACTAATGGGAGATTTTCCGTTACTTCAGCCATGCAATTATTTAGGAATCCTACTCCGAAGGTTGATTGGGCTGTGTTAGTACAAGGAAAAGGGCACATACCTCGACATTCGTTTATCCTTTGGTTAGCTATTTACGAAAGACAAGCAACTAAGGATAATCCTTGGTTAAACCATGGTGACTCTTCGTGGGTTTTGTGTTTGGAAAACAATATGGAATCTCATAATCACTTGTTCTTTCAGTGCCGTTATTCATGTTGCTGCTTAAGTGTTCTGCGCAGAAAGGTTCGGTTTCATTGGAACGAACGCGAATGGCATACGGGATTGCGTAAGGCGGCCAAGGTATGGAGGGGCAATCACATTGTAGATTGTGCTTACCGGGCTTTGTTGGCAGCTGTTGTTTATTATTTATGGAAGGAGAGAAATGACAGAGTTTTTGGCAATGGGAAGACGGAACCAGAGATATTAGCTATTCGAGCCATAAATATTGTACGAGACAAGTTAATTACTATGCAACTTCGGGATTCATTGGCTAGCACGGCCCTCCGTCGTTTGTGGAAAATAGTGTGGTAGTGTTAATGTTTAATTTATTTTGTGCAGCCCTTTGTAGTAGGATGATTGTATTTCTCTATAAACGGGCATTGGTAGTAGGTAAGTTGAGCCGTTAGTTATGTTACTTTACTTGTGGTGAGGGTAACCCTCATGCACATCCCTGTACGAATTTATTATTTTTAATGCAATTGACCATTACACTCCAAAAAAAAAGTCCGTGAAAGGATCGAACTTCCGTAATGGTTTTAGGAGTAAGCCAAGATTTAATCGCCTCGATTTTGGCTTGATCAATCGACACTCCTTCCTTTGAAACGATGTAGCCAAGAAAGGCTACACTCTCGACTAGAAACGAGCACTTCTCCTTCTTCCCATAAAGCTTTTGGTCCCTAAGGGTCTCGAAAATTTGCCTCAAGTGCCTGGTATGTTCTTGCAATGATCGACTATAAATCAAAATGTCATCCAAGTATACGACGACAAACTTTCCCAAAAATGGTTTAAGTACCTCATTCATTAATCGCATGAAAGTACTTGGCGCATTCGTAAGGCCAAAGGGCATGACGAGCCACTCGTACAATACATGTTTTGTCTTAAAATTTGTCTTCCATTCATCACCTTCTCGCATGCGAATTTGATGGTAGCCGCTTCTCAAATCAACCTTCGAAAAAACCACTGAACCATACAATTCATCCAACATATCATCAAGTCTCGGTATTGGGAATCGATACTTGATGGTTATGTTATTCACGACTCTACTATCTATATATATTCTCCATGATCCGTCTTTCTTCGGGACAAGCAAAACTGAAACCGCACAAGGACTCAAACTTTCTCGAACGTACCCATGGTTTATTAGTTCCTCGATTTGTTTTTGTAAATCCTTCGTCTCCTCGGGATTACATCGATAGGCGGCTTTGTTAGGGAGTGATGCACTCGGTATAAGATCGACTTGGTGTTCAATCCCACGTAAGGGCGGCAAACCCGGCAGTAAGTCTTCCGAAAAAACATCCGCAAATTCGCGTAACAAGGTATTGATCTCCCCTTTGTCTTGCACAAAAACCATGTCCACGTCTCGTGTTTCTTTAATCATCAACAAATACACACGCTCGCCATCATCAATAGCGTGCTTCACCTCTTTCTCACTAGCAAACATAGTAAGTTTCGGTTTTTCCATT
The DNA here is from genome assembly GCA_033398695.1 of Orobanche coerulescens. Taxonomy (NCBI): domain Eukaryota; kingdom Viridiplantae; phylum Streptophyta; class Magnoliopsida; order Lamiales; family Orobanchaceae; genus Orobanche; species Orobanche coerulescens. The sequence goes on from JAWKAU010000149.1 coordinate 62,835, forward strand.
TGGCTAGAACTCATCGAACGAATGGCTTGAGGTGCCATTGGTTTAAGCACAATCTTCTTGCCTTTATCCCGTAATTCATATTCGTTACTTCTTCCTCAATGTAAAACATCTCTATCACGCAAAGTAACCCGTAGGAAAATTCCTTCGTCAGAGGTTTCTCAGAAGTAATTTGGATACTCGCAAGATTGTTTCTTCCTCTATATTCAGGGGGGTTCGTAATCATATTCCCCGTCTTCTTAACACTTCCAGTTGGGTTATTGGTAATGGTCAGAATATTAATTTTTGGTGGGACAACTGGCTAGGTTATATCATTGGTGATCGGTTGGGTATTCCTCAGCATCTCAGAAGTACCTTCTCCGACACCATCAACGATTTTTACTACGACGGGACCTGGCATCTTACCCTCGATTTCATGGAAAGGTGTCGTGATGTTGCTTTAGATGTCGTCTATGCCCCCTCTGACTTTGAAGGAAAAGACGAGCGGGTTTGGGCTAAATCGGTGCATGGCAATGTTACCTCTCAAATCGCTTATTGGCACCTTCGCCACAACTTTCCTAAGGTGAGTGGGGAAATGGATTTGGCACAGTTAATCCCCGTTCGTCGTTCTCTCACGATCTGAAGGCTATTCACAACAGTTTACTGCTTTTGATCTTCTTCGTTTAAGGGTTTCATTGGTCCTTCGGTTTGCCTTTTCTGTCTCTCTGCCCGTGAATCGATTGACCATATTTTCACCGAGTGTGTTGTTATCCGGCAGTTAAGGGACTATATTGAGCGGGGCTTCTTAAACTCTTTAGAATTGAATCGGGTTCGGGCACTTCATCATTCGAGCTATGGATATCGATTTAGTCACAGATCTCTACTCTACGGAGATTCACTATTATTAGTGCCGTCTGGGCTATCCGGCATATTATTTGTGAGGTTTTATATAATGATGCTAAATTTTCTATCATGTCTCTTCGTTCTATAGTTTGGTCTCTTCTCGAGAATGTAATAACTATGACATGGGCACCATGGATAACTCTATTTCGATCTGGTTCGTCTTCGGGCTCGGGTGTGGTGGCCACACGAGACCTCCGCTTTACCCTATTTATGTGAAATGGTATCCCCCAATTGGGTGGATGAAAGTTAACACCGATGGGATGGCTAAAGGTGCCCAGGCTTGGGTGCTATTGGCCTTGTTTATCGAAATCGTCTGGGCGGGTTTTTGGCACTCTCTCTGCGGCAATTGGTTCTTTGTTTGCCTTCAAGCCGAGTTGGTAGAGGCTATTCATGCTATAGAGAATTCTATTTATCATTGTTGGGATTATTTGTGGTGAGTCGACTCTACTTATGTTGTGAGCGTTCTCTCGGATCGTAGTTCGGCATTTCTGGATCTACCGCATCATTTGAGGCGGCTTTTGCGTATTATTTACCGCATGCACATCAGGGTCTCTCATATCTATAGAGAAGGGAATGCGGTGGCAGACTGGCTTTCTAAAAGATTGGTTTCTTACGAGTGGTCTAGCGAAGCACCAGAGCCTCTCCGAGATCTTCTGTTGAGGGATATGTCTCCTATGTATTTTAGCCGACATTAGTTTTCTCGCAGCATAACGCTCGGGTACTCTTTTTCCCTATCGTAGGTTTTTCCCATTGGGTTTTTCTACGATAGGGTTTTAACGAACTGCGGTTGCAACCCCATACATCCGGTATGGGGGTTTAGGTCCTTTTATTCTATTTTCATAGATTGCTTTTGCATTTGTGTTTTTCTCTCTATTTCTCTTGACTACCCTTTGTGGGATTAGCTTGAGATTTTATTTTGTTGTCTAGGATGGCCCTCTCTTTGTAACTCTTTTCTGTTTCTCGTTTTTTTTTAATAATATTGACCTTGATGAGTCAAAAAAAAATAGCCATGGTCGTCCCAAGAGTATATGGCATGCATCCATCGGGAGTACATCAAATAATACGTCGTCACCATATGAACCCCATAGTTAAACCGACCTGTACTTGTTTCGAAACTTTCACTTTACTCCTATCATCGAGTCAATATAACGCGTATGGTTTTGGATGAGTAGTAGTGATGAGTTCGAGCTTCGTCACCATCTCGCTTGAAGCTACATTAGTACAACTTTCCTCATCGATTATCAAACTACACCATTTGTCTTTGATTTGACACTTGGTGTGGAATATTTGGTCTCGTTGTTCCGTATCTGTCGAAATCGTTTTGACTTGCAAAGTGCGAAGGACTAGACTCGTATCATAATCTGGAGCATCGTAAGCCTCACACTCCTCTTCTCCTTCGGCATCCACATTAAACACGTCACCGAGCCTTTCTCTTTCGTCCTCAAGTAACAATTCTTCACGGACCTCAAGAGCCTCCCTTAGTGTCACCACCCGTTTGTTCAGACACACATTTTGGTAATGACCGAACCTTTGACACTTGAAACATCGTACCTTCACCAAACTCATTTATTTGGGTATGTAGGGGGCCTTAGGAGCCGTAATAGGGGTAGGAGTTGGTACATTCGTTTTAGTAGCTGAACTGGAACCGATACTTGGATTTCCTGATACGGAATCATTTGATATGAACGAAGAAGACGAAGTAAGGATCGATATAAATGACCTTACTACACGCCATCCACGGGCTACTACGTATTTAGGCGAGAAAACGGACATAAGACGTGGAGTCTCGGTCTCAGCCGTGTATAACACGGCCCGTGTCATGCTATGCCGGAAGGTCGACAATCGACCGGAAAATGGACGAACTGCCGGAAAAATCACCACCGGCCGGAAAATTCACCACCTGCCGGAACTGGCCGATCACTGCCGACCACCACCTGCCGGAATCGCCGATCATTACTGCTGGAACTGGCCAATCACTGCCGAGCGAATCCGGCCGTGTCATCCGACACGGCCCGTGCCGAGGTGTCCTGGATAATGAAATCTCGCTGCCGACCGAACCCGACCGTGTCGTCCGACACGGCCCGTGCCGACACAACCCGACCGTGCCAGGCGACACGGCCGAGTCACACTCTTCCGGATAGTGCAATTCCCGCTGTCCGACCAACCCGACCGTGCCAGGCGACACGGTCGAGTCCCTGCCGGCCAGATGCGCGCCGCGACCGTGCCGATCGGCACGGGCCGTGTCCGGCAGACCAGCAAATGCCATTATTGCTGATTTTTTTTATTTTTTGTTGTTTTTCTTCCCCTCACATGTCATGATTAGACTTGCATGTTATGTGGGGTGTCTTATATTCATTTTGTTGTGTGATTCCCCCTCCCTTTGATTTGATTCCCTTGTATTTTATCTTGTGTTTTGTTTTTCATTTCAAGATCATGTGATCTTGTTTGATTCCTTAGTTGCTAAGAAGACTACCATGCTATAAGTAGTCTTGTTGATGCTTTCATTTTGGATATTGTATGTTGAAGAAATAAGAATACACTTGTGTTTTCTTGGTGAATGCTTTTCATCGAAACCTTGGTTATAATTCGACGCGTTTTCGAGTTTTAATCGAATCGATTCTCAATAGGTCTTGAGAAAAGATTATCTTATCAAACTATAGGTCTAGTTTGATAAATCATTCATATAGTTCTTATTTATGTAAGCCGAATTGCCCTACTTTCGGTTATATCTTACGAGTGTTACACATATACGAGTGTTGTGAGGTAACAAAATATATCCGCTGCATTTTCCGGCGAATTTACGTTCATCTTATTACGTAATTCGTATCATTAGTGGCATCGGAGCCCAAGGCTATTTCCTTGTGATACGATATCTAATATTCCAGTCGAAGAAGCTCCAATAAAAATCGACATCCACGACGATACAAATTCGCATGGTCATGCATCATTATACTTGGGAGAAAAGAACACGCGGATTGGAGTTACGTTGTTAATCGGAATCGGAGTAACGTAAAATTCGACGACGGAATCGGTCCGAAAGCATGAAAAATCGGCCATATCATGCTTGAAAGGGACCTCACTTGACTTCATATCTTTGACAAGATAATGAAGATATTTCTCCTTCCCCACCATAATAACAAACGGCCGAAAACATAAGATGGAATGAAGACTTTCATCCTTCATGTCATTGTCCCTCATGTCATAATCACCTATATAATTCCAAAGAGGTTGATATCATATCTACACAAAATCCTCCTAATCACTCCTTGAATTCGGCCGATTTGAAGATTGCAAGAGAGGATAATTTGTGAAGACTTTCATCAAAAGATCTTCTTCATGTCACCATCACCTTAATAAAGTCCAAGATTTCTTCATGTCTTAATCACCATAAAATCCAAGATGCTTGGTATCTCCTTGGATATTTCGGCCGATTAGTGTGTTACTAGGAAGTTTCGTTTTCTCGTTTTGTTGTATTTTCTTACGGTTAGAAACTACTATATATAGTAGTACTCGTTGTATTGTAAATTATCTTGAAAGTAATAAACCTTGTATTTCTTTGAAATATACGTTGAACGAGTTCAACAAACTTTAGTTATTGTTTCGACGCGTCTCGAGATTTTAACTTGATCAATTCTCAATAGGTCTTGGGAAGAGATTACCTTTATCGAGTTATAGGTCTAGTTCGATAAAACACATCAAAATCCGTATATCATACTACCTCACGGCCGAACCCCATTCAAATTCGGCCACCCCTTGTAATTTTCAAGTGATACTTTGATACTTGTCAAGACGTATTAATCCTCCGTTGTATTTTATACGCATTACTTACGTAATTCGTATCATAAGTGGTATCAGAGCCATTTGTCTCACGGTTCTCGACGTTACTCAAGAAGATGGCATTCACCGATGAAGAAGTAGCACAACTACGTGACGTTCTTCGCGGCTTACCGGAGCCCAGAATCCAAGCACGACGAGGATACGACACCATGCATGCACCACGACATGCTGATGAATACAAGACAAGCGAACTTCCGGAGTTCGTAGGCGGCACCGATCCCGAGGTTTATTTGGAGTGGGAAAGGAAAATTGAACGAATGTTTGAGTTCAAGGATCTCAATGACGAGGTACGTTGCAAGTATGCGATTCTCAAATTGGAAAGGGAGCTTCCCTTTGGTTTGAGCGAATGAAGACACAAAGAGTTCGTGCCGGAAAAGAGAAGATACGTTCGTGGGATTCTCTAAAAAAGAAACTACGAAAAAGATATGTCCCGGATACACACAAGTTAAGCTTGTATCAAAAAATTTCTGACCTCACGCAAGGAAAGTTAAGTGTCGAGGAGTACATCGAGGAGTTTGAAAACTTATCCTTGATGGGAGAACTTGAAGAAAGCGAAGAATTGCGGATGTCCCGTTTCCTACGAGGTTTGAACAAAAATATTGCTAATTCCGTGGAACTCTACCCCTATTCCGACTTTGATACTTTATGCGGACTTTGCATAAAGTTGGAAAATCAAAACAAGACAAAACTTTCTAAACCCGAATTCCCATCTAAATACGGAAATACCAACTTTGGCGCGAGTTCTAGCTCGTTTCCAAAAACTGTCACCACAAGCCCACCCGTTACTACCATTCCAAAAACTCCTATCACCCCAAAAGAAACAAGCCTATCTAAAGTCCGGTGTTTCAAATGTCAAGGATTTGGACACTATCAAAGTGCTTGTCCAAATCGGAGAATTGTGACGGTACGAGAAGCCATAGCCGTCCGAGAAGAATTACTAGCCGAAGAAGAAAGAATTGGAGACGTTTTTAACTTAGAAGCTGACGAAGAAGAAGAATGCGAGGCATACGATGCCCCGAACTATGACACGAACCTCGTCCTTCGCATGTTACAAACGAAGGCAGCCCCGAATAACGTAGAACAACGAGATCAAATCTTTCACACGAAGTGTCGTGTCGGAAAGAAATGGTGTAGCTTGATCATTGACGGTGGAAGTTGTACAAACGTGGCATCAAGCGAGATGGTCTCGAAGCTCGAATTAATCACCACGGCCCATCCCAAGCCGTATGCACTCCATTGGCTCGATGATGGAAACAAAGTAAAAGTATCAAGACAAGTGAAGGTCGGACTCACCATGGGTTCGTATGGTGATGATATTACATGCGATGTACTACCGATGGACGCATGTCACGTGTTATTAGGAAGACCTTGGTTATTTGATCGGGACGTACTACATCGAGGGAGGAGTAACGAGTATGAGTTACGTGACAAAGGTAAAAAAATTGTTCTTAAACCTATGTCACCTCAAGCTATCCGGATGATGAGTTCGAAAAAAGTCGAAGGACCGAAACTTACGATGCTTGCAAACGAAAAGGAAGTCGAACACGCCATTGACGATGGCGAACGTATTTATTTGATGATAATCAAAGAGGTCCGAAATCTTGCCACCAAATCACACCACGAAAAAGAGATAGATACACTATTACACGAGTTCGCGGATGTATTTCCCGAAGACTTGCCGGTAGGATTACCACCTATCCGCGGAATTGAAAACCAAATTGATCTTGTACCGGGAGCTCCATTACCGAACAAAGCGGCGTATCGTTGTAATCCCGAAGAAACCAAAGAACTACAACGTCAAATTGATGAGCTCATGAGTCACGGATATGTCCGAGAAAGTTTAAGTCCGTGTGCGGTTCCAGTCCTACTTGTACCAAAAAAAGACGGATCATGGCGAATGTGTATTGACAGTAGAGCCGTGAATAACATCACCGTCAAGTATCGGTTCCCCATCCCGAGACTAGACGACATGTTAGACGAGTTACATGGCTCAATTATATTTTCAAAAGTTGATTTACGGAGCGGATACCATCAATTTCGCATGCGAGAGGGAGACGAATGGAAGACGGCATTTAAAACAAAGAATGGACTTTAAGAATGGGTTGTGATGCCATTCGGCCTCACTAATGCCCCGAGCACTTTTATGAGGTTGATGAACGAGGTTCTCAAACCTTTCTTGGGAAAGTTTGTTGTCGTATACTTAGACGACATTTTGATCTACAGTCGATCCTTAGAGGAGCATCTCGAACATTTGCGGCACGTATTTGAAACGCTAAGGGAACAGAAACTTTATGGAAAGCGGGAGAAGTGTACTTTCCTAGTCTAGAGTCTTGTCTTTCTCGGCTATGTTGTTTCGAAAGAAGGAGTTTCGGTCGACCAAGAAAAGATCGCGGCAATCAAGTCGTGGCCGACCCCAAAGACAATCACGGAGGTACGATCATTTCATGGCCTCGCTTCTTTACCGACGATTCATACGGGACTTTAGCACCATCTCCAGTCCGATCACGGAGTGTCTAAAAAAAGGAACCTTTGCATGGAACGAGGCGGCCCAAAAGGCTTTTGAAAAATTAAAGGGAAAGTTATGTGAAGCGCCGATTTTGACGTTACCCGATTTTTCACAACCGTTTGAGGTGGAATGCGACGCTAGCGGAGTTGGAATCGGGGCAGTACTTATTCAAAGAGGCCGTCCCATCGCCTATTTTTTGGAGAAATTAAGTGGCGCCCGAGTGAATTATTGTACTTACGACAAGGAGTTCTATGCTATCGTGAGAGCACTCGATCATTGGAGTCACTATTTACGTTCGAAACATTTCGTGTTGCATTCGGATCACGAGTCGTTGAAATACATCAACGGACAAAGCAAGCTAAGCCCGAGGCATGCAAAATGGGTGGAATTTTTACAATCTTTTCACTTTTCATCCAAGTACAAAGACGGGAAGAGTAATATAGTGGCGGATGCACTATCAAGACGGTATGCCTTACTGTCGATTCTAGATGTTCGTTTGTTGGGGTTCGAGACTTTGAAAGATCATTACAGCGACGATTTGGACTTCGGGGAAATTTTTAACCGTTGTAAAACGGCCCCGTACGAGGAATTTGTTTTACAGGATGGCTTTCTTTTCAAGGGAAATAAATTATGTGTGCCGAGACATACAATTCGGGAATTGCTAGTTCGGGAGGCGCACGGAGGAGGACTAGCCGGTCATTTCGGCTCGGCCAAGACTGTAGAGGTGCTAAAAGAACATTTCTTTTGGCCAAAGATGTATGGTGACGTAAGCACAATCGTGAGTAAATGCGTCACTTGTCACATGATGAAAAGTTCGTTCAAGTCAAGTACATACATGCCGTTGCCAATACCGTTACGACCATGGGAGGATGTCTCGATGGATTTTATTATGGCTTTACCTCGTACTCAACGAGGCAAAGACTCGATCATGGTGGTCGTGGACCGTTTTTCGAAAATGGCTCACTTTATAGCATGCCACAAAACCGATGATGCAAGTAATGTGGCGGACTTGTACTTCCGGGAAGTAGTTCGTTTACACGGAGTTCCAAAAACTATCGTGTCGGATCGAGATTCTAAATTTCTGAGTTACTTCTGGAATACTTTATGGAGGAAAGTGGGTACTAAACTCCTATTCAGTACTTCACATCACCCACAAACCGATGGACAGACCGAGGTGACTAATCGAACCTTGGGAGCATTATTGCGAGGATTGGTGAATAAAACACAAAAAGATTGGGACGTTAAACTTGCACATGCGGAATTCGCATACAACCGATCACCCGGCTTCGCCACGGCCCATTCACCTTTTGAAGTAGTATACGGAATAAATCCACACATGCCATTGGATTTGATTCCCTTGCCGAGCGACGAATTGGTTCACAAAGACGCCGAATCAAAACTCAAATCAATGATGAAGTTACATGAAAAGATACGAGAACGGATTAAAGAAGTGAATGAAATTTACGAACGGAAGTCGAACAAAAATAAAAAAGCGAGATTATTTGATGTTGGCGACTTAGTTTGGATACATTTGAGAAAAGAAAGATTCCCAAGCAAACGAAAGAACAAATTAATGCCGAGAGTCGAAGGTCCGTACAAAATTGTGGGAAAAGTGAACGACAACGCCTACAAAGTCGAACTTCCGGGCGAATACGGAGTACACGCGACTTTCAACGTAGGTGATCTCTCGCCTTACCTTGACGACGATGGCATTACGGAATTGAGGTCAATTCCTTTCAAAGAAGGAGGGAATGATACGATATCTAATATTCCAGTTGAATAAGCTCCAATAAAAATCGACATCCACGACGATACAAATTCGCATGGTCATGCATCATTATACTTGGGAGAAAAGAACACGCGGATTGGAGTTACGTTGTTAATCGGAATCGGAGTAACGTAAAATTCGACGACGGAATCGGTCCGAAAGCATGAAAAATCGGCCATATCATGCTTGAAAGGGACCTCACTTGACTTCATATCTTTGACAAGATAATGAAGATATTTCTCCTTCCTAGGGCTGGGGGCGGGGCGGGTTGGGGCGGGGCGAAGGTAAAACCGCATCCGCCCCGCAATTTTTGTGCGGTGCGGGTTTTTGCGGTGCGGGGCATTTTTGATATTGAAAACCGCACAAAATAATAGTTTTATGGGCGGGCGGCAAATACAATATTTATATAAATATCTAAGTGTTTTCCCTTGTCATATGCGGGGCGGGGCGGTTTTTTGCGGGGCGGTTTTGGAAAAAAATAAAACCGCATTCGCCCCGCAATTTTGGTGCGGTGCGGGTTTTGTGCGGGGCGGGGCGAAATCAACATTTGAAACCGCCCCGCCTCGCTATTTTGCGGTGCGGTGCGGTGCGGGGCGGGCGGGGCGGTTTGTTTTGCCCAGCCCTACTCCTTCCCCACCATAATAACAAACGGCCGAAAACATAAGATGGAATGAAGACTTTCATCCTTTATGTCATTGTCCCTCATGTCATAATCACCTATATAATTCCAAAGAGGTTGATATCATATCTACACAAAATCCTCCTAATCACTCCTTGAATTCGGCCGATTTGAAGATTGCAAGAGAGGATAATTTGTGAAGACTTTCATCAAAAGATCTTCTTCATGTCACCATCACCTTAATAAAGTCCAAGATTTCTTCATGTCTTAATCACCATAAAATCCAAGATGCTTGGTATCTCCTTGGATATTTCGGCCGATTAGTGTGTTACTAGGAAGTTTCGTTTTCTCGTTTTGTTGTATTTTCTTACGGTTAGAAACTACTATATATAGTAGTACTCGTTGTATTGTAAATTATCTTGAAAGTAATAAACCTTGTATTTCTTTGAAATATACGTTGAACGAGTTCAACAAACTTTTGTTATTGTTTCGACGCATCTCGAGATTTTAACTTGATCAATTCTCAATAGGTCTTGGGAAGAGATTACCTTTATCGAGTTATAGGTCTAGTTCGATAAAACACATCAAAATCCGTATATCATACTACCTCACGGCCGAACCCCATTCAAATTCGGCCACCCCTTGTAATTTTCAAGTGATACTTTGATACTTGTCAAGACGTATTAATCCTCCGTTGTATTTTATACGCATTACTTACGTAATTCGTATCACCTTGGCAATTTTATTGAAGATTTCTTGTTCAAAACTATCTCTTGATTCTTGTTATGGATTTCTCCGATCCCGATTTCTTGATGAAACTCCGGGACGCACTAAGCGGTCTACCGGAACCACGTATGCAAGCAAGACGCGGGGATGACGCACGTCAAATACACCATGCGGATGAGTTTAAAGTAAACGAACTTCCGGAGTTCGTTGGAGGTACCGATCCCGAAGCTTATTTGGAGTGGGAACGGAAAATTGAACGCATGTTCGAATTCAAAGACCTTAACGACGAGAACGTTGCAAATATGCAATTCTCAAGTTAGGGAAGGGTGCTTCTCTTTGGTTCAAGGAGTAAAGACGCCAAGAACTCGGGAGGGAAAAGCAAAAATCCGTTCAGGATTCTTTAAAAGAAAACTTCGTAAGAGGTATGTGCCATCATCACACCGGTTAACCTTATACCGGAAGATTGCCGACTTCATGCAAGGCAAACTAAGTGTCGGTGAATATATTGAAGAGTTCGAAAGTTTGGTCTTGATGGGAGAACTAGAAGAAAACGAAGAACAAAAGATGTCCCGTTTTTTACGTGGCTTAAATAAAAACATAGCCAACACGGTGGAGTTATATCCATATGAAGATTTCGATACTTTATGTGGACTATGCATAAAGATAGAAGCCCAAAATAAATTGAAGTTTTCAAGACCCGAATTTCCTTCCAAATTCGGGAATCCAAGTGCCGGTTCGAGTTCGGGTGCTAAAAGCACCACACCAAGTCATGTCCCTATCACGGCACCTAAGACTCCCTACGTACCCAAAGAAACAAGTTTGGCGAAGGTACGATGTTTCAAGTGTCAAGAATTCGGCCATTACCAAAATGCATGTCCGAACAAACGGGTGGTGACACTAAGAGAAGCTCTTGCGGTCCGAGACGAACTTTTGGTCGAGGACGAGAAGGAAGGCCTTGGTGACGTATTTAACATGGAGGCCGAGGAAGAGAATGAGGATTGCGAGACTTATGACGCTCCGGAATATGATACTACTCTAGTACTTCGAGCACTACATACCAAAATCGTTCCAAGTGATACGGAGCAAAGAGACCAAATCTTTCATTCCAAATGCAAAGTCGGAGAAAAGTGGTGTAGCTTGATAATAGACGGAGGGAGTTGCACGAATGTAGCATCAAACGAGATGGTCACCAAGCTCGGGCTAACTACTACGGCTCACCCGAGACCGTATGCTTTACATTGGCTCGATGATGGAAGCAAAGTGAAGGTGACGAGACAAGTACGGTCAACTTAACCATGGGATCATATGGAGACGATGTGTTATGTGACGTACTCCCGATGGACGCATGCCACGTACTTTTGGGACGACCATGGATGTTCGACCGAGATGTTTTGCATCGAGGAAGGAGTAACGAATATGAATTACGAGATAAAGGCAAGAAGATTGTGCTTAAACCGATGGCACCCCAAGCCATTCGATCGATGAGTTCTAATCAAATGGAGAAACCAAATCTTAACATGTTTGCTAGTGAGAAAGAGGTGAGACACGCTATTGACGATGGCGAGCGTGTGTATTTATTGATGATTAAAGAAACACGAGATGTTGACGTGATTGTGCAAGGCAAGAGAGATATCGATACCTTGCTACAAGAATTTGCGGATGTCTTCCCGGAAGACTTACCGTCGGGTTTGCCACCCTTACGTGGGATTGAACACCAAGTCAACCTTGTACCGGGTGCATCACTCCCTAACAAGGCCGCCTATCGATGTAACCCCAAGGAGACAAAGGAGTTGCAAAAGCAAATCGAGGAACTAATGAACCGCGGGTACGTTCGAGAAAGTTTGAGCCCTTGTGCGGTTCCGGTTTTACTTGTTCCAAAGAAGGATAGGTCATGGCGGATGTGTATAGATAGTAGAGCCATGAACAACATAACCATCAAATATCGGTTCCCAATTCCGAGACTTGATGATATGTTGGACGAGTTGCATGGTTCGGTGATTTTTTCGAAGGTTGATTTGAGGAGCGGCTATCATCAAATTCGCATGCGGGAAGGAGATGAATGGAAAACGGCTTTCAAGACAAAACATGGATTATATGAATGGCTCGTCATGCCCTTTGGCCTTACAAATGCGCCAAGTACTTTCATGCGATTAATGAATGAGGTACTTAAGCCATTTTTGGGAAAATTTGTCGTCGTATACTTGGACGACATCTTAATTTATAGTCGATCATTGCAAGAGCATACCGGGCACTTGAGGAAAGTCTTTGAGATCCTTAGGGATCAAAACTTTATGGGAAAAAGGAGAAGTGTTCGTTTCTAGTCGAGAGTGTAGCCTTTCTTGGCTACATCGTTTCTAAAGAAGGAGTGTCGGTTGATCAAACCAAGATCGAGGCGATTAAATCTTGGCCTACGCCTAAAACCATCACGGAAGTCCGATCCTTTCACGGACTTGCTTCATTTTATCGGAGGTTCATACGAGACTTTAGTACCATTTCTAGTCCGATAACGGAATGCTTGAAAAAGGGACCGTTTATGTGGAACGGGCCGCCCAAGGGCGTTTGAAAATTGAAGGCGAAAATGTGTGAAGCACCTATCTTGGCTTTACTCCGACTTTTCACAACCTTTCGAGGTAGAATGTGACGCAAGTGGAGTGGGTATTGGGCGCCTCGTCCAAGGGAGGCGACCAATTGCCTACTTTTCGGAGAAATTGGGTGGGGCTCAACTCAACTATTGTACTTATGACAAGGAGTTCTATGCCATTGTGAGAGCTCTTGATCATTGGAGCCATTACCTTCGGCCGAAACATTTCATCCTACATTCGGATCATGAGTCCTTGAAATATATCAACGGCCAACTAAAGTTGAGTCCGAGACATGCTAAATGGGTGGAATTCTTGCAATCATTCCACTTTTCATCGAAGTACAAAGATGGCAAGAGCAACGTTGTGGCGGATGCTTTGTCTAGACGGTATGCCTTGCTCTCTACTCTTGACATTCGGTTGCTTGGGTTCGAAGCATTGAAGGAGTATTATGATGGGGATGTGGATTTTGGTGAGGTTTTCATTCGGTGTAAATCCGGTCCGTTTGGAGAGTTTACGTTGCAAGAAGGATTCCTTTTCAAAGGGAATCGCCTATGTTTACCCAAACACCCGATTCGGGAATTATTAGTTCGGGAAGCTCACGGTGGAGGCTTGGCCGGTCATTTTGGTTCGGCCAAAACGTTGGAGGTCCTTAAAGAGCATTTTAATTGGCCGAAGATCCAAGTGAATGTACACGACATAATTAATAAGTGTGTGACATGCCATATTGCTAAAAGCTCATTCAAACCGGGAGCATAGATGCCTTTGCCGATTCCGGAAAGACAGTGGGAAGATGTCTCAATGGATTTTATTGTTGCTTTGCCTCGTACTCAACGAGGGAGAGATGCTATTATGGTTGTCGTAGACCGATTTTCGAAGATGGCTCACTTTGTGGCTTGCCACAAGACAGACGACGCGAGTAACGTCGCCAATTTGTATTTCCGAGAAATCGTACGATTGCATGGGGTTCCAAAAACGATTGTTTCGGATCGGGACTCAAAATTCCTTAGTTATTTTTGGAACACCTTGTGGAGAAAGGTGGGAACCAAACTACTATTTAGCACGTCACATCATCTACAAACGGACGGTCAAACCGAAGTGACCAATCGAACGTTGGGCACATTACTACGTGGTCTTGTGAGCAAGACCCAGAAGGATTGGGACTTAAAACTTGCACATGCGGAGTTCGCTTATAATCGTTCTCCTACTCATGCCACGGCACACTCTCCGTTCGAAGTAGTTTACGGACTAAACCCGTACATGCCGTTAGATCTAATTCCATTGCCAAGTGACGAGTTAGTGCACAAGGATGCAGAATCAAAATTGAAATCGATGATGAAATTACACGAGCAAGTACGTAATCGAATCAAGGAAATAAACGAGGCTTACAAAAGAAAGTCGAACATACAAAGAAGGCCGAGATTGTTCGAAGTTGGTGATTTGGTTTGGTTGCATTTAAGAAAAGAGCGATTTCCAAATAAACGTAAGAACAAATTAATGCCACGAGCAGAGGGACCGTTTAAAGTAATCGCGAAAGTGAACGACAACGCTTACAAATTAGAACTTCCGGGAGATTATGGGATTCATGCAACCTTTAATGTTGGGGACCTCTCACCTTACATCGATGATGACGGAATTTCGGAATTGAGGACAATTCCTTTTAAAGGAGGAGGAGATGATACGGAATCATTTGATATGAACGAAGAAGACGAAGTAAAGATCGATATAAATGACCTTACTACACGCCATGCACGGGCTACTACGTATTTAGGCGAGAAAACGGACATAAGACGTGGAGTCTCGGTCTCAGCCGTGTCATATAACACGGCCCGTGTCATGCTATGCCGGAAGGTCGACAATCGACCGGAAAATGGACGAATCCGGAAAAATCACCACCGCCGGAAAATTCACCACCGCCGAATCGCCGATCACCGACCACCACTGCCGGAATCGCCGATCATTGTCATTGAATCGGCCGATCACGCTGAGCGAATCCGGCCGTGTCATCCGACACGGCCCGTGCCGAGGTGTCTGGATAATGAAATCTCGCCGACCGAACCCGACCGTGTCGTCCGACACGGCCGTGCCGACATAACCCGACTGCCGTGCAGCGACACGGCCGAGTCACACTCTTCCGGATAGTGCAATTCCCGCTTCCGACCAACCCGACCGTGCTGTGCGACACGGCCGAGTCCCTCGCCGGCCGGATGCGCTGCGACCGTGCCGATCGCACGGCCGTGTCCGGCAGAACCAAAGAAATGCCATTATTGCTGTTTTTTTTTATTTTTTGTTGTTTTTCTTCCCCTCACATGTCATGATTAGACTTGCATGTTATGTGGGGTGTCGTATATTCATTTTTTTGTGTGATTCCCCTCCCTTTGATTTGATTCCCTTGTATTTTATCTTGTGTTTTGTTTTTCATTTCAAGATCATGTGATCTTGTTTGATTCCTTAGTTGCTAAGAAGACTACCATGCTATAAGTAGTCTTGTTGATGCTTTCATTTTGGATATTGTATGTTGAAGAAATAAGAATACACTTGTGTTTTCTTGGTGAATGCTTTTCATCGAAACCTTGGTTATAATTCGACGCGTTTTCGAGTTTTAATCGAATCGATTCTCAATAGGTCTTGAGAAAAGATTATCTTATCAAACTATAGGTCTAGTTTGATAAATCATTCATATTGTTCTTGTTTATGTAAGCCGAATTGCCCTACTTTCGGTTATATCTTACGAGTGTTACACATATACGAGTGTTGTGAGGTAACAAAATATATCCGCTGCATTTTCCGGCGAATTTACGTTCATCTTATTACGTAATTCGTATCATTTCCAAATTTAGATGGAAACTCGGGTTTATACAACTTCATCTTGTTTTGAGCTTCCAACTTCACACATAGTCCACATAATGCATCGAAGTCTTCGTATGGGTATAATTCCACCGACTTAGCTATGCTTTGGTTCAAGCCACGCAAGAAATGAGACATCTTCTGCTCCTCATTCTCCTCTATTTCTCCTATTAAGGTCAGATTCTCAAACTCCTCAATGTATTCACTGACACTCAACTTTCCTTGCATGAGGTCAGCAATCTTCCGGTACAAGGACAACCAGTGTGATGTTGGTACATATCTTTTATGAAATTTTCTTTTTAATGAATCCCACGAACGGATCTTTTCTTTCCCCGCACGAGCTCTTCGTGTTTTAACTCATTCGTACCAAAGTGAAGCGCCTTTTCCCAACTTGAGAATTGCATACTTGCACCGTTTCTCATCGTCGAGGTCTTTAAACTCAAACATGCAGTCAATTTTACATTCCCATTCCAAGTAAACTTCAGCGTCTGTCCCGCCAACGAACTCCGAAAGCTCATTAACCATGAACTCTTCAACATGGCGTGAGGGTCGTTCATAGTCACCACGCCTAGGTTGCCAATGCTGGTCGCGTTGTTCTGGTACGTCACGCAATGCGTCGCAAAGTTTTGCCAAGAAATCAGCGTCGTTGAGATCCATAATGCCAAAGATCAAGAAATTGGGCTCCGATGCCACTTATGATGCGAATTCTCTATCGGTACAGCGGAAGGCTGTTTTGATGAGCAGATGCGAACAACACTTAGCCAAAAAGGAGTCGAATAGTAAGGTTAGAAACTGCCAGGAACTGCTAGCAATAGTTCGATACAGCAACAATAATGGATAGCGGCACGCGCACAAGACAAGAACTGATAACAACAGTTCGATACAGCAACAATAATGTAGCGGCACGCTCACAAGGCTGAAACTGATAACAACAGTTCGATACAGCAACAAGACAAGAACTGGCCGAGTGGAAATGACTCGAAACAGGCAACTCCAAATAGCGGCACTTGAAAATAGTATGTTTCGGTCGGATGCCAATGGAAACAGGAACCAAGTTTCGGATAATCGAACAGCAATTGATGTGAACTCCCGATTAGGTACAACCCTATATCGAAAGCAAGAGGAATATTGAAACAGGACAGGAAATAGGTGTTTATCGAACTAGACCTATAATCCGATAAGGTGATTCTTCTCAAGATCTATTGAGAATTGATCAGACTAAAATTCGAAAACGGGTCGAATAATAACCAAATTTTAGAAGGAAACTCGTCCAACTCTTTTAGACAATACACAATGTATTTTTTGGATGATTCAATAATGTCTTGTTACATCCCGAACAAGACTACTTATAGGTAAGAGTAGCCTGAGAAGATTACTTAAAATATTAAAAGATAAGATCACGTGATCTTAAATAAAGTGATACGAATTACGTGTATAAGTGTACGTAAAGCATATGAAATACAACGGAAGGTTATTACGTTTGGACAAGTATCAAAATATCGATCAAAAGTACAAGGTCGTGGCCGAAATTATACGGTTTTCGGCCGTGATGTAGGATAGTGTATGGATTTGAATGTGTTTTACCGAATTAGACCTATAACTCGATAAAGAGAATCTCTCCTCAAGACCTATTGAGAATTGATCAAGTTATACTTCGAGACGCGTCGAAATAATAACCAAGGTTTTGTTGAACTCGTTCAACGTATATTTCAAGAGAAATACAATGTTATTAATATTCAAGATATTTACAACAAGTGGAGGATGAGGCTTTATATAGCCATTTACAACTCCTAACCAAGCCAAACAACATCACACAAAATCAAACTAAAAGACAAGCAATTATTAAACTAAGACATCAAGACTTTTAAAAAAAATAAAAACAACACATGCTTGGTTTCTTTGAGTTTGGCCGTGGGTATCATGAAGTGGAGGAGGTCACCATCTATCTTATGTGATAAGTCTTTGACAAAGACTTTGAACAAGAAAGCAACATCTTGTAGTCTTCCTCCCATGTGTTTCGGCCGAAGTGATAAGGTGGAGGGAAATCAAATCTCAAGTGTTGATATGGTGGACTTTGAAAATGGACACAAATGTTGAAAGTAGTGGGGACAAAATCCTTCAACGATGCAAGTCACAATCGGCCGAAATATTCCCCATATGGCCGATTTTGTACGCATGAACATGCATACGTGTGCATGTTTTGATACGTCTAAGTTATCCCGGTTCCGATTATTAAGATCGTTCCCATTTCCGCGGATGTTTTCTCACCGAAGTACGTAGGTGCATGTGCATGCAACTTGGTATCGTCACCTACGTTGATTCTTACTTCGTTTGGAGATGTCGTAATCGCATCAAGTTCAAAGGTGGGGACAAAATCTCTCCCATGTGATACTTGACAAGGACAAAAAAAATCAAGCTTCCATCCACTTGGTTTGGCCGAATTATTGAAGTGTGGAGGGACCCAAGCATTGTAGTGGACTTTGAAAATGAAGTCTTGAAACTAGAAGAGACAAAAATCTTCATGATCTTGGACCAAATATGATACTGTCGGTTTTGTCATTTCTGGGATCCAACGGGTCCGAATTTGGTCCTATGGTCTCATAAGATTTGTAGCTCTCTTTCTTAGCTTTCCATGGCCACTTGAATCACCTGAATCGGATTTTGGACGAGAAAGTTATGGGCAAAATACTAAAACTGCTACGAAGTCGTCGTGCGCGCGAGAATTGGTAATTTGTCCATGTATTTTGCATGAGGATTTTATGTATGCCTGCAACTCAATCAAGCTTGGTCGGATAATCTTCTTTTTGTATTTGATGATGTTGACCGATTCGTATCATACTCTCCCCCTTTCAAAGGATTTGACCTCAAATCCAGATTTTGAACTTTATTTTTTGTGCTGTAAGACTTGACATGTAGTTCATTGGATGCTCGGTCTTAATCACATCATTCCCTTCTTTTTCAAGAAGATTCATTCTTGATTCTAATGCCCGAAAGAAGGGTTGATACTCCGGATATAATTGCACTCCTCCCGGTTTGAAGATGTAATTTTCGTCCATAATGTTGACTTTAACTTGTGATTGCGTATCCAAAAGGACAACATGCAAAATGGAAACAAACGACATACCTAGGAGTCTTCCATTCCCCTTAATGGAATCCCGAAAAGGTGATTTATGGTTTAACGGAGTAATTTCCAACTCCTGTGTTAAGTGAACACAAATCGCGTCCTCACTCCCTTCAATAATGAATTCGTCCCTTACTATTTTCCGATTATACGCAGCCACGCTGCTTTCACGTTGGTCGGTGTCAAGAACTGGTTCAACAAGAACAAATGGATTAGGACCCTCCAGTTCTTTGACAATAATTGGAACAACCTTGTGTGGAATATAACAAGGCGGTCTTTGTTCGATTAGTTCGCTTTGCACAACCACGCCATTATCTCGGGTCTCCTTAAGCACCCGTATGTGTTCATGCTCACCTTCAAAAATGGGAAGCTCGAGATCAATTATGGGCTCCTCTTTGTCATCTGATTCTGTATCAAATATTGGCGGTCCATCATAACCCGATCCACTTTCCATTTTAATATTATCGGTCTCCTTGAATAATGTCTCATCAAAATTTAACCCACTAAGCTCATTTCGTACCGCAACAAAGTCATACGACCCACTTTGCTCCGATAGGGCAGCTCGACTCCAACCATCGTCTTCTTTGTCATCAAAAAATGCCGCAGGAAATTCTGTCATATCAAAGTCGTCAGTGACAAAGAGTTCATCTTCAAGATTAGCCGTTTCAGAAAGCATAAAGCCGTGATCTTGTTTCGCGTTTGGGATAAATTTTCTGGCAAAATATTTCCTGAATTTTCGCCAAGCTCTGATTTTAGGCTTACGTTGTTGTGAACGGGACTGTTTCAATTTTTTCCACCAGAAGGCGGCGCTACCGCGGAGGCGCTTTGCACCAGCGAAACGCGGCGGTTGATCGGGGCAGCCTTGAAGTCCGCATGCTCCTCACAAGCATGGATCCAATCCATGCACGCATCTGGATTACTAGATCCGTGGAACTCCGGTATGCTGCGGAATTTAGCCAAGAAATCAATATCGTTGGCGTCGTCTCTGCGTCTTGCTTGCATATGTTGCTCCGGTAAGCAATTTAGTGCGTCACGGAATTTCATCAAATCGAGATCGGAGAAATCCATAACAAGAATCAAGAGATAGTTCTTGATAAGAAATCGTTGAATAAATCGCCCAAGGAGATGACCTTGAGCTCCGAACAGAAAATTTGCCAAGAAATCCGTGAAGAATGAACTAAGAAGATGATCAAAGAATCTGATCTCCACCGTTCAGACTGTAGTTCAATGAGTTGGCTTACCTTTGTCAAAATTTCGTGACGATCCAACGGTCGAATCCACAGAAAAATTTATTTTCTTCCGACTGCGCTAATCTGCCAATGTTATGCGAAAATTCTTCTAACCGTGAAGAACAACCCAAGAAGGTGACTAAATACTTCAACAAAAAAAATTCGGTGAATATAGTTTTTTTTTTTGGGAAAAGTCAATTGCATAAATAAGATAAGAGTGGCCAAGAAAGGCTGGCCAATACCCGACAACCATATAGAATGGTCCACCAAACAACGTAACAAAGAGCAAAAGTAGGAAACAAAGCCTACGAACAAATTGCTACCAAAGCTACAAAGCCTAGAGAGATACAACAAAAGAGGAACTACCAAGCTATCCTCCAAATACGACGAAGAGCCACAGTAGAAAGAGAACGAGCGGGCCATCTATGAGAGATAATATCACGAACAAGACCTATCCCCTGGAAAGTAACCGAATGAGGATCTCGACGGCTCTGGCCAAACCTCCTCTCGTTCCTCTCTGCCAAATCAAATAGACCAACGCAAAGAAGAAGAATACGGTAAGCCACGTTGACCACGTGCTTACCTCTCCATCTCCTAGCAGCCCACAATACCCCGAGCTCCACACAGAGTGAGGCCAACGAAAGCGGACGGCCCTCCTAGCAATAGAAATACACCTCCTAGAATAAGGGCACCGAAAAAATAGGTGGGAGTGCGTCTCTACCGCCATACCACAAAGGACACAAATCCCATCAATATCTCAAGCCAAGGCTTATCCATAGTCGATAACCGCTCCTGAATAGCCAACCAGAGGATGAAAGAGTGCCTCGGGATCTTTCCCGGTCCGTGCAAGAGCGGAGCCCAAGGAACAGGGGGCGAATAACCTCTGAGGAACCGAAGAGCAGAAGAGGATGAAAAAATTCCCGAACTAAGCGGTCTCCATAAAACGCGATCCTGACCCCCATTAATATGAGGCAAAGCAGAGGTAATCTGCAAAAGCTCGGGCCTATCCACCACCGGCCACTCCCAAGAACCCTCAACAATAACCGAATCAAGCCTAGCACCCACGTCGATGCCGGACCACAGAGGAGCTCTAGGGACGGAATGCCTAATCACACCCATAGAATGCCAGGGGTCCGACCACAAGAAGAAGGATGAGCCATCTCCAATGGAGTACTGAAATGCTCCCATAACAAGGGGACCTTAAAGATTTGACGCCAATACCAAGTCAAGCGGGAGAAACACTAAGGTCCCGAAAGAACACTGCCGCAACCTAAAAGTCCGAACCCAATTAACCTGCAGACGAGCGATTAGAGCCCGTGATAAGAGCCCGATATGACGGGCCATCGGCTGATTCCGGAGCCTCAACGGAATGATGCCACGGCCCCCACAATCCACATCCAAGCAAACCTTAGCCTGTGCCACCTTGGCTGGCCGAATCATGAGAACCTCGCCAGAGGAACCGCCTGATACGTTTCTCAATCAAAGAGAGAACGCCCTTAGGCAAAATAAAACTAACAGCCCAATAAATATGTAAAGAGGATAAGACAGAGCGAATAAGCTGGCACCGACCTGCCATGGAAAGAGCAGTACTAGCCCACGAACTCAGACGACCATCAATCGAATCAATCAAATGGGAACACATAGCAATTGTCAGCTTGGAAGTAATCAAGGGAACTCCCAAATACCTCACAGGAAGCTGACCTAGCTGAAACCCTAACAACTGCTGGACCTGGGCCCCCTGCACCTGAGCACTAGCTGAAAGAAAAATATTACTCTTACTCGGGTTGGCCCGTAGCCCAGAAAGGGAAGCAAAGATCTCAATACTTTTCTTAAGAACACCGACAGAGACATCATCAGGATTTGATCGCCCAAGGAGATGACCTTGGGCTCCGATACCACTTATGATACGAATTACGTGTATAAGTGTACGTAAAGCGTATGAAATACAACGGAAGGTTATTACATTTGGACAAGTATCAAAATATCGATCAAAAGTACAAGGTGGTGGCCGAAATTATACGGTTTTAGGCCGTGATGTAGGATAGTGTATGGATTTGAATGTGTTTTACCGAATTAGACCTATAACTCGATAAAGAGAATTTCTCCTCAAGACCTATTGAGAATTGATCAAGTTATACTTCGAGACGCGTCGAAATAATAACCAAGGTTTTGTTGAACGAGTTCAACGTATATTTCAAGAGAAATACAATGTTATTAATATTCAAGATATTTACAACAAGTGGAGGATGAGGCTTTATATAGCCATTTACAACTCCTAACCAAGCCAAACAACATCACACAAAATCAAACTAAAAGAGAAGCAATTATTAAACTAAGACATCAAGACTTTTAAAAAAAATAAAAACAACACATGCTTGGTTTCTTTGAGTTTGGCCGTGGGTATCATGAAGTGGAGGAGGTCACCATCTATCTTATGTGATAAGTCTTTGACAAAGACTTTGAACAAGAAAGCAACATCTTGTAGTCTTCCTCCCATGTGTTTCGGCCGAAGTGATAAGGTGGAGGGAAATCAAATCTCAAGTGTTGATATGGTGGACTTTGAAAATGGACACAAATGTTGAATGTAGTGGGGACAAAATCCTTCAAGAATGCAAGTCACAATCGGCCGAAATCTTCCCCATATGGCCGATTTTGTATGCATGAACATGCATACGTGTGCATGTTTTGATACGTCTAAGTTATCCCGGTTCCGATTATTAAGATCGTTCCCATTTCCGTGGATGTTTTCTCACCGAAGTACGTAGGTGCATGTGCATGCAACTTGGTATCGTCACCTACGTTGATTCTTACTTCGTTTGGAGATGTCGTAATCGCATCAAGTTCAAAGGTGGGGACAAAATCTCTCCCATGTGATACTTGACAAGGACAACAAAAATCAAGCTTCCATCCACTTGGTTTGGCCGAATTATTGAAGTGTGGAGGGACCCAAGCATTGTAGTGGACTTTGAAAATGAAGTCATGAAACTAGAAGAGACAAAAATCTTCATGATCTTGGACCAAATATGATGCTGTCGGTTTTGTTATTTATGGGATCCAATGGGTCCGAATTTGGTCCTATGGTCTCATAAGATTTGTAGCTCTCTTTCTTAGCTTTCCATGGCCACTTGAATCACCTGAATCGGATTTCGAATGAGAAAGTTATGGGTAAAATACTAAAACTGCTACGAAGTCGTCGTGCGCGCGAGAATTGGTAATTTGTCCATGTATTTTGCATGAGGATTTTATGTATGCCTGCGACTCAATCAAGCTTGGTCGCATAATCTTCTTTTTGTATTTGATGATGTTGACCGATTCGTATCATAAAGACAATTAAAAAACAAAAAGTACTCCACGCTACTTGCAAACAAAAGGAATAAGGATGGGTTTTGTCTCCAAGGTGCTCTTCTTCTCCACATGCAGGCCGTGATTCCTGCATTGCTTTATTATAAAGAAATGGGATGAATTCTTTATTATCTTATCTTCACCAACTTGGACCCAACATGATGCATGTTGCTACGTTTAAGTTATTTCCAGTCGGATTACCAAGATTACTCCAGCTCTCATAGCTGTTTTCTCGCCTAAGTATGTAGGAGTATGTTCAAGGTGTTTTACGTCAATCCTCACTTCGTCTTCTTCGCTTGGAGAAGTCAGTTTCGTATCACTTAGCATCACCACCCGTTTGCTCGGACAAGCATTTTGACAATGACCGAACCCTTGACATTTTTAAAACATCGTACTTTAGCCAAGATCGTCTCCTTCGGCACGTTGGGGGCTTTAGGAACCGTAGTAGGGGTAGGAGTCAGTACGGTTGTTTTAGTAGCTGAACTGGAACCAATACTTGGGTTCCAAATTTGGATGGAAACTCGGGTTTATAAAACTTCATCTTGTTTTGAGCTTCCAACTTCACACATAGTCCACACAATATATCAAAGTCTTCGTATGGGTATAATTCCACCGAGTTAGTTATGCTTCGGTTCAAGCCACGCTAGAAACGCGACATCTTCTGCTCTTCATTCTTCTCTATTTCCCCCATTAAGGTCAAATTTTCGAAATCCTCAATGTATTCACTGACACTTAACTTTCCTTGCATGAGATCAGTAATCTTCCGGTATAAGGACAACCAATGTGATGTTGGTACATATCTTTTACGAAGTTTTCTTTTTAATGAATCCCACGAACGGATCTTTTCTTTCCCCGCACGAGCTCTTCGTGTTTTAACTCTTTCGAACCGAAGTGAAGCGCCTTTCCCCAACTTGAGAATTGCATACTTGCAACGTTTCTCATCGTCGAGGTCTTTAAACTCGAACATGCGATCAATTTTACGTTCCCATTCCAAGTAAACATCAGGGTCTGTCCTGCCAATGAACTCCGAAAGCTCGTTAACTTTAAATTCTTCGACATGGCGTGAGGGTCGTTCATAATCACCACGCATAGTTTGCCAACACTGGTCACGTTGTTCTGGTATGTCACGCAACGCTTCGCGAAGTTTTGCCAAGAAATCAACGTCGTTGAGATCCATAACGCCAAAGATCAAGATTTGGGGCTCCAATGCCACTTATGATACAGATCCTGTATCGAAACGAGTGGAAGGCAATTTCACGAGCGGAAGCGAACATCACTTAGCCAAAAGGAATCGAACAGCAACAGTTCGGAACTGACAGTAACATCCCGATACAGCAACAATAATAGACAACAGCACGCGCACAAGACAAGAATTGATAACAATAGTTCGATACAGCAACAATAATGGACAGCAGCATGCGCACAAGACAGGAACTGGCCGAGTGGAAATGAACCGGAACAGCCAACTCCAAACAGCAGCAATCGAAATAACAAGTTTTGGTCGGATGCAATGGAAACAGGAAGCAAGCTTCGGACAATCGAACAACAATTGATGCGAACTCCCGATCAGGTACAACCCTGTATCGAAAGCAAGAGGAATGTCTTTTTGCGAACAGGGAACACGAACAATAATTCGAAGTATGGAACGAAATGTAAGAATCATCCGAAAAATAGAGTGATTCTACTGAAACATGACAAGAAACAGGTGTTTATCGAATTAGACCTATAATTCGATAAGATGATTTCTTATCAAGACCTATTGAGAATCGATCAGATTAAAATTCGAAAACGCGTCGAATAATAACCAAATTTTGGAAGGAAACTCGTCCAACACTTTAAACAATACACAATGTATTTTTTCTTACAATTCAATGAATCCCCAATTACATCCCAAACATGACTACTTATGGATAAGAGTATCCTTACAAGATTACCATAAATATTGAGCAAGCGACATGGAGTGTGCCATACCTTTTTGTTGTCCTTTTCCTTTATTTTAAAGATCATGTGATCTTACCATTTTGATAATTCAATAAATCCCCAATTACATCCCAAACATGACTACTTATAGATAAGAGTAGCCTTACAAGATTACTTAAAATATTAAGTCTTTAATAGCTTCGATTAAGTCTTTACTTCTTGATTAAGTCTTGTTAATAGAGATACACCTACTAGAGTAAGGGCACATGAAGAATAAGTGAGAATGAGACTCTAACGCCATCCCACAAAGGATACAAATACCATCTTCATGCTACAGCCAAGGCTTATCCATAGTCGACAGACGCTTCCGAATAGCCAACCATAAGATGATGGAGTGCCTAGGAATCTTCTCGGGGCCAAGAAGGAGAGGGGCCCAAGGAACAGAAGGAGAATATGCTCGAAGGAACCGAAGAGTGGACGAGGAAAAATAGGAACCCGAGCTATGCGGCCTCCAGGAGATGCGATCCTGGCCTCCATTGATAGGAGGGAGGGCAGAAAGAACCTGCTGAAACTCAGAACGATCAACCACCGGCTAAACCTAAAGAACATCAGAAATAACAGAGCCAAGACGGGCATGCACATCAATGCCAGTCCAAAGAGGCTCTCTAGGCAGAGAATGCCTAATCAAACTCATATCGTGCCAAGGATCCGACCATAAACGGAAGGAAGAGCCATCACCAACAGAATACTGAAATGCTCCCATGACAAGAGGACGCAACTTCAGCAGTTGTTTCCAATACCAAGAGGATGTTGCAGAGATAGGAATATCCCAAAAAGAACACTGCTGAACTCTATACGAACGAACCTAGCTAACCCAGACAGAACTAGAAGACTCGGCCAACAGAACTAGAAGGGCCTGGTTCTGAACCCTCAACGGAGGAATACCAAGGCCACCACACGCTACAGGCAAGCAAACCTTAGACCAAGCCACTTTAGCATGCCCAGAGTCACTAGAACATTTCCAAACAAAACATCTAAAATGCTTCTCAATGAGGGCAAGCACACCCTTAGGTAGAATAAAAATACAGGCCCAATAAATGTGAAGAGCAGATAACACAGACCGAATAAGCTGACAACGACCGGCCATGGACAGCGATCTACAAGCCCAGTCACTCATCCGACCATCAATCCTATCAAGCAAAGGAGAGCACTGAGCCACAGTGAGCTTCGAAGAAGACAAAGGGACTCCCAAATACCTCACAGGGAGCTGGCCCACCTGAAACCCTAATAACTGCTCAACTTGTGCCCCCTGCTCCATAGCACTCGCCGAGAGAAAAACATTACTCTTCCTAGGGTTAGCCCGCAACCCGAAAGAGAATCAAAGATATCAATACTCCTCTTAATAACACCATAGAGACCTCATCAGGGTTACAGAAAGAAGGAGATCATCTGCGAAGGCGAGCATGAAAGTACGGGTAGCCTCACACTTCTAGTGGTGCCTGAACCCTGGGGTCTGAGCAATCTCACGAGCAATAATACTGATACGATTACGACATCTCCAAACAAAGTAAGAATTGACGTAGGTGACGATACCACGTTGCATGCACATGCACCTACGTACTTCGGCGAGAAAACAAAAGCGGAAATGGGAACCATCTTAATAATCGGAACCGGGATAACTTAGACGTATCAAAACATGCATACATATGCATGTTCATGCATACAAAATCGGCCATTTGGGGAAGATTTTGGCCGATTGTGACATGCATCCTTGAAGGATCTTTTGTCCCCATTACTTTCAACTTTGTGTCCATTTTCAAAATCCACCATATCAACACATGAGATTTGATTTCCCTCCACCCCTTGTATAACAAATCGGCCGAACCACATGTGGAGGAAGACACCAAGATGTTGCTTTCTTGTTCAAGTCTTTGTCATAGCCTTATCACATGAGATAGATGGTGATCTCCTTCCTTCATGCTACCCCACGGCTGAAATTGA
Source organism: Orobanche coerulescens (assembly GCA_033398695.1). Taxonomy (NCBI): domain Eukaryota; kingdom Viridiplantae; phylum Streptophyta; class Magnoliopsida; order Lamiales; family Orobanchaceae; genus Orobanche; species Orobanche coerulescens. The sequence continues at coordinate 90,209 of JAWKAU010000149.1, forward strand.
ATGGAAGAAGCCAAGCACATGTTGTTTTCTTTTCTTTGTCAAAAGTCTTTTTAGTTAGTTTAATAATTGCTTGTATTTTAGTTAGATTTTGTGTGATCTTGTTTGGCTTTGTTAGGAGTTATAATGGCTATATAATAGCCTCATCCTCAACCTTTTGTAATCAACTTTGGAAGCTTGAAAAAACGAAATACATTGTACATGTTTGCTTGTTGAATGATTTTCAGCACAACTTGATTATAATTCGATGCATCTTCGAGTTGTAATTTAATCGATTCTCAATAGGTCTTGAGGAGAGATTACCTTATCAAATTATAGGTCTAGTTTGATAATTTACTTTCATATTATCTTGTTTACGGAAACCGAATTGCCCTACTTTCGGTTAAAACTTACGAGTGTTACACATATACGAGTGTTGTGAGGCAACAAAATATATCCGCTGCATTTTCCGGCGAATTTACGTTCATCTTAACACGTAATTCGTATCATAAGTGGTATCAGAGCCCAAGGTTACTTCCTTGGCGAATTTCTCTTGACGATTTTCTTATCAAAACTATCTTATCATGGATTTTTCCAACGATTTCATGGAGAAACTACGTGAGGCATTACACAACATGCAAGAACCACGTTTTCAAGCAAGAAGAGGAGGATATGATGCACATTCACCGCGTCATGTGGATGAATTTAAAGTTAATGAACTTCCGGAATTTGTCGGAGGTACTAATCCCGAAGTTTACTTGGAGTGGGAGAGGAAGATTGAACGTATGTTCGACTTCAAGCACCTTAACGATGAGAAACGTTGAAAATATGCAATTCTCAAGTTAGGGAAGGGCGCTTCCTTAATGTTCGAGGGTATGAAAACACAACGAGCTCGTGCGGGAAATGAGAAAATCCGTTCTTGGGATTCTTTGAAGAAAAAACTACGTAAAAGGTATGTCCCGACATCACATCGGTTAACCTTGTACCGAAAAATTGCGGAGTTCGTACAAGGGAAACTAAGTGTGGAAGAATACATCGAAGAGTTTGAAGGCTTGGCCTTAATGGGAGAACTTGAAGAAAATGAAGAACAAAGAATGTCACGTTTCTTACGTGGTCTAAATCGAAATATTGCAAATACGGTGGAATTATACCCATACGGAGATTTTGACACTTTATGCGGACTATGCATAAAAATAGAAGCTCAAAACAAGTTGAAGTATACCAAACACGAATTCCCATACAAATTCGGAAATGCAAGTGCCGGCTCAAGTTCTACTACGAAAACTACCATACCTTTTCAAGTCCCTACCCCGGCCCTGAAGGTTCCTCACGTTTCCAAGGAAACGAGCTTGGCTAAAGTACGATGTTTTAAATGTCAAGGCTTTGGTCACTATCAAAACGCATGTCCAAATAAACGGGTGGTCACTTTAAGAGAAGCTCTTGCGGTCCGAGACGAACTTTTAGTCGAAGACGAGAAGGAAGGCCTTGGTGATGTATTTAACATGGAGGCCGAGGAAGAGAATGAGGATTGCGAGACTTATGACGCTCCAGAATATGATACTACTTTAGTGCTTCGAGCACTACATACCAAAATCGTTCCAAGTGATACGGAGCAAAGAGACCAAATCTTTCATTCCAAATGCAAAGTCGGAGAAAAGTGGTGTAGCTTGATAATAGACGGACGGAGTTGCACGAATGTAGCATCAAACGAGATGGTCACCAAGCTCGGGCTAACTACTACGGCTCACCTGAGACCGTATGCTTTACATTGGCTCAATGATGGAAGCAAAGTGAAGGTGTCGAGACAAGTACGGGTCAACTTAACTATGGGATCATACGGAGATGATGTGTTATGTGACGTACTCCCGATGGACGCATGCCACGTACTTTTGGGACGACCATGGATGTTCGACCGAGATGTTTTACATCTAGGTCGGAGTAATGAATATGAATTACAAGACAAAGGAAAGAAGATTGTACTCAAACCGATGTCCCCGCAAGCTATCCGTTCGATGAGTTCTAGTCGAGTGGAGAAACCGAAACTTACCATGCTTGCTAGTGAAAGAGAAATGGAACATGCCATTAATGACGGGGAGCGAGTATATTTGGTGATGTTTAAAGAGACACGAGACGAGAACATAGGAGTATAAAATGGAGGAGAGCTAGATGTATTGTTACGCGAATTTGAGGATGTTTTTCCCGAAGAATTACCATCAGGTTTACCACCTATTCGCGGTATCGAACACCAAATCGATCTTATACCGGGAGCACCACTTCCTAATAAAGCCGCGTATAGATGTAATCCCGAGGAGACAAAGGAATTACAAAGACAAGTCGAGGAGCTTTTGGACCGCGGGTATATCCGGGAGAGTTTGAGTCCGTGTGCGGTTCCGGTCTTACTTGTCCCTAAGAAAGATGGTTCTTGGCGGATGATACGGAATCAATCGTGTCAAATGCAGAAGACAAAGTAAGGATCGACGTAAATGACCTTACAACACGCCATGCACCAATTACTACGTATTTAGGCGAGAAAAGGGACATAAAACGTGGAGTCTCGGTCTCAGCCGTGTCATATAACACGGCCCGTGTCATGCTATGCCGGAAGGTCGACAATCGACCGGAAAATGGACGAACTGCCGGAAAAATCACCACCGGCCGGAAAATTCACCACTCGCCGAATCGCCGATCACGCCGACCACCACTGCCGGAATCGCCGATCACGCACTTGAATCGGCCGATCACTGCCGAGCGAATCCGGCCGTGTCATCCGACACGGCCCGTGCCGAGGTGTCCTGGATAATGAAATCTCGTCGCCGACCGAACCCGACCGTGTCGTCCGACACGGCCCGTGCCGACACAACCCGACCGTGCCAGGCGACACGGCCGAGTCACACTCTTCCGGATAGTACAATTCCCGCTGTCCGACCAACCCGACCGTGCCAGGCGACACGGTCGAGTCCCTGCCGGCCCGATGCGCGCCGCGACCGTTCCGATAGGCACGGGCCGTGTCCGGCAGACCAGCAAATGCCATTATTGCTGATTTTTTTTATTTTTTGTTGTTTTTCCTCCCCTCACATGTCATGATTAGACTTGCATGTTATGTGGGGTGTCTTATATTCATTTTGTTGTGTGATTCCCCCTCCCTTTGATTTGATTCCCTTGTATTTTATCTTGTGTTTTGTTTTTCATTTCAAGATCATGTGATCTTGTTTGATTCCTTAGTTGCTAAGAAGACTACCATGCTATAAGTAGTCTTGTTGATGCTTTCATTATGCATTATGTATGTTGAAGAAAATAAGAATACACTTGTGTTTTCTTGGTGAATGCTTTTCATCGAAACCTTGATTATAATTCGACGCGTTTTCGAGTTTTAATCGAATCAATTCTCAATAGGTCTTGAGAAAAGATTACCTTATCAAACTATAGGTCTAGTTTGATAAATCATTCATATTGTTCTTGGTTACGTAAGCCGAATTGCCCTACTTTCGGTTATTTCTTACGAGTGTTACATATATTCGAGTGTTGTGAGGTAACAAAATATATCCGCTGCATTTTCCGGCGAATTTACGTTCATCTTAATACGTAATTCGTATCAGCGGATGTGTGTGGATAGTCGGGCCGTGAACAATATCACCATCAAGTATCGGTTCCCTATCCCTAGACTTGATGATATGTTAGACGAACTACATGGTTCGGTGACCTTTTTCAAAGTTGATTTACGAAGCGGATATCATCAAATCCGAATGCGAGAAGGTGACGAGTGGAAGACGGCCTTCAAAACGAAAAATGGATTATACGATTGGACCGTTATGCCTTTCGGTCTTACAAATGTGCCTAGTACCTTCATGAGGTTGATGAACGAGGTACTTAAACCATTTCTGAGGAAGTTCGTGGTTGTATATCTGGATAACATTCTAATCTATAGTCAATCACTACAAGAACATTTCGGGCACTTAAGGCTAATCTTCAAAACCTTGAGGGACCGAAAATTGTATGTAAAAAAGGAGAAGTGTTCGTTCCTAGTCGAAAGTGTAGTCTTTCTTGGCTATGTCGTTTCGAAGGACGGAGTGGCGGTTGATCAAACAAAAATCGAAGCAATTAAATCTTGGCCGACCCCTACGACCGTGACGGAAGTGAGATCATTTCACGAACTTGCTTCTTTTTACCGGAGGTTTATTCGAGACTTCAGCACCATTTCAAGTCCGATAACGGAGTGTTTAAAAAAAGGACCATTTGTATGGAACGGGGCTGCCCAAGGAGCTTTCGAGAAGTTAAAGGCCAAATTATGCGAAGCACCGATTCTAACACTACCCGATTTTTCTCAACCATTCGAAGTTGAGTGTGACGCTAGCGGAGTTGGAATTGGAGCAGTTTTTATTCAAGGTAAACGACCTATCGCTTACTTTTAGGAGAAGTTGAACGGAGCTCGGTTGAATTATTGTACTTACGATAAAGAATTCTATGCTATCGTACGGGCCCTTGATCATTGGAGTCATTACTTACGGACAAAGCATTTTATTCTACACTCGGATCACGAATCATTCAAGTACATTAACAGGCAACATAAACTGAGTCCGAGGCATGCCAAGTGGGTGGAATTCCTACAATCATTTCACTTTTCATCCAAGTACAAAGACGGTAAAAGCAATGTCGTTGCGGATGCGTTATCTAGGAGGTATGCCTTACTTTCTACTCTGGAGGTTCGGTTACTTGGTTTCGAAATGTTGAAGGAATGTTATGAAAATGATGAGGATTTTGGAGAAATTTTTACTCGTTGCAAATCTGGTCCGTTCGGGGAGTTCATGTTACAAGATGGTTTCCTATTTAAAGGAAATAGGCTTTGTGTTGCAAAACAGGCGGTTCGGGAATTATTGGTCCGGGAAGCTCACGGAGGAGGTTTAGTAGGACATTTTGGCACGGCTAAAACATTGGAAGTACTAAAAGAACATTTCTTTTGGCCTAAAATGCTAAAAGACGTTTACAATGTTTTAAGTAAATGCATAACATGTCACATCTTGAAGAGTTCGTTCAAACCGGGATCATATATGCCTCTACCGGTTCCAGAAAGACCGTGGGAAGATGTATCCATGGATTTTATCGTCGCTTTACCCCGTACTCAACGAGGTAAAGATGCTATTATGGTGGTTGTTGATCGGTTCTCAAAGATGGCTCATTTCGTGGCTTGCCACAAAACCGACGACGCAAGCAACATGGCCGACTTATACTTCCGAAAGGTGGTTCGTTTACATGGAGTTCCGAAGACTATTGTGTCGGATCAGGATTCGAAATTCCTTAGCTATTTTTGGAATACTTTATGGAGGAAAGTGGGAACGAAGCTCTTATTTAGCACTTCGCACCATCCGCAAACCGATGGTCAAACTGAGGTCACAAATCGAACATTAGGAACGTTGTTGCGAGGACTTGTGAATAAAACGCAAAGGGATTGGGACGTGAAACTTGCTCATGCGGAATTTGCCTATAACCGATCCCCTACACATGCTACGGCACATTCTCCTTTTGAAGTCGTTTACGGGTTAAATCCTTATATACCCTTAGACTTGATTCCATTGCCGAAGGACGAGTTGATACACAAAGACGCGGAATCTAAACTTAAATCAATGATCAAGTTGCACGGACAAATACATGATCGAATCAAAGAGGTGAATGACGCATACAAACGGAAATCCAACAATCACAGAAAACTGAGACTATTCGAAGTAGGCGACTTAGTTTGGGTGCACTTAAGAAAAGAGAGATTTCCTAGCAAACGCAAGAACAAACTTATGCCGAGGGCCGAGGGACCTTACAAAATCGTGGGAAAGGTGAACGACAATGCGTATAAAGTAGAACTTCCGGGCGATTATGGAGTACATGCCACTTTTAACGTGGGCGATCTATCTCCTTACCTTGACGACGAGGGAATCACTGAATTGAGGTCAATTCCTTTCAAAGGGGGAGGAGATGATACGAGTACGACATCTCCAAACGAAGTAAGAATTGACGTAGGTGACGATACCACGTTGCATGCACATGCACCTACGTACTTCGGCGAGAAAACAAAAGCGGAAATGGGAACCATCTTAATAATCGGAACCGAGATAACTTAGACGTATCAAAACATGCATACGTATGCATGTTCATGCATACAAAATCGGCCATTTGGGGAAGATTTCGGCCGATTGTGACATGCATCCTTGAAGGATCTTTTGTCCCCATTACTTTCAACTTTGTGTCCATTTTCAAAATCCACCATATCAACACATGAGATTTGATTTCCCTCCACCCCTTGAATAACAAATCGGCCGAACCACATGTGAAGGAAGACACCAAGATGTTGCTTTCTTGTTCAAGTCTTTGTCAAAGCCTTATCACATGAGATAGATGGTGATCTCCTTCCTTCATGCTACCCCACGGCCGAAATCAAATGGAAGAAGCCAAGCACATGTTGTTTTCTTTTCTTTGTCAAAAGTCTTTTTAGTTAGTTTAATAATTGCTTGTATTTTAGTTAGATTTTGTGTGATCTTATTTGGCTTTGTTAGGAGTTATAATGGCTATATAATAGCCTCATCCTCAACCTTTTGTAATCAACTTTGGAAGCTTGAAAAAATGAAATACATTGTACATGTATGCTTGTTGAATGATTTTCAGCACAACTTGATTATAATTCGACGCGTCTTCGAGTTGTAATTTAATCGATTCTCAATAGGTCTTGAGGAGAGATTTCCTTATCAAACTATAGGTCTAGTTTGATAATTTACTTTCATATTATCTTGTTTACGGAAACCGAATTGCCCTACTTTCGGTTAAAACTTACGTGTTACACATATACGAGTGTTGTGAGGCAACAAAATATATCCGCTGCATTTTCCGGCGAATTTACGTTCATCTTAACACGTAATTCGTATCAAATACCGTGAAGCACCTCCATAACAATAACAAAGAGATCAGGCGAGATGGGGTCTCCTTGTCGAAGCCCCATACGACCTCTAAATATCCCCTCAGCATCACCATTCAAGGATACCAAAAAGGCAGTAGTGGAGATGCACTCCCTGATCCAGGCGATGAACGACTGATGGAAACCCATACATTGCAGAGCAATCAGTACAAAATCCCACTCAACAGTGTCATAAGCTTTCATAAGGTCAACTTTAAACACACACCGTCTAGGCATCCCCCTCTGCCCATAACCATGAAGAAGTTCCTGAGCAAGAAGGATATTATCACTAATCCTTCTCCCAGGAATAAAAGCAGTCTGAGACGGGTCAACCAAGGTATCCAAGCTATCACGCATACGATGAACAATAATTTTCGAAATAGCCTTATATAATAAGTTGCAGCAAGAGATATGTCTAAAATCCGACATGCTCCTAGGTAAGGCTAGTTTCGGAACAAGAGAGATTATCGTAGAATTGATCTGTCTGACAAACTTTCGCGTATCAAAGAAATGCATAATAGCAAACGAAATCTCACCCCCCACAATCGGCCAAGCCCACCGGTAAAAGGCCACATTAAAACCATCAGGGCCCGGGGCCTTGTCCTTTTCAAACTCGAAAAACACACACCGAACATCATCAGCAGTAACATGTCTAACCATGTGAACCACAACATCAGGCGAAAGAGAAGCAGAAATAAAAGGCCTAACCTGAGTGAAAGATAAAGGCATAATCCGATTAGAGTAACCCAACAGTCTCTCATAGAACCCAACAACCTCATTCTTAATAAGAGCATGGTCAGTCAACTCAGTACCATCCTCCGTATTAAGTCTAGAGATACGAGATCTGACTCGCCTAGAAGCAATCCGCCGGAAGAAAAAGGCAGTACACTGGTCCCCATCCTTAAGCCAAGCCAACTTAGCCCGCTGCCTGAGCGAAGACTGTTCTTGAGCCACGACAACTGAGAAAACCCACCGACAACATCTCTCCAACAATAAAACCGAGCCGTCCATGGGATGGTCCCTGAGGATACTCTGAGAAGAAGAGAGGAATGAAGTAGCAGCTGCAACATTAAAGGCCAAATCCCATTTCCTCTTCCTCATAGCACGAAAAACGGGCTTAAGGGCGTCCAACTTACGACACATATGATGACGCCAAGTTGCCCAATTTGAATCTCCATTTTCCTCACCGAAGCTTCTAAAGATACAAACCTTTTATTGCTTTCCTTAATGAATGCCGCAATATTCTCCTCGAGAGAGTTCCTTTGTTGTGGAGGTGGTTCACTTTGTGTTGTTTGTTGGGCTCGGTTTCCTCCATTGTATTGAGCTTGCACTTGTGTCGTATGGCATCGAGTTGTTGTTTCTCTATGAGAAATTCGGATGGTTTCTTAGCCCAGGATGATAAGTGTTCGGGAGAGGTACATTTCTTGCATTTCCGCCCTAATTATTTCGCCTCTCCTCCCATTAGGGCCTTCCCGTGCTTTGTCCCTGATACGATATCTAATATTCCAGTCGAAGAAACTCCAATCAAAATCGACATCCACGACGATACAAATTCACATGGTCATGCATCATTATACTTGGGAGAAAAGAACACGCGAATTGGAGTTACGTTGTTAATCGGAATCGGAATAACGTAAAATTCGACGACGGAATCGGTCCGAAAGCATGAAAAATCGGCCATATCATGCTTGAAAGGGACCTCACTTGACTTCATATCTTGACAAGATAATGAAGTTATTTTCTCCTTCCCCACCATAACACAAACGGCCGAAACATAAAGATGAAGTGAAGACTTTCATCCTTCATGTCATTGTCTCTCATGTCCCATTCACCATAATAAGTCCAAAGAGGTTGATATCAATCTTCACAAAATCCTCCTCACTCCTTGATAAAGATCGGCCGATTTGTTGCTTGCAAGAAAGGACAAATTGTGAAGACATTTGGTGAAGATCTTCTTCATGTCACCATCAAGTCCAAGATTGCTTCATGTCTTAATCACATAATAAAACCAAGATACTTGGTATCTCATCTTTGGATTTTCGGCCGAAATGGAAGTTGCTAGGAAGTTTCATTTCTCGTTTTGTTGTATTTTCTTACGGTTGGAGACTACTATATATAGTAGTGCTCGTTGTATTTGTAACTCATCTTGAAAGTAATAAACCTTGTATTTCCTTTTGAAATATACGTTGAACGAGTTCAACAAACTTTAGTTATTGTTTCGACGCGTATCGAGATTTTAACTTGATCAATTCTCAATAGGTCTTGGGAAGAGATTACCTTTTATCGAGTTATAGGTCTAATTCGGTAAAACACATTCAAACCCATACACTATCCTACATCCCGGCCGAAAACCGTATAAATTTCGGCCACCACCTTTTATTTTGCCGTATCGACGAGTTGCTGTATCGAGCGAGTCCTGCTGCTCAAATTGTCAGTATCGAGCGAGTCTTCTTTGCTCGGCCAGTAGCGGCTTGCTTCATTTCGCCGAAATCGCTCGCTACCGTACGTGAAAGAGTCTTCTGCTGTACCGAGAGAGGATTCGTATCATAAGACCGTGATAATCTTCCGCTGTATTTATACGCATTACTTACGTAATTCGTATCATAAGTGGTATCAGAGACATTTGCCTCACAGTTCTCGACGTTACTCAAGAAGATGGCATTCACCGATGAAGAAGTAGCACAACTACGTGACGTTCTTCGCGGCTTACCGGAGCCCAGAATCCATGCACGACGAGGACATGACACCATGCATGCACCACGACATGCGGATGAATACAAGACCAGCGAACTTCCGGAGTTCGTAGGCGGCACCGATCCCGAGGTTTATTTGGAGTGGGAAAGAAAAATTGAACGAATGTTTGAGTTCAAGGATCTCAATGACGAGGTGCGTTGCAAGTACGCGATTCTCAAACTTGGCAAGGGAGCTTCCCTTTGGTTTGAGCGAATGAAGACACAAAGAGTTCGTGCCGGAAAAGAGAAGATACGTTCGTGGGATTCTCTAAAAAAGAAACTACGAAAAAGATATGTCCCGACTACACACAAGTTAAGCTTGTATCGAAAAATTTCTGAACTCACGCAAGGAAAGCTAAGTGTCGAGGAGTACATCGAGGAGTTTGAAAACTTATCCTTGATGGGAGAACTTGAAGAAAGCGAAGAATTGCGGATGTCCCGTTTCCTACGAGGATTGAACAAAAATATTGCTAATTCCATGGAACTTTACCCCTATGCCGACTTTGATACTTTATGCGGGCTTTGCATAAAGTTGGAAAATCAAAACAAAGCAAAACTTTCTAAACCTGAATTCCCATCTAAATACGGAAATACCAACTTTGGCGCGAGTTCTAGCTCGTCTCCAAAAACTGTCACCACAAGCCAACCCGTTACTACCATTTAAAAAACTCCTATCACCCCAAAAGAAACAAGCCTATCTAAAGTCCGGTGTTTCAAGTGTCAAGGATTTGGACACTATCAAAGTGCTTGTCCAAATCGGAGAATTGTGACGTTACGAGAAGCCATAGCCGCCCGAGAAGAATTACTAGCCGAAGAAGAAAAAATTGGAGACGTTTTTAACTTAGAAGTTGACGAAGAAGAAGAAGAATGTGAGGCATACGATGCCCCGAACTATGACACGAACCTCGTCCTTCGCATGTTACAAACGAAGGCAGCCCCGAGTGACGAAGAACAACGAGACCAAATCTTTCACACGAAGTGTCGTGTCGGAGAGAAATGGTGTAGCTTGATCATTGACGGTGGAAGTTGTACAAACGTAGCATCAAGCGAGATGGTCTCAAAACTCGGCTTGATCACCACGGCCCATCCAAAGCCGTATGCACTCCATTGGCTCGATGATGGAAACAAAGTGAAAGTATCAAGACAAGTGAAGGTCGGACTCACCATGGGTTCGTATGGTGATGATATTACATGCGATGTACTACCGATGTCACGTGTTATTAGGAAGACCTTGGTTATTTGATCGGGACGTACTACATCGAGGGAGGAGTAACGAGTATGAGTTACGTGACAAAGGTAAAAAAATTGTTCTTAAACCTATGTCACCTCAAGCTATCCGGACGATGAGTTCGAAAAAAGTCGAAGGACCGAAACTTACGATGTTTGCAAACGAGAAAGAAGTCGAACACGCCATTGACGGTGGCGAACGTGTTTATTTGATGATGATTAAAGAGGTCCGAAATCTTACCACCAAATCGCACCATGAGGAAGAGATAGATGCACTATTACACGAGTTTTCGGACGTATTCCCCGAAGACTTGCCGGTAGGATTACCACCTATCCGCGGAATTGAACACCAGATTGATCTTATACCGGGAGCTCCATTGCCAAACAAAGCGGCGTATCGTTGTAATCCCGAAGAAACCAAAGAACTACAACGTCAAATTGATGAACTCATGAATCACGGATATGTCCGAGAAAGCTTAAGTCCGTGTGCGGTTCCAGTTCTACTTGTACCAAAAAAAGACGGATCATGGCGAATGTGTATTGACAGTAGAGCCGTGAATAACATCACGGTCAAGTATCGGTTCCCCATCCCGAGACTAGACGACATGCTGGACGAGTTACATGGCTCGGTTATATTTTCCAAAGTTGATTTACGGAGCGGATACCATCAAATCAGCATGCGAGAGGGAGACGAATGGAAAACGGCGTTTAAAACAAAGAATGGACTTTACGAATGGGTTGTGATGCCATTCGGCCTCACCAACACCCCGAGCACTTTTATGAGGTTGATGAACGAGGTTCTCAAACCTTTCTTGGGAAAGTTTGTTGTCGTATACCTAGACGACATTTTGATCTACAGTCGATCCGTAGAGGAGCATCTCGAACATTTGCGGCACGTATTTGAAACGCTAAGGGAACAAAAACTTTATGGAAAACGGGAGAAGTGTACTTTCCTAGTCGAGAGTCTTGTCTTTCTCGGCTATGTTGTTTCGAAAGAAGGAGTTTTGGTCGACCAAGAGAAGATCGCGGCGATCAAGTCGTGGCCCACCCCAAAGACAATCACGGAGGTACGATCATTTCATGGCCTCGCTTCTTTTTACCGACGATTCATACGGGACTTTAGCACCATCTCCAGTCCGATCACGGAGTGTCTAAAAAAAGGGACCTTTGCATGGAACGAGGCGGCCCAAAAGGCTTTTGAAAATTTAAAGGGAAAATTATGTGAAGCGCCGATTTTGACGTTACCCGATTTTTCACAACCGTTTGAGGTGGAATGCGACGCTAGCGGAGTTGGAATCGGGGCAGTGCTTATTCAAAGAGGCCGTCCCATCGCCTATTTTTCGGAGAAGCTAAGTGGCGCCCGAGTGAATTATTCTACTTACGATAAGGAGTTCTATGCTATCGTGAGAGCACTCGATCATTGGAGTCACTATTTACGTTCGAAACATTTGGTGTTACATTCGGATCACGAGTCGTTGAAATACATCAACGGACAAAGCAAGTTAAGCCCGAGACATGCGAAATGGGTGGAATATCTACAATCTTTTCACTTTTCATCCAAGTACAAAGACGGGAAGAGTAATATAGTGGCGGATGCACTATCGAGACGGTATGCCTTACTGTCGATTCTAGATGTTCGTTTGCTGGGGTTCGAGACTTTGAAAGATCATTACAGCGACGATTTGGACTTCGGGGAAATTTTTAACCGTTGTAAAACAGCCCCGTACGAGGAATTTGTGTTACAGGATGGCTTTCTCTTCAAGGGGAATAAATTATGTGTGCCGAGACATACAATTCGGGAATTGCTAGTTCGGGAGGCGCACGGAGGAGGGCTAGCCGGTCATTTCGGCTCGACCAAGACTGTAGAAGTGCTAAAAGAACACTTCTTTTGGCCAAAGATGTATGGTGACGTAAGCACAATCGTGAGTAAATGCGTCACTTGTCACATGATGAAAAGTTCGTTCAAGTCGAGTACATACATGCCGTTACCAATACCATTACGACCATGGGAGGATGTCTCGATGGATTTTATTGTGGCTTTACCTCGTACTCAACGAGGCAAAGACTCGATCATGGTGGTCGTCGACCGTTTTTCGAAAATGGCTCACTTTATAGCATGCCACAAAACCGATGATGCAAGCAATGTGGCGGACTTGTACTTCCGGGAAATAGTTCGTTTACACGGAGTTCCAAAAACTATCGTGTCGGATCGAGATTCCAAATTTCTGAGTTACTTCTGGAATACTTTATGGAGAAAAGTGGGTACTAAACTCCTATTCAGTACTTCACATCACCCACAAACCGATGGACAGACCGAGGTAACTAATCGAACCTTGGGAGCGTTATTGCGAGGATTGGTGAATAAAACACAAAAGGATTGGGGCGTTAAACTTGCTCATGCGGAATTCGCATACAACCGATCACCCGGTTATGCCACGGCCCATTCACCTTTTGAAGTAGTATACGGATTAAATCCGCACTTGCCCTTGGACTTGATTCCCTTACCGAGCGACGAATTGGTTCACAAAGACGCCGAATCAAAACTCAAATCAATGGTGAAGTTACATGAAAAGATACGGGAACGGATTAAAGAAGTGAATGAAATTTACAAACGGAAGTCGAACAAAAATAAAAAGGCGAGATTATTTGATGTTGGCGACTTAGTTTGGATACATTTGAGAAAAGAAAGATTCCCAAGCAAACGGAAGAACAAATTGATGCCGAGAGCCGAAGGGCCGTACAAAATTGTGGGAAAAGTGAACGACAACGCATACAAAGTCGAACTTCCGGGCGAATACGGAGTACACGCGACTTTCAACATAGGAGATCTCTCGCCTTACCTTGACGACGATGGCATTACAGAATTGAGGTCAATTCCTTTCAAAGAGGGAGGGAATGATACGATATCTAATATTCCAGTCGAAGAAACTCCAATCAAAATCGACATCCACGACGATACAAATTCACATGGTCATGCATCATTATACTTGGGAGAAAAGAACACGCGAATTGGAGTTACGTTGTTAATCGGAATCGGAATAACGTAAAATTCGACGACGGAATCGGTCCGAAAGCATGAAAAATCGGCCATATCATGCTTGAAAGGGACCTCACTTGACTTCATATCTTGACAAGATAATGAAGTTATTTTCTCCTTCCCCACCATAACACAAACGGCCGAAACATAAAGATGGAGTGAAGACTTTCATCCTTCATGTCATTGTCTCTCATGTCCCATTCACCATAATAAGTCCAAAGAGGTTGATATCAATCTTCACAAAATCCTCCTCACTCCTTGATAAAGATCGGCCGATTTGTTGCTTGCAAGAAAGGACAAATTGTGAAGACATTTGGTGAAGATCTTCTTCATGTCACCATCAAGTCCAAGATTGCTTCATGTCTTAATCACATAATAAAACCAAGATACTTGGTATCTCATCTTTGGATTTTTGGCCGAAATGGAAGTTGCTAGGAAGTTTCATTTCTCGTTTTGTTGTATTTTCTTACGGTTGGAGACTACTATATATAGTAGTGCTCGTTGTATTTGTAACTCATCTTGAAAGTAATAAACCTTGTATTTCCTTTTGAAATATACGTTGAACGAGTTCAACAAACTTTAGTTATTGTTTCGACGCGTATCGAGATTTTAACTTGATCAATTCTCAATAGGTCTTGGGAAGAGATTACCTTTTATCGAGTTATAGGTCTAATTCGGTAAAACACATTCAAACCCATACACTATCCTACATCCCGGCCGAAAACCGTATAAATTTCGGCCACCACCTTTTATTTTGCTGTATCGACGAGTTGCTGTATCGAGCGAGTCCTGCTGTTCGAAATTGCTGTATCGAGCGAGTCTTGCTGTTCGGAACTGCTGTAGCGGCTTGCTTCATTTCGGCTGAGTACTGTTCGCTACCGTACGTGAAAGAGTCTTCTGCTGTACCGAGAGAGGATTCGTATCATAAGACCGTGATAATCTTCCGCTGTATTTATACGCATTACTTACGTAATTCGTATCAGTCCCATAGCCCAATTCACTTGTTCGGTTTGTTCTTCTGGAAAAGTATGTGGGCGAGAGTTAGCATCATGTCCGGGTGCTCCGCAAATCTCGCCAACTCGCGAGCTCGAAGATTTATTTTGAGTCTTGAATTGTCTTAGCTCCCTTGTTAACTCATCGATTTTAGATTGCATCTCGTCCTTCTCGCTTACTTGGTTCACACCTCCCCTACGAACACGTACACTTTTTTATTGTGAATTAGCTCCCAACGTTTCATACACATCATAAGCTTGTCTCTCCGTTAACCCCCAAAATGAACCACCGACTGCGTTATCCACCGCACCTTGGCAATATTGAGTCAACCCATCATAGAAGAATTGATTAAGTAGTTGAAGCGGATAGTGATGGTGTGGGCATTGAATGAGGAGCATCTTGAATCGGTCCCACGCTTCGTGAAATGCCTCTCCCTCTTGTTGTCCAAATGTTGAGATTTGAGTTCTCAATTGTGTAGTCTTCAAATGAGAGAAGTACTTGGTAATGAATTTGTCGTAAACTTCATCTCACGTTCTTAGTGAGCCCGGTGCCAAAGTCATCAACTATTGTTTCACCCCATCCTTGAGTGTATAAGGGAAACACTTCATTCATAGTTGATCCTCGCTCAACCCATTTAATGGAAAGTTGTCAATCGCCATATAGAAGTCTCAGATGAACGACAATGGCTCCTCACGTGCTAATCCGTGAAATGAGGGCAATTGCTCGATGTGAAATCCGTTGATGTGGTAGTTCCTTGCTGCCGGTGCTAATTGGATGCACGAGATGGCGGTATTAACCACGAGCTTTGCATAGTCCCGCATTAGATGCTCAACCGGAGGTTGTTGCGGCATATTATAGTTTGCTTCCATCCCATATTGAGGCTCGGGATAATATTTCGCTCCAAATTGCACTCCAATGGGTGGTTGTCTCGGATAAAAGTATCTCCCTTGTTAAGCTTCGGGTATCCCTTGATTGCGCCCAATATTCTCATATCTCGGAAACCTCGGTTGACGAATGTTTTCTTCATCTAAATTTTGTGCAACATTCTCATGCCTCGGTTGATGAGGGTTTTCTTCCTGGAGCGAAAGTCGCTCTTCAGATCCGGATTCTCATCTTCGTTTGCCATTGATGATGTGGCTATTGTTTTTGGTGCTCTAATTCTTTGAACTTCGTCTATGGGTGGAAGAATCGGGTTTCCAAACGATCTCCTACCAAGCATAAACAAAAGAAGTTAGAACGAATTTTTTAGACTTTATCGAAAATAATGAAAACGAAAAAATGATCAAGAAAACCAATTATTAAAACAAGATCAAAAATTAAACGCCAACTCCCAACGGCACCAAAAACTTGATGAACAAATTAAAACTCGCAAGTGTACGAATCGCTTTTGTAAGTAGCGACAATTAACTCCGAGGTTGATCTCACAAAGAGTTGGAAACGGTTTGAAATTCAATAATGTTCGGCAAATAGTCGAATTAACAAAAGTAAACTAAAGTAAAATACACTAATGATTTGATAGGATTAGAATCACAAACGCAGAAAAATTAAAATAAACGAAACGTTAACAACACCGAATTAATGGTTGGATAATTAAGAGATTACAATTATGAGAATGATATGGGAGTTTAGAATCACCGACACACATGTAATCAATTATTAGTTCCCATACTCAAAGAAATAAGGTTTGGAATTATCGATTGCTCACGACTAAAAGAAATCCGTTTGATGGCGGTAATTCTAAAAATCACGATTGTTCTTTTCGAAAATAAGAGACACTCCTTTGATGGGGATGAATCCCTAACTAACAATCGATTAACCGACTACTTTTGATGAGGTAAATCGCGAAAAGATCGCGTAAAAAAGTTTAGAACATTAGCTATCGCTTCTATTGGGTCGTTTGATGGCGGACTCCGATAAAAACCCTCGTTTTGACAATAATAACAACTATGAAATAGGTTTGATGATCCAAATCAAAAGTTCTTATGCGAAGAACAAACAAAGAAGAATAATCCCAAACTCTACCCGGAAAATCAATTGAAACTAACAATCGACAACATGTGTGTGGCTCAATCTAAAAACCCATATGAAAAGATTAGCTACACATGATTATTTCAACAATAATAGTGAAAATCGTAAAACAAAACATGGTAGAAACTTCCCTTGTAAAATCCGAAATCGAATTCCCAATGAAAGTTTGATGTTCTTCCTTCAAGAACTCATAACAAATGATACAAGGAATTATAATCACTCACAAATGTATTTTTTCAAAATGATGAACATACAAGGAAGATGATGAAATAAAATCTCTCTTTTCCTCCCTTTTTGGTATTTTCTCCACAAATCTTGTGTTTTTCCACACACTATATCTCACAAGATCAGAATATGCCCTCTTTAGGTCCCCAAGACCTTTTTATAAAGCCAAAAAGCCAAGAAAATCGCTCCAAATCGTGTAAAAATATCAATGAAAAGGTCATGCACCGAAAAATGACACGACCCGTGTCAGATGACACGGCCCGTGTCGAACTGTCCTGGAAACGAAAATCTCATTGTCCAGTGGACCCTGTAACACCCCCAAAACCATATGGGAATATAACACGCCGTAAACCCTTTCCACAAGGATCTACCAGGCTAAACGTCCATAAACAACCAAATGCTTGCCCGGCCAGGGTCAAACAATATAATAATACAGACCGTTTAGGTCACTTACACAAAAACACACAGACCGATGAGGTCACACAACTCTATCAACAGGACTGACTAACAACATTACCCACACAGGGTTCGAAATACAATACAACGGAAGACTGAATCAACTCTAACAATACAAATAAACTCTACCAACTCTCAACTCTTGATTAGTATCGCAGCTCGTCATCCCCTTGTGCCAATCCTGTGACTGCTCCCCTGAACCTGCATGTACCTGGACGCAGAACAGACATCCACCCCCCGAATACTCGGGGGTTAGTAAAACTCCACTGTTTTACTAGTGCAAGTATCAAACCATACGAAATGTAACAAGCAAATAGCAACTATGAATTTAATACGTAAATCAATTATCAAAATGTTCCCGAGAAGTTTTAGAATTTCGAACTCAAGTAAGAGATATTTGAAAAGGAACACATCATCTCGGGGATTTTTAAAGCAGAAATTCTTTTGGACCTCGAGTCCCAATTTACAAAACCTTTTCGTAAACATTAGGGCCTTAGCCCGATTCTCGTTTCAAAGCATACTAAATAATATATCATTATGAGTCCGAGATCCATATTTAAAATGTTACCCGAACAATCACTGCTACACGATCATTGTTCGTACACATCATGTACCGAACTCCGGAGGCCTCGACGGACCTTACCCGGACCACACACACTGTTCGTACACATCATGTACCGAACTCCGGAGGCCTCAACGGACCCTACCCGGCCACACACACTGTTCGTACACATCATGTACCGAACTCCGGAGGCCTCAACGGACCCTACCCGGCCACAACATCGTTCGTACACATCATGTACCGAACTCCAGAGGCCTCGTCAGACCCTACCTGGATCACACACCTTGTCCGTACACGTCATGTACCGGACTCCAGAGGCCTCGTCAGACCCTACCTGGATCACACACTTTGTTCGTACACATCATGTACCGAACTCCAGAGGCCTCGTCAGACCCTACCTGGAACACACACACATCGACACGACACAATTCATAATCATTAAATGTCAAGCCATTCCACATTACACTGAAATGTACAATCAAGTATGTAAACCAAAACAACACAAATATCATGATCATCACAACGACTCTTAACCAACATAACACACATTCGGTACACAATACATTGAACAACCACGTGTACAACCATCTCATATGTACATCGCAATCCTGCACAAATGGCACGACGCCTAACACGGATACCAATATATCACTATTATCACAAAACCTTCAAATTTCGGAAAACACAACCAACTCAAACGGAACATATTTACGGAGGCAAGCAAAATCGTCATACATATCATACGTAATTACTAGTCACAAGATACAAGTCGTATAATAAGATACTTGCCTTAATAACCGCTACCAAACGGTCCGAAGAACACGGTTCGACCGGGAAGCTCGGACCGAAGAAGACAACGGAAGGGTTCCGACTCGAGTTCTTCACAAGAATTTCGTCCCTAAGTCATACCAATGATAAATCAACAATCGTACGATGGATAATAATCATACAACGCCCAATCCCCCCTCTAAGACCTTTTGTCGGACACCTTCAAGGCGTTGACTAAGAACTCGACCAAAATAACGAATCGAAACGATCCAACCATGGAATAACAAGGGAAATGATAGAATACATCTAAATAATCATCAATACATCACAAATCTAAGTTATTACGGTTAAATCGGACAAAACGAACAAAACCCCCAATTCACCCAAAAGTAGGGTTTCAAGAATTTACCTTGGATTAATGATGAAGAACAATTGTTGGAGTTGTTAATCCACACCAAAAACTTGAAGTATATGAAGTTCTCTTGGATTGATGATGCAAAACGCCCAAAATCGCCCATAAGATCGCCCAAGAGGAGGAGGAATGAAGGAAGAGATGAAATGAGCATTCATCTCACAAAATCCATGAGAAAATAGGCTAATCGGGTGTGTGCCGCGGCCCGGCCTAAGTGTGCCGCGGCACGAGTCAGTGCTCGGCCAAATCGGAAAATGAGTGTCCGAGCTATTTCGACCATAACTCTCTCGTCAGGACTCGATTGACTCACCGTTTGAACCATTGGAAAGCTAACTTGATGATCTATAATATTGAAAAGATTCAAAGTCTTTGGAGTTTTCAAGAATTTATGGTGATTTTACAAAGTCGACTCATATTTGGGAAAAGTCGTTTAATAACACCGAACTCAAGAAAACGACACGAAACACGAACTGAATACGAATCGAAGATACGGTCACGAAGTACTCGCAAAGACGAATCTAAGGGCTAAGATAACACACAATTCCGACCACCCAAGGCTCGGAATTCAACAACGAAGTAATTACTCAAAACTTTGGGAAATTACGAAAATGGCCCAAAACGTCCGAAAATCACGATACGCGATCGAAATACCAAACCAAAGCTCAAAACACGTCTAACAAAGTTAAACGGACTTACGGAAAACTCAAACAGTAATTTCGGACGGACGAGATTCACAAGAATCGAACTCGAGTGCGGAAAAGTTGTTAAGAAACACGGAACTCAACAAAACAATGAAACGAACTCGGATGACAAAAGTGCGAATTAATCATTCTCGGAATGATGATACGGTCCCAAGTGAGTCGTCGAAACGGACCTCCATGAAAAATAAAATTACCGAAATCCGAAATTGCGGATATTACATTCTACCCTCCTTAAAAGAAGTTTCGTCCCGAAACTTAAATCAAGTAGGGAGAAGCAATATCCCGCCAGGAAAACTCAACGGGATACACAAGAACCGAAAAAAAAATCGCGCCCAACGGCGAAACGTTACAAACGCGAAAGAACGTCTGGCGTGAAAACACGCCCACGACGACCATAACAACGCCACCGACAATGATTCAAAACAATAACGAGTAATTAACAACACATCACATGCACACATTTAATCAAAGAAACGCACGCGACAACAAGTCGCACCGGACCACAACGACTATGCGGTAGAAACAAATATAGTATTATGATAGAATTCACTCCGATTCTCGTCAACAAGAAAATGTCCGACGTCAAGACACAAAGAATTCAAGATAACAGAAAACGAGAATACCGGACATTACATTCTATCCTATTAAAAATAAGTTTCGTCCCGAAACTTAAAATAAAACATCATGGTAGAATACAAACAAGACCAAAAAGTTCACGCAACAAATAACAATTTCTACACGAATTACAGCACGAAGTACGATACACAACTACATCACGGGACACCACCAGGCACTCCCCGAGTAGGAACGAAAACCCAATTCCCGAACATCTTGGCAACGGTCTCACAATGCACGATCGGTGACCCACTTGGCCACACTCAAACAGATTGACTAACGGTGAACGACAATTCTTCGCAGTACGAGATCAGGCAACAACAGTCAGACAACCCCGTTCGAACAACAACGATCGAACAACAATGATCGAACAACAATGATCAAATAACAATGATCGAACAACAACGATCAAATAACAATGATCGAACAACAATGATCAAATAACAATGATCGAACAACAACGATCAAATAACAATGATCGAACAACAATGATCAAATAACGATGATCGAACAACAACGATCAAATAACAATGATCGAACAATAATGATCAAATAACAATGATCGAATTACAACAGTCGAACAATGACTCCGAAGTCCCCACTTCAACTCCAGGCATTAAAAGAACTCGTAGAAAGTGAAAGATATTACTTCCAAACAAGGCTCACAAGAATCGAACCGAACTCGGGAAGGTCACGATGATAAACAGGTCGATCTGAAACAAGGTCACAACCAGTTCGAACGATGACAACTGAGACATCAAACAAGTTCAAAAAGTATCGACGAACACGTGCAAGTCGATAGAATTTAGAAGGAGAAACTGCAGAAGTCAAATATAGTATGGGTATTACATCCGACCTCTTATAAAAGAAATGTCGTCCCCGCAACTCACAACAACGGAAACAAGGTCACAACACAAAAAGCATCCGACAGGAAAATCTCCCATGGGTCTCTCAGAGTCGATCCTGATATCTGTGCTGAAGCGCGAACTCCGAAAGTCTCGTGAGCCACCCGCAAAACTGAATTCGGTGTCCCTCGAATCGCGTTACTGACGAGAAGGACAATTTACACGTGCATGCCCCGGCACATCACGGTTGAAACACCTCGGCTCGGCATACCGAAAGTACAAATGCTAGATACAATGGGGTATAACGTCGCAAAACAATATAGCGGAGATGCCAACTCAACACAACAAAGAATCATAACACATATCATATACAACGATTACCATCGTAAAGTAATACACACACAAACACTACAACAACGACGGTATCGTTCGGCGACCTCAACGGCCCGAACGATAACCAGCACATAATTACAAACATTATGAAACAATCACACATGTACACAAACGTACAAACCCAAGATTCAACAGCTCACACTCGTGCGACAACACGCAAATCACCACGAGGCGATAAACAGTAAACACCAATTCACACCTCTCACAGAGGGCTAGTACAACAAATGCGTGGCAACGCCTCGACGTTCATGCCACCAATTCGATCATACTCTGGAGCAAACATCATAACGACAACGCGAACATCACACATACATACCCAGCCCTCAAACGGGAATAGATAGGTTTTAAAAACGAAAACCTCCTTTTGAAAACAATTTTGGAAACACAGATTGATCTTGAGTATGACCCTTCAAAAAAAAAAAAGTACAATCGTGAAACATCGTTATCGAGACTTTGGAAAACTATTTCGCATTCGATAAAAATGAGGACACTTTATTTTCGTGAAAAAATTTCGGAAATATTCGACCCTCGGGTCTAAGTAAAAGTGTTTCTAAAATATTGGAAATATCTCAAAACATTTTGGTCCTCGAGGTAGAAGAATCTTGAAACATATTGTGGCACCTTGGATGTACCACGAGAAAATAATTTATTTTAAAAGTACGTCTCGAAATTTATTTTCTAAGGTACTCAAAGTTTTCAAAGATAATTCAATGGGCTAGAATGCCCAAAAATTTCAGATAATTACACGGAACATTATAGCGCCGTGGGTCCCGCAGGAACCCACTGGGATAAAAACCATTTACAAAATGCCAAAAAGGTCGATGATGGTAATATTTCAAAACTCACAAAAGCCATTTACAAAATACTAAATTCCGTCATAAGAATTTCGCCAAAATGATCAAGGCCATAATGCCAAAAACTCGGTTAAGGGAATTGGTTTTCGAAATAAAACTCAGTCGGTAAAATACCGAAAGCCATTACAAAAGAACTCACGCAACGGATAAAAGAAATAAAATCAAACATGCAAAAGACAAAGAACACTACTCCTCATATGAACGAAAAACGGGAGTCAAATGATCACATATCACGAAATCAAAATCCATAAGAGGATTCCGTCAATTAACTCATAATCATAAAAATAGCTCGTGTCACACGAGGCACAACACAAAGAAGGGAGACTTACATCCACAGGCCGCACGGAGATGACGGTCGCCCACGATACTAATCTCATCCGACAACATATCCGACACGTTGTGACTACGCACAACTCAACTTGTCACCTGACGACTCGAACGACAAGACAACACATTACTCGACAAACCACGACTCGACTCGACCCGACAGCCTAGGTTTCCGCAACCTAAGCTCCGATACCATAAATGTAACACCCCCAAAACCATATGGGAATATAACACGCCGTAAACCCTTTCCACAAGGATCTACCAGGCTAAACGTCCATAAACAACCAAATGCTTGCCCGGCCAGGGTCAAACAATATAATAATACAGACCGTTTAGGTCACTTACACTAAAACACAGGCCAGATGAGGTCACACAACTCTATCAATAGATCGACTAACAACATTACCCACACAGGGTTCGAAATACAATACAACGGAAGACTGAATCAACTCTAACAATACAAATAAACTCTACCAACTCTCAACTCTTGATTAGTATCGCAGCTCGTCATCCCCTTGTGCCAATCCTGTGATCGCTCCCCGAACTCGCATGTACCGGACGCAGCAGGACATCCACCCCGAATACTCGGGGGTTAGTAAAACTCCACTGTTTTACTAGTGCAAGTATCAAACCATACGAAATGTAACAAGCAAATAGCAACTATGAATTTAATACGTAAATCAATTATCAAAATGTTCCAGAAGTTTTAGAATTTCGAACTCAAGTAAGAGATATTTGAAAAGGAACACATCATCTCGGGATTTTTAAAGGAAATTCTTTTGGACCTCGAGTCCCAATTTACAAAACCTTTTCGTAAACATTAGGGCCTTAGCCCGATTCTCGTTTCAAAGCATACTAAATAATATATCATTATGAGTCCGAGATCCATATTTAAAATGTTACCCGAACAATCACTGCTACACGATCATTGTTCGTACACATCATGTACCGAACTCCGGAGGCCTCGACGGACCTTACCCGGACCACACACACTGTTCGTACACATCATGTACCGAACTCCGGAGGCCTCAACGGACCCTACCCGGCCACACACACTGTTCGTACACATCATGTACCGAACTCCGGAGGCCTCAACGGACCCTACCCGGCCACAACATCGTTCGTACACATCATGTACCGAACTCCAGAGGCCTCGTCAGACCCTACCTGGATCACACACCTTGTCCGTACACGTCATGTACCGGACTCCAGAGGCCTCGTCAGACCCTACCCGGATCACACACTTTGTTCGTACACATCATGTACCGAACTCCAGAGGCCTCGTCAGACCCTACCTGGAACACACACACATCGACACGACACAATTCATAATCATTAAATGTCAAGCCATTCCACATTACACCGAAATGTACAATCAAGTATGTAAACCAAAACAACACAAATATCATGATCATCACAACGACTCTTAACCAACATAACACACATTCGGTACACAATACATTGAACAACCACGTGTACAACCATCTCATATGTACATCGCA
Organism: Orobanche coerulescens; assembly: GCA_033398695.1. Taxonomy (NCBI): domain Eukaryota; kingdom Viridiplantae; phylum Streptophyta; class Magnoliopsida; order Lamiales; family Orobanchaceae; genus Orobanche; species Orobanche coerulescens. The sequence continues at coordinate 114,796 of JAWKAU010000149.1, forward strand.
ATCCTGCACAAATGGCACGACGCCTAACACGGATACCAATATATCACTATTATCACAAAACCTTCAAATTTCGGAAAACACAACCAACTCAAACGGAACATATTTACGGAGGCAAGCAAAATCGTCATACATATCATACGTAATTACTAGTCACAAGATACAAGTCGTATAATAAGATACTTGCCTTAATAACCGCTACCAAACGTTCAAGAACACGGTTCGACCGAAGCTCGGACCGAAGAAGACAACGAACGGAAGGGTTCCGACTCGAGTTCTTCACAAGAATTTCGTCCCTAAGTCATACCAATGATAAATCAACAATCGTACGATGGATAATAATCATACAACGCCCAATCCCCCCTCTAAGACCTTTTGTCGGACACCTTCAAGGCGTTGACTAAGAACTCGACCAAAATAACGAATCAAACGATCCAACCATGGAATAACAAGGAAATGATAGAATACATCTAAATAATCATCAATACATCACAAATCTAAGTTATTACGGTTAAATCGGACAAAACGAACAAAACCCCCAATTCACCCAAAAGTAGGGTTTCAAGAATTTACCTTGGATTAATGATGAAGAACAATTGTTGGAGTTGTTAATCCACACCAAAAACTTGAAGAATATGAAGTTCTCTTGGATTGATGATGCAAAACGCCCAAAATCGCCCATAAGATCGCCCAAGAGGAGGAGGAATGAAGGAAGAGATGAAATGAGCATTCATCTCACAAAATCCTGAGAAATAGGCTAACTGATGTGTGCCGCGGCCCGGCCTAAGTGTGCCGCGGCACGAAATCTGAGTGCTCGCCAAAGCGGAAAATGAGTGTCTGAGCTATTTCGACCATAACTCTCTCGTCCAGGACTCGATTGACTCACCGTTTGAACCATTGGAAAGCTAACTTGATGCTCTATAATATTGAAAAGATTCAAAGTCTTTGGAGTTTTCAAGAATTTATGGTGATTTTACAAAGTCGACTCATATTTGGGAAAAGTCGTTTAATAACACCGAACTCAAGAAAACGACACGAAACCGAACACGAATACGAATCGAAGATACGGTCACGAAGTACTCGCAAAGACGAATCTAAGGGCTAAGATAACACACAATTCCGACCACCCGAAGGCTCGGAATTCAACAACGGAAGTAATTACTCAAAACTTTGGGAAATTACGAAAATGGCCCAAAACGTCCGAAAATCACGATACGCGATCGAAATACCAAACCAAAGCTCAAAACACGTCTAACAAAGTTAAACGGACTTACGGGAAACTCGAAACAGTAATTTCGGACGAGATTCACAAGAATCGAACTCGAGTGCGGAAAAGTTGTTAAGAAACACGGAACTCAACAAAACAATACCGAAACGAACTCGGATGACAAAAAGTGCAGAATTAATCATTCTCAGAATGATGATACGGTCCCAAGCGGGTCGTCGAAACGGACGTCCGCCGAAAAAATAAAATTACCAGAAATCCGAAATTGCGGATATTACAGACCCGGCCATGTCCTGTCACACGGCCTGTGTTGAACTGCTCCAGAAAGTGAATTCTCACTGCCTTGATGACCCGGCCGTGTCGTATGACACGGTCGAGTTGCCTGACGCGGCCCGGGTCGTTTCTTCTTGTTTTGACTCCAATTTTTGGTCTTCTTCGGCTTGATCTTTCGTTTTTGCATCAATACACCTCGGAATTTAGCGTATGTCCTGTGACACGGCCCGTGATATCCCGTTTCGAAGCTAATTTCACGAGGAATCTATATCAATAGAGAACACATCCAAATTCAGAGTGATGATTCTGGAATTTAGAAAATACGACCGATGTTGCTTCATTTTTTATCGCACGAGCTATGTTTTTGCTCCCGACTTGCTATGGATCGTCATAAACTCCAATGTTGGCCATAAAAGTGCATATTTCTCCACAATCTTCATCCGACTACCTACAAAACAAAAACACAATATACCACGCGTAAAAAGAGCAAAAACACTTAAAAACAAATGAAAGCATGACTCAATAGAACAGAATGAGACAATCAAAAACTGACTCATCAACGTCGGATAAGATGGCGACGGTTACTGGATGGGAATTTAAGTCTGGAGGCTGCCTGTTTGTCGACGGCGGCCGGCTGCCGTCGGCCATGACTGCAGGAACCACACGGCTGGAGAACCGACTCCTAAGAACCGCCTAAAAGTTGGGAAAGGACCCCGCCGTAAAATCTCACCGGAATCTGAGGTGGCCGGAATCAGCCCAGGTCGAGTTTATATGCAACAGAATCAGCTCGACGAGGGGATCCAATGGAGGTAGTCCACGACGTAGTGGAGATCAGAGTTCGCCCGAATCTAGAAAATTGTGGTCGTGGTCAAAGTTTGACCAAGAAACGTCGCCGGCCATAAACCGCGATTCAGCCGACGGGACTAATGATACCAAATTAACTAGTCAAAATGAAGAAGACGGAGCAAGGATCAAAATAAACGGCCTTAAACGACATTTTTAGGCAAGAAAACGGACACAAGCCAAAAAATGACACAACCTGCCGGAAAATGTCATCGCCTGTCGGGAAATATCACCCTGCCAGAAAATGCCGAGCACTTCCGACCGAACTCGGCCGTGTCGTCCGACACGGCCCGTGCCGTGCTCGTCTGGAAATGCCAAAGTCACTGTCGGCCGAACCCGACCGTGTCGTCCGACACGGCCCGTGCCGAGATGTGTCGGATAAGCCAAACTGACTGCCCAGACGCCCGACCGTGTTCCTGGACACGGTCGAGTCAATGTCGAACGTCCTTGTTGCGCCGCACGGTCGAGTCGCTGTCGGACGTCCTTGTCACGCCGCGCGGTCGAGTCGCTGTCGGACGTCCTTGTCACGCCGCGACCGTGCCAAGCGGACACGGTCGAGTCACTGCCGGTCCTTGTCGTGCCGCGGCCGTGTCGCCTGGCACGGCCCGTGATATGAATCGGTCAACATCATCAAATACAAAAAAGAAGATTATCCGACCAAGCTTGGTTGAGTCGCAGGCATACATAAAATCCTCATGCAAAATACATGGACAAATTACCAATTCTCGCGCGCACGACGACTTCGTAGCAGTTTTAGTATTTTGCCCATAACTTTCTCGTCCGAAATCCGATTCAGGTGATTCAAGTGGCCATGGAAAGCTAAGAAAGAGAGCTACAAATCCTATGAGACCATAGGACCAAATTCGGACTCATTGGATCCCAGAAATGACAAAACCGACAGCATCATATTTGGTCCAAGATCATGAAGATTTTTGTCTCTTCTAGTTTCAAGACTTGATACGATATCTAAATCGAAGAAGCTCCAATAAAAATCGACATCCACAACGATACAAATTCGCATGGTCATGCATCATTATACTTGGGAGAAAAGAATACGCGGATTGGAGTTACGTTGTTAATCGGAACCGGAGTAACATAAAACTCGACGACGGAATCGGTCCGAAAGCATGAAATTCGTCCATATCATGCTTGAAAGGGACTCATGATTTGTCAAGATGCATGAAGATATTTTCTCTTCCCCACCATAATAAAAATCGGCCCTAGCATAAAGATTTGATGAAGACTTTCATCAAATGTCTCCTTCATGTCATTATCCTTCATGTCTTAATCACCATGATAATTCCAAAAAGACTTGATATCATATCACCTTCCCACCATGATACCTCACGTCCCATACATATGTAAGTGTAGAAGACTTTCATCCTTCATGTCATTTTCCCTCAAGTCATAATCACCTACATAACTCCAAAGAGGTTGATATCATTATCTACACAAAATCCTCCTAATCACTTGGTATATTTGGCCGATTTGAAGCTTACAAGAAAGGACAATTTGTGAAGACTTTCATCAAGTATCTCTTCATGTCACCATCACCTAATAAAACCAAGATTCACCATATTTCTCCTTCCCCACAAAATCGATCCAAAGCATGAGATTTGAGGAAGATTTTCACCAAGTATTTCGGCCGATTGGGATGTTACTAGGAAGTTTCATTTCTCGTTTTGTTGTATTTTCTTACGGTTGGAAACTACTATATATAGTAGTGCTCGTTGTATTGTAAACATATCTTGAATCTTGAAATTTATAAAACATTGTATTTCTCTTGAAATATACGTTGAACGAGTTCAACAAAACCTTGGTTATTATTTCGACGCGTCTCGAATTTTAACTTGATCAATTCTCAATAGGTCTTGAGGAGAGATTATCTTTATCGAGTTATAGGTCTAATTCGATAAAACACATTCAAATCCATACACTATCCTACCTCACGGCCGAAAACCATATAATTTCGGCCACCACCTTTTATTTTTATCGTTACTTTGATACTTTTAAAAGCCGTGATAATCTTCCGTTGTATTTTATACGTTTTACATACGCATTACATACGCAATTCGTATCATAAGTGGTATCGGAGCCCAAGGTCATCTCCTTGGGCGATCAACTATATTCACCAATTTTTTTTTTTTTTTGTTGAAACCTTCTTGGGTTGTTCTTCACGGTTAGAAGAATTTTCGCATAACATTGGCAGATTAGCGCAGTCGGAAGAAAACAAAGTTTCCCGTGGATTCGACCGTTGGATCATCACGAAATTTTGACAAAAGTAAGCCAACTCATTGAACTACAGTCTGAACGGTGGAGATCAGATTCTTTGATCATCTTCTTGGTTCATTCTTCACGGATTTCTTGGAAAATTTTCTGTCCGATTTCTTGTCAAGAACTATCTCTTGATTCTTGTTATGGAATTTTCCGAGCTCGATTTCTTGATGACACTCCGTGACGCACTAAACGGCTTAACGGAGCGACGTATGCAAGAAAGACGCAGAGACGATGCCAACGATATTGATTTCTTGGCCAAATTCCGCAGCATACCGGAATTTCACGGAGATAGTGATCCAAATGCGTGCATAGATTGGCTTCGTGCTTGTGAGGAGCACTCGGACTTCAAGGCTGCCCCGATCAACCACCGTGTTTCGTTGGTGGCAAGGCGCCTCCACGGTAGCGCCGCCGTTTGGTGGCAAAAACTGAAACAGTCCCGTTCACAACAACTTAAGCCTAAAATCCAAGATTGGCTTAAATTCAAAAAATATTTCAATCGAAGGTTCAAATCCCCATCTTACCACCAATCCTTCGACGCCCCACCACCGGCATTCGATCTAAGGTCTTCCTCCATCAAGGAATTCCCAACAGAATCTTTTTTCGATGAAGACAATGTCCCTACGGTCATTTTCAAAGAAGTAGACGAGACAAAGTTTTCAACGGAGCAATTCAACGAAGAAGATGAGTTGAGCCGTGTCTCCCTAGTCGACGAACCTAGATCTTGCTACTTTGATCATGGGCTAGTTAGTTGTGTTGGTCAAATTGACCAAAACGGACCAAATTATTTTAGTAACGCGAAACAAGATCACGGCCTTATGCTTTCTGAAACGGCTAATCTTGAAGATGAACTCTTTGTCACTGACGACTTTGATATGACAGAATTTCCTGCGGCATTTTTTGATGACAAAGAAGATGATGGTTGGAGTCGAACTACCCTATCAGAGCAAAGTGGTTCGTGTGACTTTGTTGCGGTACGAAACGAGCTTAGTGGATTAATTTTTGATGAGACATTATTGGAGGAGCACAGCAATATTGAGACGGAGTGTTGGTTAGATTATGACGGACCGCCAGCATTTGATGAGGAACCAATTGATGAAGAGGAATCCGTAATAAATCCTATGGTTCCCACCGTAATAAATTCTGTGTTTTCCATTTTTGATGATGAACCCGAGAAATCAGTGTTTCCAATTCTGGAGGAGGAACCCGATGTGGAGTTAACCGTGCGTCCCATTTCAGATATCCACTCATGTCATGATATCGGTATTACCTGGCGGAGTAATTATTATTATTTTATTAATAATGATAGTTATTTTGTTGGTGATTCTCGAGGGGGCCCCACTACCTATCGTCTCAAGATTTTGGGTCATGTACGTACTGCGGACATCTTCGAGATCAAATACTTAGAGGCTTTAGTTAATTATCTTGGTGACGAAGGGAGTTCGGAATTGAGGACAATTCCCTTTAAAGAGAGAGGGTATGATATGAATCGGTCAACATCATCAAATACAAAAAAGAAGATTATCCGACCAAGCTTGGTTGAGTCGCAGGCATACATAAAATCCTCATGCAAAATACATGGACAAATTACCAATTCTCGCGCGCACGACGACTTCGTAGCAGTTTTAGTATTTTGCCCATAACTTTCTCGTCCGAAATCCGATTCAGGTGATTCAAGTGGCCATGGAAAGCTAAGAAAGAGAGCTACAAATCCTATGAGACCATAGGATCAAATTCGGACTCATTGGATCCCAGAAATGACAAAACCGACAGCATCATATTTGGTCCAAGATCATGAAGATTTTTGTCTCTTCTAGTTTCAAGACTTGATACGATATCTAAATCGAAGAAGCTCCAATAAAAATCGACATCCACAACGATACAAATTCGCATGGTCATGCATCATTATACTTGGGAGAAAAGAATACGCGGATTGGAGTTACGTTGTTAATCGGAACCGGAGTAACATAAAACTCGACGACGGAATCGGTCCGAAAGCATGAAATTCGGCCATATCATGCTTGAAAGGGACTCATGATTTGTCAAGATGCATGAAGATATTTTCTCTTCCCCACCATAATAAAAATCGGCCCTAGCATAAAGATTTGATGAAGACTTTCATCAAATGTCTCCTTCATGTCATTATCCTTCATGTCTTAATCACCATGATAATTCCAAAAAGACTTGATATCATATCACCTTCCCACCATGATACCTCACGTCCCATACATATGTAAGTGTAGAAGACTTTCATCCTTCATGTCATTTTCCCTCAAGTCATAATCACCTACATAACTTCAAAGAGGTTGATATCATTATCTACACAAAATCCTCCTAATCACTTGGTATATTTGGCCGATTTGAAGCTTGCAAGAAAGGACAATTTGTGAAGACTTTCATCAAGTATCTCTTCATGTCACCATCACCTAATAAAACCAAGATTCACCATATTTCTCCTTCCCCACAAAATCGATCCAAAGCATGAGATTTGAGGAAGATTTTCACCAAGTATTTCGGCCGATTGGGATGTTACTAGGAAGTTTAATTTCTCGTTTTGTTGTATTTTCTTACGGTTGGAAACTACTATATATAGTAGTGCTCGTTGTATTGTAAACATATCTTGAATCTTGAAATTTATAAAACATTGTATTTCTCTTGAAATATACGTTGAACGAGTTCAACAAAACCTTGGTTATTATTTCGACGCGTCTCGAATTTTAACTTGATCAATTCTCAATAGGTCTTGAGGAGAGATTATCTTTATCGAGTTATAGGTCTAATTCGATAAAACACATTCAAATCCATACACTATCCTACCTCACGGCCGAAAACCATATAATTTCGGCCACCACCTTTTATTTTTATCGTTACTTTGATACTTTTAAAAGCCGTGATAATCTTCCGTTGTATTTTATACGTTTTACGTACACTTATATACGTAATTCGTATCAGCCCGTGTCCTGCCGGCAATTTACTCCTTTTTTTTGTTTTTTTTGTGTGTTTGTCTTTTCTTTGCTTTTTTACTCATTTTAGAGATTGTGTTTCCCCTAAAATTATGATTGTTGTTCCTTTATTATTTTATTGTTGATTTGTTTTGATTATTCAAATATTTTATAAATCTTTGAATTATTTTCTTTTATTATGGGAAGACTTGAAGTCTCCTATATATAGTCTTGTGTAAGCATTGTAAGAACCATTGTATGTTGAAGAAATAAGAATAAACCTTGTGTTTTTCTTGGTGAATGCTTTTCATCGAAACTTGATTATAATTCGACACGTCTTCGAGTTTTAATCTAATCGATTCTCAATAGGTCTTGAGGAAAGATTACCTTATCAAACTATAGGTCTAGTTTGATAAATCATTCATATTGTTCTTATTTACGTAAGCCGAATTGCCCTACTTTCAGTTATTTCTTACGAGTGTTACACATATTCGAGTGTTGTGAGGATCAAACATATTTCCGCTGCATTACATTCGAGTTTACATCCATTTTCATACGTAATTCGTATCATTAGTGGTATCGGAGACCAAGGTCATCTCCTTGGGCGATTTTATCAACGATTTCTTGTGAAGAACTATCTCTTGACTCTTGTTATGGATTTCTACGATCTCGATTTAGAATTGAAACTCCGTGACGCACTAAAAGGCTTACCGGAGCAACGTATGCATGCAAGACGCAAAGACGACGCCAACGATATTGATTTCTTGGCTAAATTCCGCCGCATATCGGAGTTTCACAGATATAGTAATCCAGATGCGTGCATAGATTGGCTCCATGCTTGTGAGAAACACTCGGACTTCAAGGCTGCCCCGATCAACCACCGCGTTTCGCTGGTGACAGGGCGCCTCCGCGGTAGCGCCGCCGTCTGTGGCAAAAACTGAAACAGTCCCGTTGACAACAACGTAAGCCAAAAATCAGAGATTGGCAAAAATTCATAAAACATTTCAATCGAAGGTTCAAATCGTACCACCACTCGTTGTTTCCCCACCACCAATCTTCCGACGCCCCGCCACCGACATTCGATCTAAGGTTTTTCCCCATCAAGGAATTCCCAACAGAATCCTTTTTCGATAAAGACGATGTTCCTACTGTCATTTTTATTGAAGTAGACGAGACAGAGGTTTCAACGGCGCAATACAACGAAGAAGATGAATTGAGCCGTGTTGATGAACTTGGATCTTGCTATTTTGAGCATGGGCCAATTGGTTGTGTTGGCCAAATTGACCAAAACGGACCAAATTATTTTAATGGTGAGGAGCCTGTTAGTGTCATGGAAAATGGGCCGGATTATGAAGGGCCACCAGTATTTGATACCGAACCAGTTGACGAAGAGGGACCCATAATTGATTCCGTGTTTCCCACTTTTGATGGTGAAACCGACGTGAAATCATTAATGCTTCCCATTTTTGATGTTGTGCCCGACGGCGATCCATGTCTCGATGTAAGTTGTTTTGAAGATTTTTGTCCAAACTCCAATGAGGTGTTTTCGGTTCTTGATACGGATCAAGAAGATGTTATGATTCTGGAACATCTATATCTTGAGCTTTACCAAGATTTTGATATGAAAGTCGAGGACGAAGCATTTTTCCCAGGTCTTGAAGTGGCATCCGATGAAGAGCGACCTATTATTACTGTCGTGCTTCCCATTTCAGATGTCCGGTTATATGATGATTCATATCATGATATCGGTATTACCTCGCAAAATAATTATTATTATTTCATTAATAATGATAATTATTTGTTTAGTGATTCCCTGAGATCCCCTATTACCTACCGTCTCAAGATTTTGGGCCATATACGCACTCCGGATATTTTCGAAATCAAGTACATAGAGGTTTTAGCTATTTCATATGGAAACGATGGGAGTTCGGAATTGATGACAATTCCTTTTAAAGGGGGAGGGAATGATACGAAATTAACTAGTCAAAATGAAGAAGCCGGAGCAAGGATCAAAATAAACGGCCTTACAACGCGTCATGCACGTACGGCGACATTTTTAGGCGAGAAAACGGACACAAGCCGGAAAATGACACAACCTGCCGGAAAATGTCGTCGCCTGCCGGAAAATGTCACCCTGCCGGAAAATGCCGAGCACTGCCGACTGAACTCGGTCGTGTCGTCCGACACGGCCCGTGCCGTGCTCGTCCGGAAATGCCAAGTCACTGTCGGCCGAACCCGACCGTGTCGTCCGACACGGCCCGTGCCAAGATGTGCCGGATAAGCCAAACTGACAGCCCAGACGCCTGACCGTGTTCCTGGACACGGTCGAGTCAATGCCGAACGTCCTTGTCGCGCCGCGCGGTCGAGTCGCTATCGGACGTCCTTGTCACGCCACGACCGTGTCAAGAGGAAACAGTCGAGTCACTGCCGGTCCTTGTCGCGCCGCGGCCGTGTCGCCTGGCACGGCCCGTGTCCTGCTAGCAGTTTACTCCTTTTTTTGTTTTTTTGTGTGTTTGTCTTTTCTTTGCTTTTTTACTCATTTTAGGGATTGTGTTTCCCCTAAAATTATGATTGTTGTTCCTTTTATATTTTATTGTTGATTTGTTTTGATTATTCAAAGATTTTATAAATCATTGAATTATTTTCTTTTATTATGGGAAGACTTGAAGTCTCCTATATATAGTCTTGTGTAAGCATTGTAAGAACCATTGTATGTTGAAGAAATAAGAATAAACCTTGTGTTTTTCTTGGTGAATGCTTTTCATCGAAACTTGATTATAATTCGACGCGTCTTCGAGTTTTAATCTAATCGATTCTCAATAGGTCTTGAGGAAAGATTACCTTATCAAACTATAAGTCTAGTTTGATAAATCATTCATATTGTTCTTATTTACGTAAGCCGAATTGCCCTACTTTCGGTTATTTCTTACGAGTGTTACACATATTCGAGTGTTGTGAGGATCAAACATATTTTCGCTGCATTACATACGAGTTTACGTCCATTTTCATACGTAATTCGTATCAACTAGAGGGCAAATGAGCGGAATTATAGAAGGAATCTATTCCGATTGGTGCCCTAGAGTTTGAGCCACAGTTGTGGCCATAAAAGGCAAAAGAAGTTCGGCGAAAATTGAGTTTTCTGCTGGAATTTGCAGCGTAGATTTGCATAGGCAAATGTGATCGTAATTGAGTGAAATTTGGAGGGTACGATCGTCTCAGAGAGGCAAATAATCGGCTATCGGCCGATGATGGAGGAGCTTCCGCACCCGCCGCATGCGCTGCCGGGCTGGGAGCTGCAAAATTGCACACTAAGTGTGTGTAATAGCTCCGATTAAGCCTTTACTTCTTGATTAAGTCTTGTTAATAGGAGATAAGACCACGTTACATGCATTCGATTTAGAACTCTACGAGAACTCGGGTTTATTAATTAGATTCGAGTAGTTTATTTTAAGAATTGGCTATAATAGCTTAGATTAAGTCTTTACTTCTTGATTAAGTGATACGAATTACGTATGTAAGTGTACGTAAAACGTATACGTAAAATGTATAAAATACAACGGAAGATTATCACGGTCTTATGATACAAATTCTCTCTCGGTACAGCAGAAGACTCTTTCACGTACGGTAGCGAACAGTACTCAGCCGAAATGAAGCAAGCCGCTCAATAGCCCGATTCGAGCAATGACAACTCGTCGATATAGCACTTCCGAGCAGAAGACTCGCTCGTCTGGATTTGAGCAATGCAGGACTCGCTCGATACAGCAACTCGTCGATACAACAAATAAAAGGTGGTGGCCGAAATTTATACGGTTTTCGGCCGGGATATAGGATAGTGTATGGGTTTGAATGTGTTTTACCGAATTAGACCTATAACTCGATAAAAATAATCTCTCCTCAAGACCTATTGAGAATCGATCAAGTTATAATTTGATACGAATCGGTCAACATCATCAAATACAAAAAGAAGATTATCCGACCAAGCTTGATTGAGTCGCAGGCATACATAAAATCCTCATGCAAAATACATGGACAAATTACCAATTCTCGCGCGCACGACGACTTCGTAGCAGTTTTAGTATTTTGTCCATAACTTTCTCGTCCGAAATCCGATTCAGGTGATTCAAGTGGCCATGGAAAGCTAAGAAAGAGAGCTACAAATCTTATGAGACCATAGGACCAAATTCGGACTCATTGGATCCCAGAAATGACAAAACCGACAGCATCATATTTGGTCCAAGATCATGAAGATTTTTGTCTCTTCTAGTTTCAAGACTTGATACGATATCTAAATCGAAGAAGCTCCAATAAAAATCGACATCCAAGACGATACAAATTCGCATGGTCATGCATCATTATACTTGGGAGAAAAGAATACGCAGATTGGAGTTACGTTGTTAATCGGAATCGGAGTAACGTAAAACTCGACGACGGAATCGGTCCGAAAGCATGAAATTCGGCCATATCATGCTTGAAAGGGACTCATGATTTGTCAAGATGCATGAATATATTTTCTCTTCCCCACCATAATAAAAATCGGCCCTAGCATACAGATTTGATGAAGACGTTCATCAAATATCTCCTTCATGTCACTTTCCTTCATGTCATGATCACCATAGTAATTCCAAAATACTTGATACCATATCACCACATAAATCCTCACAATCTCTCCACAAAATCGGCCATATTATACCTTGAGAAAGACTTTCATCAAGTCACCATCACCTTAGACCTTCAACAAGTCACCATCACCTAATAAAACCAAGATTCACCATATTCTCTCCTTCCCCACAAAATCGATCCAAAGCATGAGATTTGAGGAAGATTTTCATCAAGTATTTCGGCCGATTGGTGTGTTGCTAGGAAGCTTCGTTTTCTCGTTTTGTTGTATTTTCTTACGGTTGGAGACTACTATATATAGTAGTGCTCGTTGTATTGTAAAATATCTTGAATCTTGAATATTAATAAACCTTGTATTTCTTTGAAATATACGTTGAACGAGTTCAACAAAACTTTAGTTATTATTTCGACGCGTCTCGAATTATAACTTGATCGATTCTCAATAGGTCTTGAGGAGAGATTATCTTTATCGAGTTATAGGTCTAATTCGGTAAAACACATTCAAACCCATACACTATCCTACATCACGGCCGAAAACCGTATAAATTTCGGTCACCACCTTGTACTTTTGGTTGATACTTTGATACTTTTCCAAACATAATAATCTTCCGTTGTATTTCATACGCATTACGTACACTTACATACGTAATTCGTATCATAATTCGAGACGCGTCGAAATAATAACTAAAGTTTTGTTGAACTCGTTCAACGTATATTTCAAAGAAATACAAGGTTTATTAATATTCAAGATGTTTACAATCACCAAATGAACTACTATATATAGTAGTATACAAGGATAATGATACAAAAACAACAAAAAAAAAAAAACGAACTACCAAGCTTCCTCATGTTCGGCCGAGATGTGGTGTGGGGACCGAAAGATTTTGGACAATCTTCAAGTATCTTGGACTATAGTATGTATGACTTTGACATGTAGAAAAAGACTTGATGAAAGTCTTTATCAAGGGGGAAATTTCGGCCGATTTGTGGGGAGACTTGGAGGATTTATTTAGGACATGATATCTTCATGGATCTTGGATAAGATATGAAGGTGGGGACTTTATTTGATGTTTTGGTCGATTTTCAAAGAAGGTGGGGAAGGAGGATATCTTCACTATCTTGTGAAAGATATGAAGACAAATAAGGTCCCTTTCAAGCATGTCTTGGCCGAATTTCCATGCTTTTGGACCGATCCCGTCGTCAAGTTTTACGTTACTCCTGTTCCGATTAACAACGTAACTCCAATCCGCGTGTTCTTTTCTCCCAAGTATAATGATGCATGGCCATGCGAATTTGTATCGTCGTGGATGTCGATTTTTATTGGAGCTTCTTCGATTGGAATATTAGATATCGTATCATTCCCTCCTTCTTTGAAAGGAATTGACCTTAATTCCGTAATGCCATCGTCGTCAAGGTAAGGCGAGAGATCACCTACGTTGAATGTCGCGTGTATTCCGTAACCGCCCGGAAGTTCTACTTTGTAGGCGTTGTCGTTCACTTTTCCCACAATTTTGTACGGACCTTCGGCTCTCAGCATTAATTTGTTCTTGCGTTTGCTTGGGAATCGTTCTTTTCTCAAATGTATCCAAACTAAGTCGCCAACATCAAATAATCTCGCTTTTTTATTTTTGTTCGACTTCCGTTTGTAAATTTCATTCACTTCTTTAATCCGCTCTCGTACCTTTTCATGTAACTTCATCATTGACTTGAGTTTTGATTCTGCGTCTTTGTGAACCAATTCGTCGCTCGGCAATGGAATCAAATCCAATGGCATGTGCGGATTTATTCCGTATACTACTTCAAAAGGTGAATGGGCCGTGGCGGCCGGTGATCGGTTGTATGCGAATTCCGCATGTGCAAGTTTAACGTCCCAATCCTTTTGTGTTTTATTCACCAATCCTCGCAATAATGCTCCCAAGGTTCGATTAGTCACCTCGGTCTGTCCATCGGTTTGTGGGTGATGTGAAGTACTGAATAGGAGTTTAATACCCACTTTTCTCCATAAAGTATTCCAGAAGTAACTCAGAAATTTAGAATCTCGATCCGACACGATAGTTTTTGGAACTCCGTGTAAACGAACTACTTCCCGGAAGTACAAGTCCGCCACATTGCTTGCATCATCGGTTTTGTGGCATGCTATAAAGTGAGCCATTTTCGAAAAACGGTCGACGACCACCATGATCGAGTCTTTGCCTCGTTGAGTACGAGGTAAAGCCACAATAAAATCCATCGAGACATCCTCCCATGGTCGCAACGGTATTGGCAACGGCATGTATGTACTTGGCTTGAACGAACTTTTCGTCATGTGACAAGTGACGCATTTACTCACGATTGTGCTTACGTCACCATACATCTTTGGCCAAAAGAAATGCTCTTTTAGCACCTCTACGGTCTTAGCCGAGCCGAAATGACCGGCTAGTCCTCCTCCGTGCGCCTCTCGAACTAGTAATTCCCGAATTGTATGTCTCGGCACACATAATTTATTTCCTTTGAAAAGAAAGCCATCCTATAAAACAAATTCTTCGTACGGGCCCGTTTTACAACGGATGAAAATTTCTCCGAAGTCCAAATCGTCCCTGTAATGATCTTTCAAAGTCTCGAACCCCAACAAACGAACATCTAGAATCGACAGTAAGGCATATCGCCTTGATAGTGCATCCGCCACTATATTACTCTTACCGTCTTTGTACTTGGATGAAAAGTGAAAAGATTGTAAAAATTCCACCCATTTTGCATGTCTCGGGCTTAGCTTGCTTTGCCCGTTGATGTATTTCAACGACTCGTGATCCGAATGTAACACGAAATGTTTCGAACGTAAATAGTGACTCCAATGATCGAGTGCTCTCACGATAGCATAGAACTCCTTGTCGTAAGTACAATAATTAACTCGGGCGCCACTTAATTTCTCCGAAAAATAGGCGATGGGGCGGCCTCCTTGAATAAGTACTGCCCCGATTCCAACTCCACTAGCGTCGCATTCCACCTCAAATGGTTGCGAAAAATCGGGTAACGTTAAAATTGGTGCTTCACATAACTTTCCTTTTAATTTTTCAAAAGCCTTTTGGGCCGCCTCGTTCCATGCAAAGGTTCCTTTTTTTAGACACTCCGTGATCGGACTGGAGATGGTGCTAAAGTCCCGTATGAATCGTCGGTAAAAAGAAGCGAGGCCATGAAATGATCGTACCTCCGTGATTGTTTTTGGGGTCGGCCAAGACTTGATTGCCGCGATCTTCTCTTGGTCCACCGAAACTCCCTCTTTCGAAACAACATAGCCGAGAAAGACAAGACTCTCGACTAGGAAAGTACACTTCTCCCGCTTTCCATAAAGTTTCTGTTCCCTTAGAGTTTCAAACACGTGCTGCAAATGTTTGAGATGCTCCTATAAGGATCGACTGTAGATCAAAATGTCGTCTAAGTATACGACAACAAACTTCCCCAAGAAAGGTTTGAGAACCTCGTTCATCAACCTCATAAAAGTGCTCGGGGCATTAGTGAGGCCGAATGGCATCACAACCCATTCGTAAAGTCCATTCTTTGTTTTAAATGCCGTCTTCCATTCGTCTCCCTCTCGCATGCGAATTTGATGGTATCCGCTCCGTAAATCAACTTTTGAAAATATAACCGAGCCATGTAACTCGTCTAACATGTCGTCTAGTCTCGGGATGGGGAACCGATACTTGACGGTGATGTTATTCACGGCTCCATCACAATACACATTCGCCATGATCCGTCTTTTTTTGGTACAAGTAGGACTGGAACCGCACACGGACTTAAACTTTCTCGGACATATCCGTGACTCATGAGTTCATCAATTTGACATTGTAGTTCTTTGGTTTCTTCGGGATTACAACGATACGCCGCTTTGTTCGGTAATGGAGCTCCTGGTACAAGATCAATTTGGTGTTCAATTCCGCGGATAGGTGGTAATCCTACCGGCAAGTCTTCGGGAAATACATCCGCGAACTCGTGTAATAGTGTATCTATCACTTCTTCGTGGTGTGATTTGGTGGCAAGGTTTCGGACCTCTTTGATCATCATCAAATAAACACGTTCGCCATCGTCAATGGCGTGTTCGACTTCTTTTTCGTTTGCAAGCATCGTAAGTTTCGGCCCTTCGACTTTTTTCGAACTCATTGTTCGGATAGCTTGAGGTGACATAGGTTTAAGAACAATTTTTTTACCTTTGTCACGTAACTCATACTCGTTACTCCTCCCTCGATGTAGTACGTCCCGATCAAATAACCAAGGTCTTCCCAATAATACGTGACATGCGTCCATCGGTAGTACATCGCATGTAATATCATCGCCATACGAACCCATGGTGAGTCCGACCTTCACTTGTCTTGAAACTTTCACCTTATTTCCATCATCGAGCCAATGGAGTGCATACGGCTTTGGATGAGCCGTGGTGATTAATCCGAGCTTTGAGACCATCTCGCTTGATGCCACGTTTGTACATCTTCCACCGTCAATGATCAAGCTACACCATTTCTCTCCGACACGACACTTCGTGTGAAAGATTTGGTCTCGTTGTTCTATGTCACTCGGGGCCGCCTTCGTTTGTAACATGCGAAGGACGAGGTTCGTGTCATAGTTCGGGGCATCGTATGCCTCGCATTCTTCTTCTTCTTCGTCAGCTTCCAAGTTAAAGACGTCTCCAATTCTTTCTTCTTCGGCTAGTAATTCTTCTCGGACGGCTATGGCTTCTCGTAGCGTCACAATTCTCCGATTTGGACAAGCACTTTGATAGTGTCCAAATCCTTGACATTTGAAACACCGGACTTTAGACAGGCTTGTTTCTTTTGGTGTGATAGGAGTTTTTGGAATGGTAGTAACGGGTGGACTTGTGGTGACAGTTTTTGGAAACGAGCTAGAACTTGCGCCAAAGTTGGTATTTCCGTATTTAGATGGGAATTCGGGTTTAGAAAGTTTTGTCTTGTTTTGATTTTTCAACTTTATGCAAAGTCCGCATAAAGTATCAAAGTCGGAATAGGGGTAGAGTTCCACGGAATTAGCAATATTTTTATTCAAACCTCGTAGGAAACGGGACATCCGTAATTCTTCGCTTTCTTCAAGTTCTCCCATCAAGGATAAGTTTTCAAACTCCTCGATGTACTCCTCGACACTTAGCTTTCCTTGCGTGAGGTCAGAAATTTTTCGATACAAGCTTAACTTGTGTGTAGCCGGGACATATCTTTTTCGTAGTTTCTTTTTAGAGAATCCCACGAACGTATCTTCTCTTTCCTAAGACGAACTCTTTGTGTCTTCATTCGCTCAAACCAAAGGGAAGCTCCCTTTCCAAGTTTGAGAATCGCATACTTGCAACGTACCTCGTCATTGAGATCCTTGAACTCAAACATTCGTTCAATTTTCCTTTCCCACTCCAAATAAACCTCGGGATCGGTGCCGCCTACGAACTCCGGAAGTTCGCTTGTCTTGTATTCATCAGCATGTCGTGGTGTATGCATGGTGTCGTATCCTCGTCGTGCATGGATTCTGGGCTCCGGTAAGCCGCGAAGAACGTCACGTAGTTGCGCTACTTCTTCATCGGTGAATGCCATCTTCTTGAGTAACGTCGAGAACCGTGAGACAAATGTTTCTGATACCACTTATGATACGAATTACGTATGTAAGTGTACGTAAAACGTATAAAATACAACGGAAGATTATCACGGTCTTATGATACGAATTTCTCTCGGTATAGCAGAAGACTCTTTCACGTACGGTAGCGAACAGTACTCAGCCGAAATGAAGCAAGCCGCTACAGTAGTTCCGAACAGCAGCAACTAGTCGATATAGCACTTCCGAACAGCAAGACTCGCTCGATACAGCAATTTCGAACAGCAGGACTCGCTCGATACAGCAACTCGTCGATACAGCAAAATAAAAGGTGGTGGCCGAAATTTATACGGTTTTCGGCCGGGATATAGGATAGTGTATGGGTTTGAATGTGTTTTACCGAATTAGACCTATAACTCGATAAAAATAATCTCTCCTCAAGACCTATTGAGAATCGATCAAGTTATAATTCGAGACGCGTCGAAATAATAACTAAAGTTTTGTTGAACTCGTTCAACGTATATTTCAAAGAAATACAAGGTTTATTAATATTCAAGATGTTTACAATCACCAAATGAACTACTATATATAGTAGTATACAAGGATAATGATACAAAAACAACAACAAAAAAAAAAACGAACTACCAAGCTTCCTCATGTTCGGCCGAGATATGGTGTGGGGACCGAAAGATTTTGGACAATCTTCAAGTATCTTGGACTATAGTATGTATGACTTTGACATGTAGAAAAAGACTTGATGAAAGTCTTTATCAAGGGGGAAATTTCGGCCGATTTGTGGGGAGACTTGGAGGATTTATTTAGGACATGATATCTTCATGGATCTTGGATAAGATATGAAGGTGGGGACTTTATTTGATGTTTTGGTCGATTTTCAAAGAAGGTGGGGAAGGAGGATATCTTCACTATCTTGTGAAAGATATGAAGACAAATAAGGTCCCTTTCAAGCATGTCTTGGCCGAATTTCCATGCTTTTGGACCGATCCCATCGTCAAGTTTTACGTTACTCCTGTTCTGATTAACAACGTAACTCCAATCCGCGTGTTCTTTTCTCCCAAGTATAATGATGCATGGCCATGCGAATTTGTATCGTCGTGGATGTCGATTTTTATTGGAGCTTCTTCGATTGGAATATTAGATATCGTATCATTAAGTCTTGTTAATAGGAGATAAGACCACGTTACATGCATTCGAGTTGGAACTCTATGAAAACTCGAGTTTATTGATTAGATTCGAGCCTTTTGTACCCAGAAATGGCTATACTAGCTTCGATTAATATTTTACTTTTTGATTAAGTCTTGTTGTAGCACATATTCGCTATAATAGCTTCGATGAAGCCTTTACTTCTTGATTAACCCTTGTTAATAGGAGATAAGACCACATACATGCATTTGAGTCGGAACTCTATGAAAACTTGGGTTTATTGATTAGAATCGAGCCTTTCGTACTCAGAATTGGCTGTAACAGCTCCGATTAATCTTTTGCTAATTGATTAAGTCATGTTGTATCAAGGATTAGATATAATAGCTCTGATTAAGCCTTTACTTCTTGATTAAGTCTTGTTAATAGGAGATAAGACCACGTTACATGCATTCGAGTTGAAACTCTATGAAAACTCGGTGTTATTGATTAGAGCCGAACCTTTTATACTCAGAATTGGCTATAACAGCTCCGATTAATCTTTTTTTCTTGATTAAGTCTTGTTGTAGCGACGATTCGCTATAATAGCTCCAATTAAGCCTTCATTTATTGATTAAGTCTTGTTAATAGGAGATAAGACTGAGTTATATGCATTGGAGTTGGAACTCTATGAAAACTCGAGTTTATTGATTAGATTCGAGCCTTTTTTTACCCAAAATTTGCTATAACAACTCCGATTAATCTTTTACTTCTTGATTAAGTCTTGTTGTAGCAATGATTAGATATAATAGCTCCGATTAAGCCTTTACTTCTTGATTATGTGTTGTTAATAGGAGATAAGACCACGTTACATGCATTTGATTCAGAACTCTATGAGAAGTCGGGTTTATTGATTAGATTCGAGCCTTTTTTACTCAGAATTTTCTATAACAGCTCCGATTAATCTTTTACTTCTTGATTAAGTCTTGTTCTAGTAATGATTGGATATAATAGCTCCGATTAAGCCTTTACTTCTTGATTCTGTCTGGTTAATAGGAGATATGACCACATCACATGCATTCGATTCAGAACTCTATGAGAACTCGGGTTTATTGATTAGATTTGAGACTTTTATACACAGAATTGTCTATAACAGCTCTGGTTAATCTTTTACTTCTTGATTAAGTCAACAAGGATTGGATATAATAGCTCTAATTAAGCATGTACTTCTTGATTAAGTCTTGTTAATAGGAGATAAGACCAGATACGAAATCGACTATTCCAAGTGAGGAAGTGATGCGAACACGCTAGAGAATGCAAAGGAACCGATTCAAGTGCCTCTCGGACCAATCACAAGGGCAAGAGCTAAAAGATTCAAAGACTCCATCAACGGCCTAGTTCAAATTATTTGGGAAAAGAGAATTGGCGAAGAAACCGATCGAGACAGACATCAAAAGTAAAGTACCTATCAATGTCATCAAGATACACGAAGAAGAAGATTCGGGCATCATTATGGGATGAAGATTTTCGGCCCAAATTCAAAGCCACTAGCCGTTGGAATAAAGAAGAACAAAGAAGAAAGTTTCAACCCTCCACAAGTCTTCTACACATGATGTCCCTTTTGCTACAAAGTCTTGGTGCATTTTCAAGGTCTTAAAGTAAAAGTGAAGATCTTGTCCATCATCACACCGCTCCTAGTCGTTGCAAGCCTTCCTCATGTCACGACCATCATCATCATTTTTATTCTTTTCATTTTAGTCTTAAACTTTCTAAGATTCTTCTTTTGGTGTTATCATTACTTAGAGGCTCCTCTTTTACCTATATAAGGAGTATTTTCGGATTTGTTGGAACACACCTTTTTTGAAGACTCAAAATACTTTGTATTGTATAAGTTTTGATAACTTATTGGTTCGTTTGTATCTCTATACAAAATAGCACTTCGTTTATCACCCGAAGTGTCGTTTTCCCTTTGATTCCAAGGTTCGTCGAGCGTATAAATTGTTGGGTTCTAGTTATCTTACTAGAGTTCACACTTTACACTTTGTCGGGTTAAGGACCGTATTTCATCCGCCAAAATTCATCCATCTTAGTTACATTACGATTATTCATTTATATTTTAAACCTTACTCAAATCGCTTCCACAAAATTGATCATCTTTCGGAGAGGATCATATCATTTGGCATCGGAGACTTGGAGCCGTTCCAACATCATCTTCATCATTCAGATTTCCTCACCATCCATACACACGGTTTGATTCATTTCATTTTATCATCATCTCTACCATACTACATCATCCTATATCAACTCTCTCTCTCTCTCTCTCTCTCTCTCTCTCTCTCTCTTTCTCTCTCTCTCTCTCTCTCTCTCTCTCTCTCTATATATATATATATATATATATATATATATATATATATATTTCATACCTTCATCTTTATTATCTACCTTCCTTCACCCTATTACCAAAATTTATCGTACCATATACACGAGTTTTTATCCTTCCTATCTTCATAATATTTCAACCATACCTTACCCTCATACCACCTCTTAATCACGTGAACATCATGACCGAAGCCGAAGAAAATTCCCAAAAGTTCGACATAGCAACTATGATGGAGCAAATAGAGCAAATGTTTGATACTAAACTTAAAGCTCAACTTGAACCTATGCATGCACGCATGGAACAAATAAAGAACCCTCAAGCTAGACGAGCATTTCTCCCAAGGCGTGCCTTGCGAGTTAATGATGAATACTCGGATGAAGAGGATTTCGAAAGAAATCCAAGAAGACATCGACGAGGTAACAATGAGGATAATCGTCTAGATGGAAACTTAATCAATATCAAACTCAATGTCCCTCCGTTTCAAGGTAAGAGTGACCCCGAAACGTATCTTGATTGGGAAAGGAAAGTCGAACTCATGTTCGAATGTCATAACTACTCGAACCTAAAGAAAGTGAAGATGGAGGCCATTGAGTTCACCGATTACGCCATTATTTGGTGGGATCAAATGGTGAACAACCGAAGACGATATCGTGAGCCTCCTATTGAGACGTGGGAAGAGATGAAGACATTGATGAGAAAACGGTTTGTACCAAACTATTACTACCGAGAACTCTACAACCGTTTACAAACTCTACGTCAAGGTGCTAAAAGTGTTGAGGAATATTTTAAGGAAATGGAAATCTTGATGATACGAGCTAACATTGAAGAAGACCAAGAGGCTACTATGGCGAGATTCTTATCGGGACTAAATCGTGAAATACAAAACATGGTGGAACTCCATCCTTATGTTGAAGTGGAAAAAATGGTTCACATGATGATACGAAACCGACTACTCCAAGCGAAGAAGACGTAGTAAGAATTGACGTAAAACACCTCGACCATAGTCCAACGTACTTGGGCGAGAGAATTGAAACGAGGCATGCAGTTACCTTGATTATTGGAATTAGAGTAACTTAAATAAAAGACAACTTGCATCTTGGGGAGGGGAGGAGATTCAAGTGGCAACTAAACAATAAAAGAATGTTCAGCTTTCTCTTACAAAGCAGCAGGATTCTTGGCAAAAGGGCGGCTGTCAGCAAACAACTTGGAGACAAAGACCCAGCTTTTACTTTTGTCCACAAGTGACATGAGGA
Source organism: Orobanche coerulescens (assembly GCA_033398695.1). NCBI lineage: Eukaryota > Viridiplantae > Streptophyta > Magnoliopsida > Lamiales > Orobanchaceae > Orobanche > Orobanche coerulescens. Next base: position 137,296 of record JAWKAU010000149.1, read on the forward strand.
ACCTTTTTATTATCTTTTCTTATTCTAAGCTCAGCTTGTATTAGTTTAAATTATCTTGTCAGGCTGCTTTTGCTTATAAATAGTGGCAGTAGAGTTGTAATGAAGGATTATTGAATGTTGAAGAAATAAGAACACTTTGTGTTTTTCCCTGGTGAATGCTTTTCATCAAAAATTGGTTTTTATTCGACGCGTTTCGAGTATTAATCTGATTGATTCTCAATAGGTCTTGAGGAGAAATCACTTTATCAAATTATAGGTCTAATTTGATAAAAACATCTGTTTATATCTTGCTTCGATATTCTGTTTTTTTTCGATACAGTTGTATACTTGCCCGATATTTCCCATAAAGTGTTGTTCAATCCTTTGAACTTGTTTCCTGTTTTAACTTTGCTTCCATCCAAAACGTGCTGTTTCGAGTGTCGCTGTTTGGAGGTGGCCTGTTTCGAGTCATTTTCCAGTTGGCCAAATTCCTATCTTGTTGCTGTATCGAATTACCGTCTTCATCACTCGTCATTATTGTTGCTGTAGCGAGCTGTGGTCACCAGTTCCCGACAGTTTCTTGTCGATAGCTTCCGTTCGTCAAAAAGCCTTCTGCTGTATCGATAGCGAATTCGCATCACAAGTAAGAATTCGTATCATAAGTGGTATCGAAGACCAAGTTCTTGATCTTTGGCATTATGGATCTCAACGACGCTGATTTCCTGGCAAAACTTCGTGACACATTGCGTGACGTACCAGAACAACGCGACCAGCGTTGGCAACCTAGGCGTGGTGACTATGAACGACCCTCACGCCATGTCGAAGAGTTCAAGGTGAACGAGCTGCCAGAATTCGTTGGAGGGACAGACCCTGAAGTTTACCTGGAATGGGAACGAAAAATTGATCGTATGTTCGAATTTAAAGACCTTGACGATGAGAAAAGGTGTAAGTATGCAATTCTCAAGTTGGGAAAAGGAGCTTCACTTTGGTACGAAGGAATTAAAACACGAAGAGCTCGTGCGGGGAAGGAAAAGATCCGTTCGTGGGATTCGTTAAAAAGAAAACTTCGTAAAAGATATGTACCAGCATCACACCGGTTGTCCTTGTACAGGAAGATTGCAGATCTCATGCAAGGAAAGTTAAATGTCAGTGAGTACATTGAGGAGTTTGAAAATCTAACCTTAATGGGAGAAATAGAGGAGAATGAGGAGCAGAAAATGTCGCGATTCTTGCGTGGCTTAAACCGAAGCATAGCTAACTCGGTGGAACTGTATCCATACGAGGACTTCGATACATTATGTGGGTTATGTGTGAAATTGGAAGCTCAAAACAGAATGAAGATGTATAAACCCGAGTTTCCAGTCAAATTTGGAAACCCAAGCGTCGGATCTAGTTCAGCTGCTAAGGCAACTCTCCGGTTCCTGTTGCGATTCCTACTAAGACAATTGTACCCTACGTACCGAAAGAGACGAGTTTGGCCAAAGTGAGATGTTTCAAATGTCAAGGATTCGGGCATTATCAAAATGCTTGTCCGAACAAGCGAGTGGTGACACTAAGGGAAGCTGTCACGATCCGAGACGAGTTGTTGATTGAGGAAGAAAGACTGGGTGACGTATTTGATTTCGACATAAAGGACGAAGAAGGAGAAGAATGCGAGACTTACGATGCTCCAAGCTATGACACGGCTTTAGTTCTGCGGACGCTACAAGCCAAAACTGTTTCGAATGATTCAGAACAGCGGAATCAAATATTTCACACAAAGTGTCAAGTTGGAAATAAATGGTGTAGTTTGATTGTTGATGGAGGGAGTTGCACCAACGTAGCTTCCAGCGAAATGGTGACTAAACTCGGGTTGACCACTACGGCTCACCCGAAACCTTACACTTTACATTGGCTCGATGATGGGAGCAAAATAAGGGTGACTAAACAAGTGAGGATTGGACTAGCCATGGGTTCATATGAAGACAACGTATTATGTGATGTACTCCCGATGGATGCATACCATGTACTGTTGGGAAGACCATGGATGTTTGATAGGGACGTTTTACACCGAGGAGGAAGCAATGAGTACGAGTTATGGGATAAGGGCAAGAAGATTGTGCTTAAACCAATGTCACCTCAAGCTATTCACTCTATGAGTTCTAGTAGGAGTGAAAAGCCAAAACTGGCCATGTTTGCTAGCGAACGGGAGGTGGAACATGCTATTGATGATGGCAAATGCGTGTACTTATTGGTTCTAAAGGAGACACGGGATGGTAACATGGTTGTACGAAACGAAAGGATGGATGCCTTATTGCACGAATTTGCGGATGTTTTTCCCGAAGAATTACCGTCGGGTTTGCCACCAATTCGTGGGATTGAACATCAGATCGACCTCATACCGGGTGTGTCGCTCCCTAATAAAGCTGTCTATAGATGTAATCCCAAGGAGATGAAGGAATTACAAAACCAAATCGAAGAGTTAATGAATCGTGGGTATGTTCGAGAAAGCCTAAGTCCTTGTGCGGTTCCGGTATTACTTGTTCCTAAAAAGGATGGTTCTTGGCGAATGTGTATTGATAGTCGAGCTGTGAACAATATAACCAACAAGTATCGATTTCCGATTCCGAGGCTTGATGACATGTTGGACGAATTACACGGATCAGTGATCTTTTCAAAAGTTGATCTACGAAGTAGTTATCACCAGATTCGGATGCGGGAAAGAGATGAGTGGAAGACAGCCTTCAAAACTAAACACGGACTGTATGAATGGACTGTTATGCCGTTCGGTCTTACAAATGCACCGAGTACTTTCATGCGCTTGATGAATGAGGTACTTAAGCCATTTTTAGGGAGATTTGTGGTTGTAAACTTAGATGATATTTTGATCTACAGCCGATCGTTGCAAGAACATTTCGAACACTTGAGGCAAGTCTTCGAAACCTTTAGAGACCAGAAGCTGTATGGAAAAAAGAAGAAGTGCTCATTTTTGGTCGAAAGTATAGTCTTTCTTGGATATATTGTTTTAAAGGATGGAGTGTCGGTCGATCAAGCAAAGATCGAAGCAATTAAGTCCTGGCCAGTTCCCACTACAGTGACGGAAGTTAGATCGTTCCACGGACTGGCTTCATTTTACCGAAGATTCATTCGAGATTTCAGTACCATTGCAAGCCCGATAACCGAATGTTTGAAGAAGGGCACGTTTAATTAGAGCCGGGCTGCTCAGGAGTCATTTGCAAATTTGAAGGCGAAGTTGTGCGAAGCACCAATCTTAGCATTACCCAATTTTTCGCAAACGTTTGAGGTAGAATGTGATGCTAGCGGAGTTGGCATTGGGGTGGTTCTCATTCAGGGAAAGCGACCTATTGCTTATTTTTCAGAGAAGTTAAACGGTGCTCGTGTCAATTATTGTACATACGACAAGGAGTTTTATGCGATTGTGAGGGCTCTAGATCATTGGAGTCACTATCTTCGGCCAAAGCATTTTATCATACACTCGGACCATGAATCATTGAAGTATATTAACGGACAACACAAGTTGAGTCCCAGGCATGCGAAGTGGGTGGAATTTTCACAGTCGTTTCACTTCTCATCAAAGTATAAGGATGGAAAGAGCAATGTTGTAGCAGATGCATTGTCTAGGCGTTATGCCTTACTCTCTACTCTCGACGTTCGTTTGCTTGGATTCGAGATGATACGAATTAACCGGGGAGAGGTGGATACGTATCGTTCGGAGTATATGTATGAATATCGTAGCGGAAGTCTTTTTTACGATTATGGGTGGTTTTGGATGTATTTTGTTGGAGTAATATCGAATATGACGATAAAAATTCGAACAAATGAAAAATGGAAGTAATATCGAAATAAAGTGATAATATCGATCAAGAAGACTTGAACGATCAAGAACAAGGGTTTATCGAATTAGACCTATAACTCGATAAGGTGATTTCTTCCCAAGACCTATTGAGAATCAATCGGATTAATACTCGAAAACGCGTCGAATAAAAATCAAGTTTCGATGAAAAGCATTCACCAAGAATAGAAAACACAATGTGTATTCTTATACTTCAACATTCATCATACAATATATTTACAAATGATAATCAACTCCTACTTATAGGAGGTGAAGCCTTAGTCTAAGGAATCAAACAAAAAAAAAAGAAAATAATTCAAAGATTTATAAAATCTTTGAATAATCAAAACAAATCAAATAAAATACATAAAAGAAACAAAAATCACAAAATGGGGAAAGCATAATCCCTAAAATAAGTAAAAAGGAAAAGAGAAGTCAAAAATACACAAAAGTGTATAAAATAAGTGGGCTGTCGGCAGGACTCGACCGTGTCCCGTGACACGGCCGCAGCGCAGTCGACAGGCGCCGGCAGGGACTCGACCGTGTCCGCTTGACACGGTCGCGGCGCGACAACAACGTCCGATAGTGACTCGTCCGACAGTGACTCGGCACGAGCGCGGCGCGACAGGGACGTTCGGCAATGACTCGACCGTGTCCGCTTGACACGGTCGCGGCGTGACAAGGACGTCTGAAAGCGACTCGACCGACAGTGACTCGGCATTGACTCGACCGTGTCCTGGAGCACGGTCGGGCGTCTGGACAGTCATTTTCGGCATTTCTAGGCGAGTAGGACTCGACCGTGTCGTCTGGCATGGTCGGGTTCGACCGACAGTGACCTTGGCATTTCCGGACGAGTACAGCATGGGCCGTGCCGGACGACACGGCCGAGTTCGGTCGGCAGTGGCCGGCATTTTCCGACAGGTGTGATATTTTCCGGCAGGCTCGACATTTTCCGGCAGGTGACGACATTTTCCGACAGGTTGTGTCATTTTCCGGCTTGTGTTCGTTTTCTCGCCTAAAAATGTTGCCGTACGTGCATGCCGCGTTGTAAGGCCATTTACGTCGATCCTTGCTTCGTTTTCTTTATTTGGACTAGTCAATTCCGTATCATCCCCTCTCCCTTTAAAGGGAATTGTCCTCAATTCCGAACTTTCTTCGTCATCAAGATAATTAATTAAAGCTTCTAAGTACTTGATCTCGAAAATGTCCGCAGTACGTACATGGCCCAAAATCTTGAGACGATAGGTAGTGGGGCCCCCTCGAGAATCACCAACAAAATAACTATCATTATTAATAAAATAATAATAATTACTCCGCCAGGTAATACCGATATCATGACATGAGTGGACATCTGAAATGGGAAGCACGACAGTAATAATAGGTCGCCCTTCATCGGATGCCACTTCAAGCCCTGGGAAAAACGCTTCGTCGTCGTCTTTCATGTCAAACACTTGCTAAGGCTCGGGATATAGATGTTCCGAAATCATAACATTCTTGTGCTCCGTATCATAAACTGGAAACGCCTCATTGGAGTCTGCCTCATAAATTGGACAAAAGTCTTCAAAACAACTTTCATCGAGATATGGATCGTCGTCGGGCACAACATCAAAAATGGGAAGTATTATTGATTTCACGTCTAATTCACCATCAAGAATGGGAAACACATGATCAATTACGGACTCCTCTTCGTCAACTGGTTCTGCATCAAATACCGGTGGCCCTTCATAATCCGACCCAATTTCCATGACACAAAAAGGCTCCTCACCATTAAAATAATTTGGTCCGTTTTGGTCAATTTGGCCAACACAACCAACTGGCCCATGATCAAAGTAGCAAGATCCAGGTTCGTCGACTAGGGAGACACGGCTCAACTCATCTTCTTCGTTGAATTGCTCCGTTGAAAACTCTGTCTCGTCTACTTCATTGAAAATGGTGGTAGGGACATCATCTTCGTCAAAAAAAACTTCTTTGGAAATTCTTCGATGAAAAAAAAATCTTTGATCAAAGGTTGGCGGCGGGGCATCGAAGGATTGGTGGTGGGGAAACAACGACTGGTGGTAAGATGTGGCTTTGAACCTTCGCTTGAAATATTTTCTGAATTTTTGCCAATCTGTAATTTTAGGCTTACGTTGTTGTGAACAGGACTGTTTCAATTTTTGCCACCAGAAGGTGGCGCTACTGCGGAGGCGCTTTGTCACCAGCGAAACACGGCAGTTGATCGGGGCAGCCTTGAAGTTCGCGTGCTCCTCACAAGCATGGAGCCAATCTATGCACGCATCTGGATTACTAGATCCCTGAAACTCCGGTATGCTGCAGAATTTAGCCAAGAAATCAATATCGTTGCCGTCGTCTCTGCGTCTCGCTTGCATACGTTGCTCCGATAAGTCGTTTAGTGCGTCACCGAGTTTGATCAAGAAATCAAGATCGGAAAAATCCATAATAAGAATCAAGAGATAGTTCTTCACAAGAAATCGTTGAAGAAATCGCCCAATGATACGAATTCTTACTTGTGATGCGAATTCGCTATCGATACAGCGGAAGGCTTTTTGATGAACGGAAGCTATCGACAAGAAACTATCGGGAACTGGTGACAACAGCTCGCTACAGCAACAATACTGACGAGTGATGAAGACGGTAATTCGATACAGCAACGAGATAGGAATTTGGCCAACTGGAAAATGACTCGAAACAGCACGTTTTGGACGGAAACGAAGTTAAAACAGGAAACAAATTCAAAGGATTGAACAACACTTTATGCGAAATATTGGACAAGTATACAACTGTATCGAAAAACAAACAAAATATCGAAACAAGATATAAACAGATGTTTTTATCAAATTAGACCTATAATTTGATAAAGTGATTTCTCCTCAAGACCTATTGAGAATCAATCAGATTAATACTCGAAACGCATCGAATAAAAACCAAGTTTTGATGAAAAGCATTCACCAGGGGAAAAACACGAAGTGTTCTTAATTCTTCAACATTCAATAATCCGCCATTACAACTCTACTGCCACTATTTATAGGCAAAAGTGGCCTGACAAAATAACTTAAACTATTACAAGCTGTTCTTTAAAATAATGAAAGGATAATAAAAGGTTCTTCATGTCACTTGTTGACAAAAGTAAAAGCTGGGTCTTTGTCTCCAAGTTGTTTGCTGACAGCTGCCCTTTTTGCCAAGAATCCTGCTGCTTTATAAGAGAAAGCTGAACATCCTTTTATTTGTTTAGTTGCCACTTGATCCTTTTTCCCTCCCCAAGATGCTATTTGTCTTTTGTTTAAGTTACTCCAATTCCGACTATCAAGGTAACTCCGTGCCTCGTTTCTGTTTTCTCGCCTAAGTAGGTTGTAGTGCGGTCGAGGTGTTTTACGTCAATTCTTACTTCATCTTCTTCGCTTGGAGTAGTCGGTTTCGTATCATTCCCTCCATCTTTAAAAGTAATTGTCCTCAATTCCGCAATCCCGTCGTCGTCAAGGTAAGGGGATAGATCACCTACGTTGAAAGTAGCATGCACTCCGTAATCACCCGGAAGTTCCAACTTGTAAGCATTGTCATTCACCTTCGCAATTATTTTAAATGGTCCCTCAGCTCGTGGCATTAGCTTGTTCTTACGCTTACTCGGGAATCGTTCCTTCCTCAAATGTAACCAAACTAAATCTCCAACCTCGAATAGTCTCGGCTTTCTTTGCTTATTCGACTTCCTTTTGTATGCCTCGTTTATTTCCTTGATTCGATCCCGCACCTGCTCATGCAATTTCATCATTGATTTTAGTTTTGACTCCGCATCCTTATGCACCAATTCGTTGCTTGGTAGTGGAATTAGATCTAGCGGCATGTAAGGATTCAACCCGTAAACTACTTCAAATGGAGAGTGTGCCGTGGCATAAGTAGGAGATCGATTATAAGCAAACTCCGCATGTGCGATTTGGATCCAGTCCTTTTGTGTTTTGCTCACCAAGCCTCGCAACAGCGTCCCCAGTGTTCGATTCGTTACTTCAGTTTGTCCGTCGGTTTGAGGATGATGCGAAGTACTAAACAAAAGCTTGGTTCCCACCTTCCTCCATAATGTGTTCCAAAAGTAGCTTAGAAACTTTGAGTCCCGGTCCGAGACAATAGTTTTCGGAACTCCATTTAATCGCACCACCTCTCGGAAATACAGGTCAGCAACATTACTCGCATCATCGGTTTTGTGACAAGGAACAAAATGAGCCATCTTTGAAAAATGATCGACGACCACCATAATCGCATCCTTGCCTCGTTGGGTTCGAGGTAAAGCCACAATGAAATCCATTGATACATCTTCCCATGGCCTCTCCGGAATCGGTAAAGGTGTGTATATTCCTGGTTTGAACGCACTCTTTGCAATATGGCATGTCACACACTTATTGATTACATTATGGACATCCCCCTGCATCCTTGGCCAATAAAAATGTTCTTTAAGCACATCCAATGTCTTGGCTGAACCAAAGTGGCCAGCCAATCCCCCTCCGTGAGCCTCTCGAACCAGCAATTCTCGAATCGTGTGCCTGGGTAAGCAAAGATGATTCCCCTTAAAAAGAAAGCCCTCCTGTATCGAAAATTCTCCCATCGGGCCAGGTTTGCACAGGGCGAAGGTCTCGCCAAAATCCGCATCATCTTCGTAATACTCCTTTACTGTATCGAATCCAAGCAAACGAACATCAAGAGTGGCGAGTAAGGCATAACGCCTAGATAATGCATCTGCCACAATATTGCTCTTGCCATCCTTATACTTTGATGAGAAGTGAAATGATTGTAAGAATTCCACCCACTTCGCATGCCTGGGACTTAACTTGTGCTGTCCGTTAATATACTTCAAGTATTCATGGTCCGAATGTATGATGAAATGCTTCGGCCGAAGATAGTGACTCCAATGATCTAGGGCCCTCACAATCGCATAAAACTCCTTGTCGTAGGTACAATAATTCAGACGAGCACCGTTTAACTTCTCGGAAAAATAAGCAATAGGTCGCTTTCCCTGAATGAGAACCGCTCCAATGCCCACTCCGCTAGCATCACATTCTACCTCAAACGGTTGCGAAAAATTGGGTAATGCTAAGATTGGTGCTTCGCACAACTTCGCCTTCAACTTTGCAAATGACTCTTGAGCAGCCCGGCTCCAATTAAGCGTGCCCTTCTTCAAACATTCGGTTATTGGGCTTGCAATGGTACTGAAGTCTCGAATGAATCTTCGGTAAAATGAAGCTAGTCCATGGAATGATCTAGCCTCCGTCACGGTAGTGGGAACCGGCCAGGACTTAATTGCTTCGATCTTCGCTTGATCGACCGACACTCCATTCTTTGAAACAATATAGCCAAGAAAGACTATACTTTCGACCAAAAATGAGCACTTCTCCTTTTTTCCATACAGCTTCTGGTCTCTAAGGGTTTCGAAGACTTGCCTCAAGTGTTCGAAATGTTCTTGCAACGATCGGCTGTAGATCAAAATATCATCTAAGTATACAACCACAAATTTCCCTAAAAATGGCTTAAGTACCTCATTCATCAAGCGCATGAAAGTACTCGGTGCATTTGTAAGACCGAACGGCATAACGGTTCATTCATACAGCCCGTGTTTTGTTTTGAAGGTTGTCTTCCACTCATCTCCTTCCCGCATCCGAATTTGGTGATAACCACTTCGTAGATCAACTTTTGAAAAGATCACTGATCCGTGCAATTCGTCCAACATGTCATCAAGCCTCGGAATCGGGAACCGATACTTGATGGTTATATTATTCATAGCTCGGCTGTCAATACACATTCTCCAAGATCCGTCTTTCTTTGGAACCAGTAATACCGGAACCGCACAAGGACTTAGGCTTTCTCGAACGTACCCACGATCCATCAGTTCTTCGATTTTGTTTTGTAATTCCTTCGTCTCATCGGGATTACATCTATAGGCAGCTTTGTTAGGGAGCGACACACCCGGTATGAGGTCTATCTGATGTTCAATCCCGCGAATTGGTGGTAAACCCGACGGTAATTCTTCGGGAAAAACATCCGCAAATTCGCGTAATAAGGCATCCATCCTTTCGTTCCGCACAACCATGTTACCATTCCGTGTCTCCTTCAGAACCAACAAGTACACACACTTGCCATCATTAATAGCATGTTCCACCTCCCGTTCGCTAGCAAACATGGCCAGTTTTGGTTTGTCATTCCTACTAGAACTCATAGAGTGAATAGCTTGAGGTGACATTGGTTTAAGCACAATCTTCTTGCCCTTATCCCGTAACTCGTACTCATTGCTTCTTCCTTGGTGTAAAACGTCCCTATCAAACATCCATGGTCTTCCCAACAGTACATGGCATGCATCCATCGGGAGTACATCACATAATACGTTGTCTTCATATGAACCCATGGCTAGTCCAATCCTCACTTGTTTAGTCACCCTTATTTTGCTCCCATCATCGAGCTAATGCAAGGTGTAAGGTTTCGGGTGAGCCGTAGTGGTCAGCCCGAGTTTGGTCACCATCTCGCTGGAAGCGACGTTGGTGCATCTCCCTCCATCAACGATCAAACTACACCATTTATTTCCAACTTGACACTTCGTGTGGAATATTTGATTCCGCTGTTCCGAATCATTCGAAACAGTTTTGACTTGTAGCGTCCGCAGAACTAACGCCGTGTCATAGCTTGGGGCATCGTAAGTCTCGCATTCTTCTCCTTCCTCATTCTTCCTGTCGAAATCAAATACGTCACCCAGTCTTTCTTCCTCAACCAACAACTCATCTCGGATCGTGACAGCTTCTCTCAGTGTCACCACTCGTTTGTTTGGACAAGCATTTTGATAATGTCCGAATCCTTGACATTTGAAACATCTCACTTTAGCCAAACTTGTCTCCTTCGGTACATAGGTGCACAAGTTAGCGTGAATCGCAACAGAACCGGAGTTGCAGATTGCCTTAACCCGAACTAGATCCGACGCTGGGTTTCCAAATTTGACTGAAACTCAGTTTGTACTGACTTCATCTGTTACGAGCTTCTAACTTCACACATAACCCACATAAATGTATCGAAGTCCTCGTATGGATACAGTTCCACCGAGTTAGCTATGCTTCGGTTTAAGCCACGCAAGAATCGCGACATCTTCTGCTCCTCATTCTCCTCTATCTCTCCCATTAAGGTTAGATTCTCAAACTCCTCAATGTATTCACTGACATTCAACTTTCCTTGCATGAGATCTGCAATCTTCCTGTATAAGGATAACCAGTGTGATGTTGGCACATATCTTTTACGAAGTTTTCTTTTTAACGAATCCCACGAACGGATCTTTTCCTTCCCCGCACGAGCTCTTCGTGTTTTAATTCCTTCGTAGCAAAGTGAAGCTCCTTTCCCCAACTTGAGAATTGCATACTTACACCTTTTCTCATCGTCAAGGTCTTTAAATTCGAACATACGATCAATTTTTCGTTCCCATTCCAGGTAAACTTCAGGGTCGGTCCCTCCAACGAACTCTGGAAGCTCGTTCACCTTGAACTCTTCGACATGGCGTGAGGGTCGTTCATAGTCACCACGCCTAGGTTGCCAATGCTGGTCGCGTTGTTCTGGTACGTCACGCAATGCGTCACGAAGTTTTGCCAAGAAATCAGCATCGTTGAGATCCATAATGCCAAAGATCAAGAACTTGGGCTCCGATACCACTTATGATACGAATTCTTACTTGTGATGCGAATTCGCTATCGATACTACAACAACAATACTGACGAGTGATGAAGACGGTAATTCGATACAGCAACGAGATAGGAATTTGGCCAATTGGAAAATGACTCGAAACAGCACGTTTTGGACGGAAACGAAGTTAAAACAGGAAACAAATTCAAAGGATCGAACAACACTTTATGTGAAATATTGGACAAGTATACAACTGTATCGAAAAACAAACAGAATATCGAAACAAGATATAAACAGATGTTTTTATCAAATTAGACCTATAATTTGATAAAGTGATTTCTCCTCAAGACCTATTGAGAATCAATCAGATTAATACTCGAAACGCGTCGAATAAAAACCAAGTTTTGATGAAAAGCATTCACCAGGGAAAAACACGAAGTGTTCTTAATTCTTCAACATTCAATAATCCGCCATTACAACTCTACTGCCACTATTTATAGGCAAAAGTGGCCTGACAAAATAACTTAAACTATTACAAGCTGTTCTTTAAAATAATGAAAGGATAATAAAAGGTTCTTCAGGTCACTTGTTGACAAAAGTAAAAGTTGGGTCTTTGTCTCCAAGTTGTTTGCTGACAGCCGCCCTTTTTTGCCAAGAATCCTGCTGCTTTATAAGAGAAAGCTGAACATCCTTTTATTTGTTTAGTTGCCACTTGATCCTTTTTCCCTCCCCAAGATGCTATTTGTCTTTTGTTTAAGTTACTCCAATTCCGACTATCAAGGTAACTTCGTGCCTCGTTTCTGTTTTCTCGCCTAAGTAGGTTGTAGTGCGGTCGAGGTGTTTTACGTCAATTCTTACTTCATCTTCTTCGCTTGGAGTAGTCGGCTTCGTATCACCCAAGGAGATGACCCTGGGCTCTGATACCACTTATGATACGAATTAACCGGGGAGAGGTGGATACGTATCGTTTGGAGTATATGTATGAATATCGTAGCGGAAGTCTTTTTTACGATTATGGGTGTTTTTGGATGTATTTTGTGGGAGTAATATCGAATATGACGATGAAAATTCGAACAAATGAAAAATGGAAGTAATATCGAAAAAAAGTGATAATATCGATCAAGAAGACTTGAACGATCAAGAACAAGGGTTTATCGAATTAGACCTATAACTCGATAAGGTGATTTCTTCCCAAGACCTATTGAGAATCAATCGGATTAATGCGTCGAATAAAAATCAAGTTTCGATGAAAAGCATTCACCAAGAATAGAAAACACAATGTGTATTCTTATACTTCAACATTCATCATACAATATATTTACAAATGATAATCAACTCCTACTTATAGGAGGTGAAGCCTTAGTCTAAGGAATCAAACAAAAAAAAGAAAATAATTCAAAGATTTATAAAATCTTTGAATAATCAAAACAAATCAAATAAAATATATACAAGAAACATAAATCACAAAATGGGGAAAGCATAATCCCTAAAATAAGTAAAAAGAAAAAGAGAAGTAAAAAATACACAAAAGTGTATAAAATAAGTGAAATGTCGGCAAGACTCGTAGTGTCCCGTGACACGGCAGCGGCGCGATCGGCGCCCGGCTGAGACTTCGGCCGTGTCCGCTTGACACGGTCGTGGCGCGACAACGACGTCCGATAGTAACTCGTCCGAAGCGGTGACTCGCACACAGGCGTGCCAGCGAGGGCGTTCGCAATGACTTCGGCCGTGTCCGCTTGACACGGTCGCGGCGTGACAAGGGCGTCAGCGGCGACTCAACAAGCGGTGACTCGGCATTGACTCGGCCGTGTCTGGAGCACGATCGGGCGCTGGGCAGATCATTTCGGCATTTCTAGGCGAGTAGGACTCGGCCGTGTAAATGCAACGCGGTCGGGTTCGAAACGATGACCTTGGCATTTCGGGGCGAAGTACGGCCGCGGGCCGTGCGAGCGACCTGGCCGAGTTCGGTCGGTAGTGGCCGGCATTTTCCGGCAGGTGTGATATTTTCCGGCAGGCTCGACATTTTTCGGCAGGTGATGACATTTTCCGGCAGGTTGTGTCATTTTCCGGCTTGTGTCCGTTTTCTCACCTAAAAATGTTGCCGTACGTGCATGCCGCGTTGTAAGGCCATTTACGTCGATCCTTGCTTCGTTTTCTTTATTTGGACTAGTCAATTCCGTATCACGAGACAGTAAAGGAGTACTACGACGGTGATGCGGATTTTGGCGAGACCTTTGCCCTTTGCAAATCTGGCCCGATGGGAGATTTTTCGATACAGGAAGGCTTTCTTTTTAAGGGAATCGTCTTTGTCTACCAAGGCACATGATTCGAGAATTGCTGGTTCGAGAGGCTCATGGGGGAGGTTTGGCTGGCCATTTCGGTTCGGCCAAGACATTGGATGTACTTAAAGAACATTTTTATTGGCCAAGGATGCAAGGGGATGTTAATAATATAATCAGTAAATGTGTGACGTGCCATGTTGCGAAGAGTTCGTTCAAACCAGGAGTCTACACACCTTTACCGATTCCGGAGAGGCCGTGGGAAGATGTCTCAATGGATTTCATTGTGGCTTTGCCTCGAACCCAACGAGGTAAGGATGCGATATGGTGGTCGTCGATCGTTTTTCAAAGATGGCTCATTTTGTTCCTTGTCACAAAACTGATGATGCGAGTAATGTTCTTGACTGTATTTAGAGAGGTGGTGCGATTACATGGAGTTCCGAAAACTATTGTTTCGGACCGGGACTCGAAGTTTCTAAGCTACTTTTGGAACACATTATGGAGGAAGGTGGGAACCAAGCTTTTGTTTAGTACTTCGCATCATCTTCAAACCGACGGACAAACTGAAGTAACGAATCGAACACTAGGGACGCTGTTGCGAGGCATGGTGAGCAAAACACAAAAGGACTGGGATCTGAAACTGGCACATGCGGAGTTTGCTTATAATCGATCTCCTACTCATGCCACGGCACACTCTCCATTTGAAGTAGTTTACGGCCTAAATCCTTACATACCGCTAGACTTAATTCCATTACCAAGTGATGAATTGGTGCATAAGGATGCGGAGTCAAAGTTGAAATCAATGATGAAATTACACGAACAGGTGCGTGAACGAATCAAGGAGGTGAACGAGGCATACAAAAGGAAGTCGAACAAGCAAAGACAACCGAGACTATTCGAGGTTGGAGATTTAGTTTGGTTACATTTGAGGAAGGAACGATTCCCTAGTAAGCGTAAGAACAAGCTAATGCCACAAGCGGAGGGACCATTTAAAATAATTGCGAAGGTGAATGACAATGCTTACAAGTTAGAACTTCCGGGTGATTACGGAGTACATGCTACTTTCAACGTAGGTGATCTATCCCCTTATCTCGACGATGATGGATTGCGGAATTGAGGACAATTCCTTTCAAAGAAGGAGGGAATGATACTGATACGAATTACGTAAGTAATGCGTATAAACACAACGGAAGATTAACAAGTTTACAATATGGATCAAAAATTACAAAGGTGATGGACGAATTTAATGGGATTCGGCCGTGATATAGTATGATGTACGGAGTTTGGTGTGTTTTTATCGAACTAGACCTATAACTCGATAAAAGGGTAATCTCTTCCCAAGACCTTTTGAGAATTGATCAAGTTAAAATCTCGAGACTCGTCGAAACAATAACTAAAGTTTGTCGAACTCGTTCAACGTATATTTCAAAGGAAATACAATGTTTATTATGATTCTCGATGATTTACAAGTACAACGAACACTACTATATATAGTAGTTTCCAACCGTAAGAAAATACAACAAAACGAGAAAACGAACTTCCTAGCAACTTCCTATTTCGGCCGAAATCTCCAAGTAGATACCAAGCAATCTTGGTGTTATTAGATGAAAGAGACATGAAGCAACCTTTGGTCTTGATGGTGACATGAAGTAGAATCAAAACATTATTCCTCCTTTGCATCATTTCGGCCGAGCATACTTCAAAGGATTTGGTGTAGATTGTGATATCCTCCTCCTTGGAATTACATGGATGATAAAGAAATGAGTGACAATGACATGAAGAAGAAAGTCTTCACTCCATCTCTTAGTTCGTCCGTTTGTGACATGGTGGGGAAGGAGGAAATGACTTCATTATTTTGTAAAGATATGAAGTCAAGATATGTCCCTTTCAAGCATGATATGGCCGATTTTTCATGCTTTCGGACCGATTCCGTCGTCGAATTCTACGTTACTCCGATTCCGATTAACAACGTAACTCCAATCCATTTAACATTTTCTCCTAAGTATAACGATGCATGGCCGTTTGAATTTGCATCATCATGGATGTCGATTTTTATTGGAGTTTCTTCGACTGGAATATTAGATATCGTATCATTCCCTCCGTCTTTGAAAGGAATTGACCTCAATTCCGCAATGCCATCGTCGTCAAGATAAGGTGAGAGATCACCTACGTTGAATGTCGCGTGTACTCCGTATTCGCCCGGAAGTTCGACTTTGTATGCGTTGTCGTTCACCTTTTCCACAATTTTGTACGGACCCTCGGCTCTCGGCATCAATTTGTTCTTCCGTTTGCTTGGGAATCTTTCTTTTCTCAAATGTATCCAAACTAAGTCGCCAACATCAAATAATCTTGCCTTTTTATTTTTGTTCGACTTGGTTTGTAAATTTCATTCACTTCTTTAATCCGTTCCGTATCTTTTCATGTAACTTCATCATGGATTTGAGTTTTGCTTCGGCGTCCTTGTGAACCAATTCGTTGCTCGGCAAGGGAATCAAGTCCAATGGTAAGTGCGGATTTAATCCGTATACCACTTCAAAAGGTGAATGGGCCGTGGCATAACCGGGTGATCGGTTGTATGCGAATTCAGCATGAGCAAGTTTAACGTCCCTATCCTTCTGAGTTTTATTTACCAACCCTCGTAATAATGCTCCCAAGGTTCGATTAGTTACCTCGGTGCATCAGTCGGTTTGCGGGTGATGTGAAGTCTTGAATAGGAGTTTAGTACCTACTTTCCTCCATAAAGTATTCGAAGTAACTCGGAAATTTGGAATCTCGATCCGACACGATAGTTTTGGAACTCCGTGTAAGCGAACTACTTCCGGAAGTACAAGTCCGCCACGTTGCTTGCATCATCGGTTTTGTGGCACGCGACAAAGTGAGCCATTTTCGAAAAAGCGGTCGGCGACCACCATGATCGAGTCCTTGCCTCGTTGAGTACGAGGTAAAGCCACAATAAAATCCATCGAGACATCCTCCCATGGTCGTAGCAGGTATCGGCAACGGCATGTATGTACTCGACTTGAGCGAACTTTTCATCATGTGGCAAGTTACGCATTTGCTCACGATTGTCTTGGCGTCACCATACATTTTCGGCCAAAAGAAATGTTCTTTTAGCACCTCTGATTTTGGTCGAGCGAAATGACCGGCTAATCCTCCTCCGTGCGCCTCCCGAACCCGACAATTCCCGAATTGTATGCCTCGCACACATAATTTATTTCCCTTGAAAAGAAAGCCATCTGTAAAACAAATTCCTCGTACGGGGCCGTTTTACAACGGTTAAAAATTTCCCGAAGTCCAAATCGTCGTTGTAATGATCTTTCAAAGTCTCGAACCCCAACAAGCGAACATCTAGCATCGACAGTAAAGCATACCGTCTCGATAGTGCATCCGCCACTACATTACTTTTCCGTCTTTGTACTTGGATGAAAAGTGAAAAGATTGTAAAAATTCCACCCATTTTGCATGCCTCGGGCTTAGCTTACTTTGTCCGTTGATGTATTTCAACGACTCATGATCCGAATGCGGACGAAATGTTTGAACGTAGATAATGACTCCAATGGTCGAGTGCTCTTACGATAGCATAGAACTCCTTGTCGTAAGTACAATAATTCACTCGGGCGCCACTTAACTTCTCAGAAAAATAGGCAATGGGACGGCCTCTTTGAATAAGCACGCCCGATTCCAACTCCGCTAGCGTCGCATTCTACCTCAAACGGTGTGAAAAATCGGGTAACGTCAAAATCGGCGCTTCACATAATTTCCCCTTCAAATTTTCAAAAGCCTTTTGGGCCGTCTCGTTCCAAGCAAAGGTTCCCTTTTCGGACACTCGTGATCGGATTTGGATATAGTCTTTGAAGTCCCGTATGAATCGTCGGTAAAAGAAGCGAGGCCATGAAATGGCCAGTACCTCCGTGATTGTTTTTGGGGTCGGCCACGACTTGATTGCCGCGATCTTCTCTTGGTCGACCGAAACTCCGTCTTTCGAAACAACATAGCCGAGAAAGACAAGACTCTCGACTAGGAAAGTACACTTCTCCCGTTTTCCATAAAGTTTTTGTTCCCTTAGCGTCTCAAACACGTACCGCAAATGTTCGAGATGTTCTTCTACGGACCGACTGTAGATCAAAATGTCGTCTAAGTACACGACAACAAACTTTCCCAAGAAAGGTTTAAGAACCTCGTTCATCAACCTCATAAAGGTGCTCGGGCGTTGGTGAGGCCGAATGGCATCACAACCCATTCGTAAAGTCCATTCTTCGTTTTAAACGCCGTTTTCCATTCGTCTCCCTCTCGCATGCGGATTTGATGGTATCCGCTCCGTAAATCAACTTTGGAAAATATAACCGAGCCATGTAACTCGTCCCGCATGGCGTCTAGTCTCGGGATGGGAAACCGATACTTGACGGTGATGTTATTCACGGCTCTCTGTCGATACACATTCGCCATGTTCCGTCTTTTTTTGGTACGAGTAGAACTGGAACCGCACACGGACTTAAACTTTCTCGGACATATCCGTGATTCATGAGTTCATCAATTTGACGTTGTAGTTCTTTAGTTTCTTCGGGATTACAACGTCGCCGCTTTGTTCGGTAATGGAGCTCCGGTATAAGATCAATCGGTGTTCAATCCGCGGATAGGTGGTAATCCTACCGCAAGTCTTCGGGAAATACGTCAGAAAACTCGTGTAATAATCGTCTATCTCTTCCTCATGTTGCGATTTGGTGGCAAGATTTCGGACCTCTTTGATCATCATCAAATAAACACGCTCGCCATCGTCAATGGCGTGCTCGACTTCTTTCTCGTTTGCAAACATCGTAAGCTTTGGTCCTTCGACTTTTTTCGAACTCATCGTCCGGATAGCTTGAGGTGACATAGGTTTAAGAACAATTTTTTTACCTTTGTCACGTAACTCATACTCATTACTCCTCCCTCGATGTAGTACGTCCCGATCAAATAACCAAGGTCTTCCTAATAACACGTGACATGCGTCCATCGGTAGTACATCGCATGTAATGTCATCGCCATACGAACCCATGGTGAGTCCGACCTTCACTTGTCTTGAAACCTTCACTTTGTTCCCATCATCGAGCCAATGGAGTGCATACGGCTTAGGATGGGCCGTGGTGATCAAACCGAGTTTTGAAACCATCTCGCTTGATGCCACGTTTGTACAACTTCCACCGTCAATGATCAAGCTACACCATTTATCTCCGACACGACACTTCGTGTGGAAGATTTGGTCCCGTTGTTCTTCGTCACTTGGGGCGGCCTTCGTTTGTAACATGCGAAGGACAAGGTTCGTGTCATAGTTCGGGGCATCGTATGCCTCGCATTCTTCTTCTTCTTCGTCGACTTCTAAGTTAAAACGCCTCCAACTCTTTCTTCTTGGCTAATAATTCCTCTCGGGCGGCTATGGCTTCTCATAGCGTTACAATCCTCCGATTTGGACAAGCACTTTGATAGTGTCCAAATCCTTGACATTGAAACAGGACTTTAGATAGGCTTGTTTCTTTTGGTGTGATAGGAGTTTTTGGAAGGGTAGTAAGGTGGCTTGTGGTGACGAGGTTTTGGAAACGAGCTAGAACTCGCGCCAAAGTTGGTATTTCCGTATTTAGGTGGGAATTCGGGTTTAGAGAGTTTTGTTTTGTTTTGATTTTCCAACTTTATGCAAAGCCCGCATAAAGTATCGAAGTCGGAATAGGGGTAGAGTTCCACGGAATTAGCAATATTTTTGTTCAAATCTCGTAGGAAGCGGGACATGCGCAATTCTTCGCTTTCTTCAAGTTCTCCCATCAAGGATAAGTTTTCAAACTCCTCGATGTACTCCTCGACACTTAGCTTTCCTTGCGTGAGGTCGAGAAATTTTGATCTGAGACTTAGCTTGTGTGTAGCGGGACATATCTTTTCGTAGTCTCCTTTTTAGGGAATCCCACGACGTATCTTCTCTTTTAAAGCACGACTTCTTTGTGTCTTCATTCGCTCAAACCAAAGGAAGCTCCTTTCCAAGTTTGAGAATCGCGTACTTGCAACGTACCTCGTCATTGAGCTCCTTGAACTCAAACATCCGTTCAATTTTTCTTTCCCACTCCAAATAAACCTCGGGATCGGTGCCGCCTACGAACTCCGGAAGTTATTTGGTCTTGTATTCATCCGCATGTCGTGGTGCATGCATGGTGTCATGTCCTCGTCGTGCATGGATTCAGGCTCCGGTAAGCCGCGAAGAACGTCACGTAGTTGTGCTACTTCTTCATCGGTGAATGCCATCTTCTTGAGTAACGTCGAGGCGTGAGACAAATGTCTCGATACCACTTATGATACGAATTACGTAAGTAATGCGTATAAACACAACGGAAGATTAACAAGTTTACAATATGGATCAAAAATTACAAAGGTGATGGGCGAATTTAATGGGATTCGTAGTGATATAGTATGATGTACGGAGTTTGGTGTGTTTTTATCGAACTAGACCTATAACTCGATAAAAGGGTAATCTCTTCCCAAGACCTTTTGAGAATTGATCAAGTTAAAATCTCGAGACTCGTCGAAACAATAACTAAAGTTTGTCGAACTCGTTCAACGTATATTTCAAAGGAAATACAATGTTTATTATGATTCTCGATGATTTACAAGTACAACGAACACTACTATATATAGTAGTTTCCAACCGTAAGAAAATACAACAAAGCGAGAAAGCGAACTTCCTAGCAACTTCCTATTTCGCCGAAATCTCCAAGTAGATACCAAGCAATCTTGGTGTTATTAGATGAAAGAGACATGAAGCAACCTTTGGTCTTGATGGTGACATGAAGTAGAATCAAAACATTATTCCTCCTTTGCATCATTTCGGCCGAGCATACTTCAAAGGATTTGGTGTAGATTGTGATATCCTCCTCCTTGGAATTACATGGATGATAAAGAAATGAGTGACAATGACATGAAGAAGAAAGTCTTCACTCCATCTCTTAGTTCGGCCGTTTGTGACATGGTGGGGAAGGAGGAAATGACTTCATTATTTTGTAAAGATATGAAGTCAAGATATGTCCCTTTCAAGCATGATATGGCCGATTTTTCATGCTTTCGGACCGATTCCGTCGTCGAATTCTACGTTACTCCGATTCCGATTAACAACGTAACTCCAATCCGTTTAACATTTTCTCCTAAGTATAACGATGCATGGCCGTTTGAATTTGCATCATCATGGATGTCGATTTTTATTGGAGTTTCTTCGACTGGAATATTAGATATCGTATCAGATACGAAACCGACTACTCCAAGCGAAGAAGACGTAGTAAGAATTGATGTAAAACACCTCGACCATAGTCCAACGTACTTGGGCGAGAGAATTGAAACGAGGCATGGAGTTACCTTGATAATTGGAATTGGAGTAACATAAACAAAAGACAACTTGCATCTTGGGGAGGGGAGGAGATTCAAGTGGCAACTAAACAATAAAAGAATGTTCAGCTTTCTCTTACAAAGCAGCATGATTCTTGGCAAAAGCGCGGCTGTCAGCAAACAACTTGGAGACAAAGACCCAGCTTTTACTTTTGTCCACAAGTGACATGAGGAACCTTTTTATTATCTTTTCTTATTCTAAGCTCAGCTTGTATTAGTTTAAATTATCTTGTCAGGCTGCTTTTGCTTATAAATAGTGGCAGTAGAGTTGTAATGAAGGATTATTGAATGTTGAAGAAATAAGAACACTTTGGGTTTTTCCCTGGTGAATGCTTTTCATCAAAACTTGGTTTTTATTCGACGCGTTTCGAATATTAATCTGATTGATTCTCAATAGGTCTTGAGGAGAAATCACTTTATCAAATTATAGGTCTAATTTGATAAAAACATCTGTTTATATCTTGATTCGATATTAAGTTTATTTTTCGATACATGTGAATACTTGACCGATATTTCGCATAAAGTGTTGTTCGATCCTTTGAACTTGTTTCCTGTTTTAACTTTGCTTCCAACCAAAAGCGTCTTTGTTTAAGTGTCATTTGTTTGGAGGTGGCCTGTTTCGAGTCATTTTCCAGTTGGCCAAATTCCTATCTTGTTGCTGTATCGAATTACCGTCTTCATCACTCGTCAGTATTGTTGCTGTAGCGAGCTGTGGTCACCAGTTCCCGATAGTTTCTTGTCGATAGCTTCCGTTCGTCAAAAAGCCTTCCGCTATATCGATAGAGAATTCGCATTACAAGTAAGAATTCGTATCACATGACAATTAAAATCGAAAATCAACTCAAAAGAAGAGGTAGCACTCGAACTACTCCTAATACCCCTACTTGGAAAGCAACCCCAAATCATTATACTTCGAATGGGAAGAATCCTTCATGGAAAACTGAGGGAGGACCCTCTACGACAAAACCCACAGCCGAAGCAAATGAATCGAAGAAGCAAGTTCAACCGAGTCCCAATTTTAACCGTAGTCATGATATTCAATGTCATCGATGCCACGAAAGAGGACATTATGCTAATAATTGTCTGAATCAACGGGTAATGATCATACGACCTAATGGGGATATTGAGTCCGAGAGTGACAATGAGGATACTGTTCATCCGAAGGACGGATCCGAGGATGAGTTGCCAACAGACATCACCTTAGTCACCCGTAGAGCTTTAAGCATACAAGCGAAGGATGAAACAAACGAGCAACGGGAGAACCTATTCCATACACGATGTTACGTAAAGGATAAAGTTTGTAGCATGATTATAGACGGAGGGTCATGCTCGAACGTCGGAGGGTCATGCACGAACGTCGCAAGTGCTATAATGGTAGAAAAACTCGGATTACCTACTTTGAAACATCCGAAACCATACAAACTACAATGGTTGAATAATAGTGGCGAAACTAAAGTCACTAAACAAGTGTTAGTAGCGTTTCGGATCGGTAAGTATCAAGACGAAATACTCTGTGATGTCGTATCTGATACGAATTCTCACTTGCGAGACGAATTCGCTCTCGATACAGCGGAAGGCTTTTTGATGAACGGAAACTATCGACAAGAAATTGTCGGGAACTGGTGACAACAGCTCGCTACAGCAACAATACTGACGAGTGATGAAGGAAGTAATTCGACACAACAACGAGATAGGGATTTGGCCAACTGGGAAATGACTCGAAACAGCACGTTTCGTTCGGAAGCGAATTTAAGACAGGAAACACGTTCGAATGATCGAACAACTGATACGATATCTAATATTCCAATCGAAGAAGCTCCAATAAAAATCGACGTCCACGACGATACGCATGGCCATGCATCATTATACTTGGGAGAAAAGAATACGCGGATTGGAGTTACGTTGTTAATCGGAATCGGAGTAACGTAAAATTCGACGACGGAACCGGTCCGAAAGCATGAAAAATCGGCCATATCATGCTTGAAAGGGACCTCACTTGACTTCATATCTTGACAAGATAATGAAGTTATTTTCTCCTTCCCCACCATGACACAAACGGCCGAAACATAAAGATGGAGTGAAGATTTTCTTCTTCATGTCATTGTCTCTCATATCTTTTTCACCTTAATAAGTCCAAAGAGGTTGATATCAATCTTCACAAAATCGTCCTCACTCCTTGGTAAAGATCGGCCGATTGGAAGCAAGTGCAAGGGATGATATTTTGTTCTACTTCATGTCACCATCAAAGACCAAGATTGCTTCATGTCTTATTCACCTAATAACACCAAGATACTTGGTATCTCACCTTAGATTTTCGCCGAAATGGAAGTTGCTAGGAAGTTTCATTTCTCGTTTTGTTGTATTTTCTTACGGTTGGAGACGACTATATATAGTAGTGCTCGTTGTATTTGTAAATCATCTTGAATCATAATAAACCTTGTATTTCCTTTGAAATATACGTTGAGCGAGTTCAACAAACTTTAGTTATTGTTTACGCGTCTCGAGATTTTAACTTGATCAATTCTCAAAAGGTCTTGGGAAGAGATTACCTTTTATCGAGTTATAGGTCTAGTTCGATAAAACACACCAAACTCCGTACATCATTCTACATCACGGCCGAATCCCATTAAATTCGTCCATCCCCTTTGTAATTTTGATCAATATTGTAAACGTGATAATCTCATGTGTTTTATACGCATTACTTACGTAATTATCATAAGTGGTACCAGAGCCATTTGTCTCACGGTTCTCGACGTTACTCAAGAAGATGGCATTCACCGATGAAGAAGTAGCACAACTACGTGGCGTTCTTCGTGGCTTACCGAGCCCGAATCCAAGTACGACGAGGATACGACACCATGCATGCACCACGACATGCGATGAATACAAGACAAGCGAACTCCGGAGTTCGTAGGCGGCACCGATCCCGAGGTTTATTTGGAGTGGGAAAGAAAAATTGAGCGAATGTTTGAGTTCAAGGATCTCAATGACGAGTACGTTGCAAGTATGCGATCCTCAAACTTGGAAAGGAGCTTCCCTTTGGTTTGAGCGAATGAAGACACAAAGAGTTCGTGTAGGAAAAGAGAAGATACGTTCGTGGGATTCTCTAAAAGAAACTACGAAAGAGATATGTCCCGACTACACACAAGTTAAGCTTGTATCGAAAAATTTCGAACTCACGCAAGGAAAGCTAAGTGTCGAGTACATCGAGGAGTTTGAAAACTTATCCTTGATGGGAGAACTTGAAGAAAGCGAAGAATTGCGGATGTCCCGTTTCCTACGAGGTTTGAACAAAAATATTGCTAATTCCGTGGAACTCTACCCCTATTCCGACTTTGATACTTTATGCGGACTTTGCATAAAGTTGAAAAATCAAAACAAAACAAAACTCTCTAAACCCGAATTCCCACCTAAATACGGAAATACCAACTTTGGCGCGAGTTCTAGCTCGTTTCCAAAAACTGTCACCACAAACCAACCCGTTACTACCATTCCAAAAACTCCTATCACACCAAAAGAAACAAGCCCATCTAAAGTCCGGTGTTTCAAATGTCAAGGATTTGGACACTATCAAAGTGCTTGTCCAAATCGGAGGATTGTGACGTTACGAGAAGCCATAGCCGCCCGAGAGGAATTGCTAGCCGAAGAAGAAAGAGTTGGAGACGTTTTTAACTTAGAAGCTGACGAAGAAGAAGAAGAATGCGAGGCATACGATGCCCCGAACTATGACACGAACCTCGTCCTTCGCATGTTACAAACGAAGGCCGCCCCAAGTGACGAAGAACAACGAGACCAAATCTTCCACACGAAGTGTCGTGTCGGAGATAAATGGTGTAGCTTGATCATTGACGGGGGAAGTTGTACAAACGTGGCATCAAGCGAGATGGTCTCAAAACTCGGTTTGATCACCACGGCCCATCCTAAACCGTATGCACTCCATTGGCTCGATGATGGAAACAAGGTGAAAGCATCAAGGCAAGTGAAGGTCGGACTCACCATGGGTTCGTATGGCGATGATATTACATGCGATGTACTACCGATGGACGCATGTCACGTGTTATTGGGAAGACCTTGGTTATTTGATCGGGACGTACTACATCGAGGGAGGAGTAACGAGTATGAGTTACGTGACAAAGGTGAAAAAATCGTTCTTAAACCTATGTCACCTCAAGCTATCCGGACGATGAGTTCGAAAAAAGTCAAAGGACCGAAACTTACGATGTTTGCAAACGAGAAAGAAGTCGAACACGCCATTGACGATGGCGAACGTGTTTATTTGATGATGATCAAAGAGGTCCGAAATCTTGCCACCAAATCGCACCATGAGGAAGAGATAGATGCTCTATTACGAGTTTTGGACGTATTCCCGAAGACTTGCCGGTAGGATTACCACCTATCCGCGGAATTGAACACAGATTGATCTTATACGGGAGCTCCATTACCGAACAAAGCGGCGTATGGTTGTAATCCTGAAGAAACCAAAGAACTACAACGCCAAATTTATGAACTCATGAATCACGGATATGTCCGAGAAAGTTTAAGTCCGTGTGCGGTTCCAGTTCTACTTGTACCAAAAAAAGCGGAACTTGGCGAATGTGTATTGTGATGAGCCGTAAATAACATCACCGTCAAGTATCGGTTCCCCATCCCGAGACTAGACGACATCTTTGGGACGAGTTACATGGCTCGGTTATATTTTCCAAAGTTGATTTACGGAGCGGATACCATCAAATCCGCATGCGAGAGACGAATGGAAGACGGCGTTTAAAACAAAGAATGGACTTTACGAATGGGTTGTGATGCCATTCGGCCTCACGAACGCCAGAGCACTTTTATGAGGTTAATGAACGAGATTCTTAAACCTTTCTTGGGAAAGTTTGTTGTCGTATACTTAGACGACATTTTGATCTGATCGATCCGTAGAGGAGCATCTCAAACATTTGCGGTACGTATTTGAGACGCTAAGGAACAAAAACTTTATGGAAAACGGGAGAAGTGTACTTTCCTAGTCGAGAGTCTTGTCTTTCTCGGCTATGTTGTTTCGAAGACGGAGTTTCGGTCGACCAAGAAAAGATCGCGGCAATCAAGTCGTGGCCGACCCCAAAGACAATCACGGAGTACGATCATTTCATGGCCTCGCTTCTTTTACCGACGATTCATACGGGACTTTAGCACCATCTCGGTCCGATCACGGAGTGTCTAAAAAAGGAACCTTTGCATGGAACGAGGCGGCCCAAAAGGCTTTTGAAAATTTAAAGGGAAATTATGTGAAGCGCCGATTTTGACGTTACCCGATTTTTCACAACCGTTTGAGGTGGAATGCGACGCTAGCGGAGTTGGAATCGGGCGGTGCTTATCCAAAGAGGCCGTCCCATCGCCTATTTTTCGTAGAAACTAAGTGGCGCCGAGTGAATTATTGTACTTACGACAAGGAGTTCTATGCTATCGTGAGAGCACTCGATCATTGGAGTCATTATCTACGTTCGAAACACTTCGTGCACTCGGATCACGAGTCGTTAAAATACATCAACGGACAAAGTAAGCTAAGCCCGAGGCATGCAAAATGGGTGGAATTTTTACAATCTTTTCACTTTTCATCCAAGTACAAAGACGGGAAGAGTAATATAGTGGCGGATGCACTATCGAGACGGTATGCCTTCATCGATGCTAGATGTTCGTTTGTTGGGGTTCGAGACTTTGAAAGATCATTACAACAACGATTTGGACTTCGGGAAATTTTTAACCGTTGTAAAACGGCCCGTCTGAGGAATTTGTGTTACAGGATGGCTTTCTCTTCAAGGGAATAAATTATGTGTCTTGAGACATACAATTCGGGAATTGCTAGTTCGGGAGGCGCACGGAGGAGGCTAGCCGGTTACTTGGCTCGACCAAGGCGTAGAAGTGCTAAAATAACACTTCTTTTGGCCAAAGATGTAACGTGACTTAAGCACAATCGGGAGTAAAGGCGTCACTTGTCACATGATGAAAAGTTCGTTCAAGTCGAGTACATACATGCCGTTGCGATCAAATTCTACGGTGGGAGGATGTCTCGATGGATTTTATTGTGGCTTTACCTCGTACTCAACGAGGCAAAGACTCGATCATGGTGGTCGTCGACCGTTTTTCGAAAATGGCTCACTTTATCGCATGCCACAAAACCGATGATGCAAGCAATGTGGCGGACTTGTACTTCCGGGAAGTAGTTCGTTTACACGGAGTTCCAAAAACTATCGTGTCGGATCGAGATTCCAAATTTCTGAGTTACTTCTGGAATACTTTATGGAGGAAAGTCGGTACTAAACTCCTATTCAGTACTTCACATCACCCACAAACCGACGGACAGACCGAGGTAACAAATCGAACCTTAGGAGCATTATTGCGAGGGTTGGTAAATAAAACACAGAAGGATTGGGACGTTAAACTTGCTCATGCGGAATTCGCATACAACCGATCACCCGGTTATGCCACGGCCCATTCGCCTTTTGAAGTAGTATACGGATTAAATCCGCACTTGCCATTGGACTTGATTCCCTTGCCAAGCAACGAATTGGTTCACAAAGACGCCGAAGCAAAACTCAAATCAATGATGAAGTTACATGAAGAGATACGGGAACGGATTAAAGAAGTGAATGAAATTTACAAACGGAAGTCGAACAAAAATAAAAAAGCAAGGTTATTTGAAGTTGGCGACTTAGTTTGGATACATTTGAGAAAAGAAAGATTCCCAAGCAAACGGAAGAACAAATTGATGCCGAGAGCCGAGGGTCCGTACAAAATTGTGGAAAAAGTGAACGACAACGCATACAAAGTCGAACTTCCGGGCGAATACGGAGTACACGCGACTTTCAACGTAGGTGATCTCTCGCCTTACCTTGACGACGATGGCATTACGGAATTGAGGTCAATTCCTTTCAAAGAAGGAGGGAATGATACGATATCTAATATTCCAATCGAAGAAGCTCCAATAAAAATCGACGTCCAAGACGATACGCATGGCCATGCATCATTATACTTGGGAGAAAAGAATACGCGGATTGGAGTTACGTTGTTAATCGGAATCGGAGTAACGTAAAATTCGACGACGGAACCGGTCCGAAAGCATGAAAAATCGGCCATATCATGCTTGAAAGGGACCTCACTTGACTTCATATCTTGACAAGATAATGAAGTTATTTTCTCCTTCCCCACCATGACACAAACGGCCGAAACATAAAGATGGAGTGAAGATTTTCTTCTTCATGTCATTGTCTCTCATATCTTTTTCACCTTAATAAGTCCAAAGAGGTTGATATCAATCTTCACAAAATCATCCTCACTCCTTGGTAAAGATCGGCCGATTGGAAGCAAGTGCAAGGGATGATATTTTGTTCTACTTCATGTCACCATCAAAGACCAAGATTGCTTCATGTCTTATTCACCTAATAACACCAAGATACTTGGTATCTCACCTTAGATTTTCGGCCGAAATGGAAGTTGCTAGGAAGTTTCATTTCTCGTTTTGTTGTATTTTCTTACGGTTGGAGACGACTATATATAGTAGTGCTCGTTGTATTTGTAAATCATCTTGAATCATAATAAACCTTGTATTTCCTTTGAAATATACGTTGAACGAGTTCAACAAACTTTAGTTATTGTTTCGACGCGTCTCGAGATTTTAACTTGATCAATTCTCAAAAGGTCTTGGGAAGAGATTACCTTTTATCGAGTTATAGGTCTAGTTCGATAAAACACACCAAACTCCGTACATCATTCTACATCACGGCCGAATCCCATTAAATTCGTCCATCCCCTTTGTAATTTTGATCAATATTGTAAACGTGATAATCTCCCGCTATGTTTTATACGCATTACTTACGTAATTCGTATCAACAACACTTTATACGAAATATTGAGCAAGTATAAAACTGTATCGAAAAATAGACAGAATATCGAAACAAGGTATAAACAGATGTTTTATCAAATTAGACCTATAATTTGATAAAGTGATTTCTCCTCAAGACCTATTGAGAATCAATCAGATTAGTATTCGAAACGCGTCGAATAAAAAACTAAGTTTTGATGAAAAGCATTCACCAGAGAAAAACACAAAGTGTTCTCAATTCTTCAACATTCAATAATCTCCTTCATTACAACTCTACTGCCACTATTTATAGGCAAAAGTGGCCTGACAAAATAACTTAAACTATTACAAGTTGTTCCTTAAAATAATGAAAGGATAATAAAAGGTTCTTTATGTCACTTGTTGACAAAAGTAAAAGCTGGGTCTTTGCCTCCAAGTTGTTTGTTGACAGCTGCCCTTTTTGCCAAGAATCCTGCTGCTTTATAAGAGAAAGCTGAACATCTTTTTATTTGTTTAGTTGCCACTTGATCCTTTTTCCCTCCCCAAGATACTATTTGTCTTTTGTATAAGTTACTCAAAAAACGACTATAAAGGTAACTCAGTGCCTCGTTTACATTTTCGCCTAAGTAGGTTGTAGTGCGATCGAGGTGTTTTACGTCAATTCTTACTTCATCTTCTTCGCTTGGAGTAGTCGACTTCGTATCATCCCCTCCCCCTTTAAGAGGAATTGTCCTCAATTCTGCAATCCCGTCATCATCAAGATAAGGAGAAAGATCACCTATATTGAAAGTAGCATGCACTCCATAGTCGCCCGGAATCGTTCCTTCCTCAAATGTAACCAAACTAAATCTCCAACCTCGAATAGTCTCGGCTTTCTTTGCTTGTTCGACTTCCTTTTATACGCCTCGTTTATTTCCTTGATTCGATCCCGCACCTGTTCGTGTAATTTCATCATTGATTTTAGTTTTGGCTCCGCATCCTTATGCACCAATTCGTCACTTGGTAGTGGAATTAGATCTAGCGGTATGTAAGGATTCAACTCGTAAACTACTTCAAACGGAGAGTGTGCTGTGGCATGAGTAGGAGAACGGTTGTAAGGAAACTCCGCATGCGCCAGCTTCAGATCCCAGTCCTTTTGTGTTTTGCTCACCAAGCCTCGCAACAGCGTCCCCAGTGTTCGATTCGTTACTTCAGTTTGTCCGTCGGTTTTGAGGATGGTGCGAAGTACTAAACAAAAGCTTGGTTCCCACCTTCCTCCATAATGTGTTCCAAAAGTAGCTTAGAAACTTCGAGTCCCGGTCCGAAACAATAGTTTTTGGAACTCCATGTAATCGCACCACCTCTCGGAAATACAGGTCAGCAACATTACTCGCATCATCGGTTTTGTGACAAGGAACAAAATGAGCCATCTTTGAAAAACGATCGACGACCACCATAATCGCATCCTTACCTCGTTGGGTTCGAGGCAAAGCCACAATGAAATCCATCGAGACATCTTCCCATGGCCTCTCAGGAATCGGTAAAGGTGTGTAGACTCCTGGTTTGAACGAACTTTTCGCAACATGGCACGTCACACATTTACTGATTATATTATTAACATCCCCCTGCATCCTTGGCCAGTAAAAATGTTCTTTAAGTACATCCAATGTCTTGGCTGAACCAAAGTGGCCAGCCAATCCCCCTCCGTGAGCCTCCCGAACTGGCGGTTCTCGAATCGTGTGCACAGGTAAGCAAAGACAATTCCCCTTAAAAGAAAGCCCTCTGTATTGAAAATTCTCCCAGGGACGAGGTTTGCACAGGGCGAATGTTTCGCCAAAATCCGCATCACCTTCGTAATACTCCTTTACTGTATCGAACCCTAGCAAACGAACATCAAGAGTGGCGAGTAAGGCATAACGCCTAGACAATGCATCTGCCACAATATTGCTCTTGCCATCCTTATACTTCGATGAGAAGTGAAATGATTGTAAGAATTCCACCCACTTCGCATGCCTGGGACTTAACTTGTGTTGCCCGTTAATGTACTTAAAAGATTCATGGTCCGAGTGTATGATAAAATGCTTTGGTCGAAGATAGTGACTCCAATGATCTAGAGCCCTCACAATAGCATAAAACTCCTTGTCGTACGTACAATAATTGAGACGAGCACCGTTTAACTTCTCTGAAAAATAAGCAATAGGTCGCTTTCCCTGAATGAGAACCGCTCCAATACCCACTCCGCTAGCATCACATTCTACCTCAAACGGTTGCGAAAAATCGGGTAAGGCTAAGATTGGTGCTTCGCACAACTTCACCTTCAACTTTGCAAATGACTCCTGAGCAGCCCTGCTCCAATTAAACGTGCCCTTCTTAAAACATTCGGTTATTGGGCTTGCAATGGTACTGAAGTCTCGAATGAATCTTCGGTAAAATGAAGCTAGTCCATGGAACGATCTAACCTCCGTCACTGTAGTGGGAACCGGCCAGGACTTAATTGCTTCGATCTTCGCTTGATCGGACTCCATGCTTTGAATCAATATAGCCAAGAAAGACAAAACTCTCGACCAAATATGAGCACTTCTCCTTTTTCCATACACTACGGTCTCTAAGGGTTTCAAGACTTGCCTCAAGTGTTCGAAATGTTCTTGCAACGATCGGCTGTAGATCAAAATATCATCTAAGTATACAACCACAAATTTCCCTAAAAATGGCTTAAGTACCTCATTCATCAAGCGCATGAAAGTACTTGGTGCATTTGTAAGACCGAACGGCATAACGGTCCATTCATACAGCCCGTGTTTTGTTTTGAAGGCTGTCTTCCACTCATCTCCTTCCCGCATCCGAATTTGGTGATAACCACTTCGTAGATCAACTTTTGAAAAGATCACTGATCCGTGTAATTCGTCCAACATGTCATCAAGCCTCGGAATCAGAAATCGATACTTGATGGTTATATTGTTCACTGCTCGACTGTCAGTACACATCCTCCAGGATCCGTCTTTCTTTGGAACCAGTAATACCGGAACCGCACAAGGACTTAGGCTTTCTTGAACATAACCACGATCCATCAGTTCCTCGATTTGGTTTTGCAATTCCTTCGTCTCCTCGGGATTATATCTATAGGCAGCTTTGTTAGGCAACGACACACCCGGTATGAGGTCGATCTGATGTTCAATCCCGCGAATTGGTGGTAAACCCGACGGTAACTCTTCGGGAAAAACATCTGCAAATTCGCGTAATAAGGCATCCATCCTTTCGTTCCGCACAACCATGTTACCATTCCGTGTCTCCTTCAGAACCAATAAGTACACGCATTTGCCATCATTAATAGCATGTTCCACCTCCCGTTCGCTAGCAAACATGGCCAGTTTTGGTTTTTCACTCCTACTAGAACTCATAGAGTGAATAGCTTGCGGTGACATTGGTTTAAGCACAATCTTCTTGCCCTTATCCCGTAACTCGTACTCATTGCTTCTTCCTCGGTGTAAAACGTCCCTATCAAACATCCACGGTCTCCCCAACAGTACATGGCATGCATCCATCAGGAGTACATCACATAATACGTTGTCTTCATATGAACCCATGGCTAGTCCAATCCTCACTTGTTTAGTTACCCTTATTTTGCTCCCATCATCGAGCCAATGCAAAGTGTAAGGTTTCGGGTGAGCCGTAGTGGTCAGCCCGAGTTTAGTCACCATCTCGCTGGAAGCGACGTTGGTGCAACTCCCTCCATCAACGATCAAACTACACCATTTATTTCCAACTTGACACTTCGTGTGAAATATTTGACTTCGCTGTTCCGAATCATTCGAAACAACTTTGGCTTGTAGCGTTCGCAGAACTAAAGTCGTGTCATAGCTTGGCGCATCGTACATTTCGCATTCTTCTCCTTCTTCATCCTTCATGTCGAAATCAAATACGTCACCCAGTCTTTCTTGCTCAACCCACAACTCATCTCGGATCGTGACAGCTTCTCTCAGTGTCACCACTCGTTTGTTTGGACAAGCATTTTGATAATGTCCGAAACCTTGACATTTGAAACATCTCACTTTAGCCAAACTCATCTCCTTCGGTACGTAGGGTACAGTCGCCTTAGCAGGAATCGCAACAGGAACCGGAGTCGGTACAGTTGCCTTAACCGCTGAACTAGATCCGACGCTTGGGTTTCCAAATTTGACTGGAAACTCAGGTTTATACATCTTCATCCTGTTCTGAGCTTCTAACTTCAGACATAACCCACATAATGTATCGAAGTCCTCGTATGGATACAGTTCCACCGATTTAGCTATGCTTTGGTTTAAGCCACGCAAGAATCGCGACATCTTCTGTTCCTCATTCTCCTCTATCTCTCCCATTAAGGTTAGATTCTCAAACTCCTCAATGTACTCACTGACATTTAACTTTCCTTGCATGAGATCTGCTATCTTCCTGTACAAGGATAACCGGTGTGATGCTGGTACATATCTTTGCGAAGTTTTCTTTTTAACGAATCCCACGAACGGATCTTTTCTTTCCCCGTACGAGCTCTTCGTGTTTTCACTCCTTCGTACCAAAGTGAAGCTCCTTTCCCCAACTTGAGAATTGCATACTTACACCTTTTCTCATCGTCAAGGTCTTTAAATTCGAACATACGATCAATTTTTCGTTCCCATTCTAGGTAAACTTCAGGGTCGGTCCCTCCAACGAACTCTGGAAGTTCGTTCACCTTGAACTCTTCGACATGGCGTGAGGGTCGTTCATAGTCACCACGCCTAGGTTGCCAACGCGTTGTTGCAGTACGTCACGCAATGCGTCACGAAGTTTTGCCAAGAAATCAGCGTCGTTGAGATCCATAGTGTCAAAGATCAAGAACTTGGGTGGCTCCGATACCACTTATGATACGAATTCTCACTTGGGAGGCGAATTCGCTCTCGATACAGCGGAAGGCTTTTTGATGAACGGAAACTATCGACAAGAAACTGTCGGGAACTGGTGACAACAGCTCGCTACAGCAACAATACTGACGAGTGATGAAGGCGGTAATTCGACACAGCAACGAGATAGGGATTTGGCCAACTGGGAAATGACTCGAAACAGCACATTTCGTTCGGAAGCGAATTTAAGACAGGAAACACGTTCGAAGGATCGAACAACACTTTATACGAAATATTGAGCAAGTATAAAACTGTATCGAAAAATAGACAGAATATCGAAACAAGGTATAAACAGATGTTTTATCAAATTAGACCTATAATTTGATAAAGTGATTTCTCCTCAAGACCTATTGAGAATCAATCAGATTAGTATTCGAAACGCGTCGAATAAAAAACTAAGTTTTGATGAAAAGCATTCACCAGGGAAAAACACAAAGTGTTCTCAATTCTTCAACATTCAATAATCTCCTTCATTACAACTCTACTGCCACTATTTATAGGCAAAAGTGGCCTGACAAAATAACTTAAACTATTACAAGTTGTTCCTTAAAATAATGAAAGGATAATAAAAGGTTCTTTATGTCACTTGTTGACAAAAGTAAAAGCTGGGTTTTTGCCTCCAAGTTGTTTGTTGACAGCCGCCCTTTTTGCCAAGAATCCTGCTGCTTTTTAAGAGAAAGCTGAACATCTTTTTATTTGTTTAGTTGCCGCTTGATCCTTTTTCCCTCCCCAAGATGCTATTTGTCTTTTGTTTAAGTTACTCCAATTCCGACTATCAAGGTAACTCCGTGCCTCGTTTCTGTTTTCTCGCCTAAGTAGGTTGTAGTGCGATCGAGGTGTTTTACGTCAATTCTTACTTCATCTTCTTCGCTTGGAGTAGTCGACTTCGTATCAGTATCAATCCAAGCCGGACACTTGTTGCTAGGACGACCTTGGCAATTCGATCGGCATGTAATACACAACGGGTACACTAACAAGTACTCGTTCGACTTTAATCAACGACAAATTACTCTTGCCCCTTTAACTCCACAAGAAGTCTACAAGGACCAACTCAAAATGCAAGAAGCGGATGATCTAAGAAGGAATACCGAGACCAAAGGAAAACAAAACGAGAGTTCTAAAATCAGCCTCTACGCTAAGGCGTGAGAAATAAAACGGGCAATAAAAGAACAACAACCCATAATTGTAATCTTGTTTAGAGAGACACTACTAACGACTAACGAGCTTGAGAGCTCTCTACCAGATGTTGTTTCTTCTCTTTTGCAGGAATACCAAGATGTCTTTCCAGACGAAGCCCCACCCGGATTACCTCCCATTCGCGGTATCGAACATCAAATAGACATTCCCGGAGCACAAACTCCGAACCGACCGGCATATCAGGCTAATCCAGAAGAAACAAAAGAAATTCAGAGGCAAGTAACCAAAATCATGAGCAAAGGCCATGTACGAGAAAGCTTAAGCCCCTGTGCCGTCCCCATGCTGCTCATGCCGAAAAAGGATTCTACTTGGAGAATGTGTATTGATTGTCGAGCTATCAACAACATCACGGTAAAGTATCGACACTCCATTCCTCGTTTAGACGACATGTTAGATGAATTACATGGTTCTAGCATATTCTCTAAAATCGATCTTAAAAGTGGCTATCACCAAATACGAATGAAAGAAGGAGACGAATGGAAAACCGCGTTTAAAACTAAATACGGACTTTATGAATGGATGGTCATGCCATTCGGATTCACAAACGCTCCTAGTACTTTTATGCGCCTAATGAACCATATTTTTCGTGCTTACCTAGGAAAATTTGTGGTGGTATACTTCGATGATATACTAATCTATAGCAAAAACTTAGGCGAACACGTTAAGCATCTTCGAACGGTAATGGAAATACTTAAGGAAGAAAAGTTGTATGCTAACCTAAGTAAATGCACTTTCTGCACGGACAAGTTAGTATTCTTGGGGTTTGTTGTCAGTGCACAAGGAATTCAAGTAGACACGGAAAAGGTAAAAGCTATTCAAGAATGGACAAGTGATACGGAATCATTTGATATGAACGAAGAAGACGAAGTAAGGATCGATATAAATGACCTTACTACACGCCATGCACGGGCTACTGCGTATTTAGGCGAGAAAACAGACATAAGATGTGGAGTCTCGGTCTCAGCCATGTCATATAACACGGCCCGTGTCATGCTATGCCGGAAGGTCGACAATCGGCCGGAAAATGGACGAACTGCCGGAAAAATCACCACCGGCCGGAAAATTCACCACTCACGGAATCGGCCGATCAGCCGACCACCACTGCCAATCGCCGATCACTTCTCGCCGAATCGCCGATCACGCTGACCGAATCCGGCCGTGTCATCCGACACGGCCGTGCAAGCCGAGGTGTCTGGATAATGAAATCTCGTTGCCGATCCGAACCCGACCAGTGTCGTCCGACACGCCCGGCCGACACAACCCGATCCGTGTTAGCGACACGTCCGAGTCAAACTCTTCCGGATAGTACAATTCCATTGTCCGACCAACCCGTCGTGCGAGCGACATTTGCCGAGTCCTCGCCGGCCGATGCGGCTGGCGGCCGATCGGCACGGCCATGTCCGGCTGCATCAAAGAAATGCCATTATTGCTGTTTTTTTTTATTTTTTGTTGTTTTTCCTCCCCTCACATGTCATGATTAGACTTGCATGTTATGTGGGGTGTCTTATATTCATTTTGTTGTGTGATTCCCCCTCCCTTTGATTTGATTCCCTTGTATTTTATCTTGTTGTTTTGTTTTTCATTTCAAGATCATGTGATCTTGTTTGATTCCTTAGTTGCTAAGAAGACTACCATGCTATAAGTAGTCTTGTTGATGCTTTCATTATGGATATTGTATGTTGAAGAAATAAGAATACATTTGTGTTTTCTTGGTGAATGCTTTTCAACGAAACCTTGGTTATGATTCGATGCGTTTTCGAGTTTTAATCGAATCGATTCTCAATAGGTCTTGAGAAAAGATTATCTTATCAAACTATAGGTCTAGTTTGATAAATCATTCATATTGTTCTTGTTCATGTAAGCCGAATTGCCCTACTTTCGGTTATATCTTACGAGTGTTACACATATACGAGTGTTGTGAGGTAACAAAATATATCCGCTGCATTTTCCGGCAAATTTACGTTCATCTTAATACGTAATTCGTATCATTAGTGGTATCGGAGCCCAAGGCTATTTCCTTGGCAATTTTATTGAAGATTTCTTGTTCAAAACTATCTCTTGATTCTTGTTATGGATTTCTCCGATCCTGATTTCTTGATGAAACTCCGGGACGCACTAAGCGGTCTACCGGAACCACGTATGCAAGCAAGACGCGGGGATGACGCACGTCAAATACACCATGCGGATGAGTTTAAAGTAAACGAACTTCCGGAGTTCGTTGGAGGTACCGATCCCGAAGCTTATTTGGAGTGGGAACGGAAAATTGAACGCATGTTCGAATTCAAAGACCTTAACGACGAGAAACGTTGCAAATATGCAATTCTCAAGTTAGGGAAGGGTGCTTCTCTTTGGTTCGAAGGAGTAAAGACGTGAAGAACTCGGGAGGGAAAAGCAAAAATCCATTCGTGGGATTCTTTAAAAAGAAAACTTCGTAAGAGGTATGTGCCAACATCACACCGGTTAACCTTATACCGGAAGATTGCCGACTTCATGCAAGGCAAACTAAGTGTCGGTGAATATATTGAAGAGTTCGAAAGTTTGGTCTTGATGGGAGAGCTAGAAGAAAACGAAGAACAAAAGATGTCCCGTTTTTTACGTGGCTTAAATAAAAACATAGCCAACACGGTGGAGTTATATCCATATGAAGATTTCGATACTTTATGTGGACTATGCATAAAGATAGAAGCCCAAAATAAATTGAAGTTTTCAAGACCCGAATTTCCTTCCAAATTCGGGAATCCAAGTGCCGGTTCGAGTTCGGGTACTAAAAGCACCACACCAAGTCATGTCCCTGTCACGGCACTTAAGACTCCCTACGTACCCAAAGAAACAAGTTTGGCGAAGGTACGATGTTTCAAGTGTCAAGGATTCGGCCATTACCAAAATGCATGTCCGAACAAACGGGTGGTGACACTAGGAGAGGCTCTTGAGGTCCGGGAAGAATTATTGGCCGAGGACGAAGAAGAAAGACTCGGCGACGTGTTTGACGTAAACGCCGAAGAAGAAGAGGAGTGTGAGGCTTACAATGCTCCGGACTATGACACGAGTCTAGTCCTTCGCACTTAACAAGTCAAGACGGTTTCGAGGGACACGGAGCAACGAGATCAAATATTCCACACCAAGTGTCAAATTAAAGACAAATGGTGTAGTTTGATAATCGATGGAGGAAGTTGTACGAATGTTGCTTCAAGCGAGATGGTGACAAAGCTCGGACTCATCACTACTACTCATCCAAAACCATACGCGTTACATTGACTCGATGATGGGAGTAAGGTGAAAGTTTCGAAACAAGTACGGATCGGATTAACTATGGGTTCGTATGGTGACAACGTACTATGTGATGTACTCCCGATGGATGCATGCCACATACTTATGGGCCGACCGTGGCTATTTGATAGAGACGTTTTACATCGAGGAAGGAGTAACGAATATGAATTACGGGATAAAGGCAAGAAGATTGTGCTCAAACCAATGGCACCCCAAGCCATTCGATCGATGAGTTCTAATCAAATGGAGAAACCGAAGCTTACTATGTTTGCTAGTGAGAAAGAGGTAAGACACGCTATTGACGATGGCGAGCGTGTGTATTTATTAATGATTAAAGAAACACGAGATGTTGACGTGATTGTGCAAGGCAAGAGAGATATCGATACCTTGCTACAAGAATTTGCGGATGTCTTCCCGGAAGACTTACCGCCGGGTTTGCCACCCTTACGTGGGATTGAACACCAAGTTGACCTTGTACCGGGTGCATCACTCCCTAACAAGGCCGCCTATCGATGTAACCCCGAGGAGACAAAGGAGTTGCAAAAACAAATCGAGGAGCTAATGAATCGCGGGTACGTTCGAGAAAGTTTGAGCCCTTGTGCGGTTCCGGTTTTACTTGTTCCAAAGAAGGATGGGTCATGGCGGATGTGTATAGATAGTAGATCCGTGAACAACATAACCATCAAATATCGGTTCCCAATTCCTAGACTTGATGATATGTTGGACGAGTTGCATGGTTCGGTGATTTTTTCGAAGGTTGATTTGAGAAGCGGCTATCATCAAATTCGCATGCGGGAAGGAGACGAATGGAAGACGGCTTTCAAGACAAAACATGGATTATATGAATGGCTCGTCATGCCCTTTGGCCTTACAAATACGCCAAGTACTTTCATGCGATTAATGAATGAGGTACTTAAGCCGTTTTTGGGAAAATTTGTCGTCGTATACTTGGACGACATCTTGATTTATATTCGATCATTGCAAGAGCATACCGGACACTTGAGGAAAGTCTTCGAAATCCTTAGGGATCAAAAACTTTATGGGAAAAAGGAGAAGTGTTCGTTTCTAGTCGAGAGTGTAGCCTCTCTCGGCTACATCGTTTCTAAAGAAGGGGTATCGGTTGATCAAACCAAGATCGAGGCGATTAAATCTTGGCCTACCCCCAAAACCATCACGGAAGTCCGATCCTTTCACAGACTTGCTTCATTTTATCGGAGGTTCATACGAGACTTTAGTACCATTTCTAGTCCGATAACGGAATGCTTGAAAAAGGGACCGTTTATGTGGAACGGGGCTGCCCAAAGGGCATTTGAAAAATTGAAGGCGAAAATGTGTGAAGCACCTATCTTGGCTTTACCCGACTTTTCACAACCTTTCGAGGTAGAATGTGACGCAAGTGGAGTGGGTATTGGGGCGGTCCTCGTCCAAGGGAGGCGACCAATTGCCTACTTTTCGGAGAAATTGGGTGGGGCTCGACTCAACTATTGTACTTATGACAAGGAGTTCTATGCCATTGTGAGAGCTCTTGATCATTGGAGCCATTACCTTCGGCCGAAACATTTCATCCTACATTCGGATCATGAGTCCTTGAAATATATCAACGGCCAACTAAAATTGAGTCCGAGACATGCTAAATGGGTGGAATTCTTGCAATCATTCCACTTTTCATCGAAGTACAAAGATGGCAAGAGCAACGTTGTGGCGGATGCTTTGTCTAGACGGTATACCTTGCTCTCTACTCTTGACATTCGGTTGCTTGGGTTCGAAGCATTGAAGGAGCATTATGATGGGGATGTGGATTTTGGTGAGGTTTTCATTCGGTGTAAATCTGGTTCGTTTGGAGAGTTTACGTTGCAAGAAGGATTCCTTTTCAAAGGGAATCGCCTATGTTTACCCAAACACCCGATTCGGGAATTATTAGTTTGGGAAGCTCACGGTGGAGGCTTGGCCGGTCATTTTGGTTCGGCCAAAACGTTGGAGGTCCTTAAAGAGCATTTTCATTGGCCGAAGATGCAAGTGAATGTACACGACATAATTAATAAGTGTGTGACATGCCATATTGCTAAAAGTTCATTCAAACCGGGAGCATACATGCCTTTGCCGATTCCGGAAAGACCGTGGGAAGATGTCTCAATGGATTTTATTGTTGCTTTGCCTAGTACTCAACGAGAGAGAGATGCTATTATGGTTGTCGTAGACCGATTTTCAAAGATGGCTCACTTTGTGGCTTGCCACAAGACGGACGACGCGAGTAACATCGCCAATTTGTATTTCCGAGAAATCGTACGATTGCATGGAGTTCCAAAAACGATTGTTTCGGATCGGGACTCAAAATTCCTTAGTTATTTTTGGAACACCTTGTGGAAAAAAGTGGGAACCAAACTACTATTTAGCACGTCACATCATCCACAAACGGACGGTCAAACCGAAGTGACCAATCGAACGTTGGGCACATTACTACGTGGTCTTGTGAGCAAGACACAGAAGGATTGGGACTTGAAACTTGCACATGCGGAGTTCGCTTATAATCGTTCTCCTACTCATGCCACGGCACACTCTCCGCTCAAGTAGTTTGAGACTAAACCCGTACATGCCGTTAGATCTAATTCCATTGCCAAGTGACGAGTTAGTGCACAAGGATGCAGAATCAAAATTGAAATCGATGATGAAATTACACGAGCAAGTACGTAATCGAATCAAGGAAATAAACGAGGCTTACAAAAGAAAGTCGAACAAACAAAGAAGGCCGAGATTGTTCAAAGTTGGTGATTTGGTTTGGTTGCATTTAAGAAAAGAGCGATTTCCAAATAAACGTAAGAACAAATTAATGCCGCGAGCGGAGAGACCGTTTAAAGTAATCGCGAAAGTGAATGACAACGCTTACAAATTAGAACTTCCGGGAGATTATGGGATTCATGCAACCTTTAATGTTGGGGACCTCTCACCTTACATCGATGACGACGGAATTTCGGAATTGAGGACAATTCCTTTTAAAGGAGGAGGAGATGATACAGAATCATTTGATATGAACGAAGAAGACGAAGTAAGGATCGATATAAATGACCTTACTACACGCCATGCACGGGCTACTACGTATTTAGGCGAGAAAACGGACATAAGACGTGGAGTCTCGGTCTCAGCCGTGTCATATAACACGGCCCGTGTCATGCTATGCTTAAGGTCGACAATCGGCCGGAAATGGACGAATCGCCGGAAAATCACCACCGCCGGAAAATTCACCACTGCCGGAATCGACCGATCAGCCGCCGACCACCACCGCCGAACAGCCGATCACTTCTCGCCGAATCGCCGATCACGCTGACCGAATCCGGCCGTGTCATCCGACACGGCCCGTGCCGAGGTGTCTGGATAATGAAATCTCGCCGACCAACCCGACCGTGTCGTCCCGACACGGCCTGCAAGCCGACACAACCCGACTGCGCAGGCGACACGGCCGAGTCACACTCTTCCGGATAGTACAATTCCCATTGTCCGACCAACCCGACCGTGCCAGGCGACACGTTCGAGTACCTGCCGGCCAGATGCGCGCCGCATGCGGGACGAGCCGTGTCACGAGCAGAACCGGATCAAAGAAATGCCATTTTGCTGATTTTTTTATTTTTGTTGTTTTTCCTCCTCACATGTCATGATTAGACTTGCATGTTATGTGGGGTGTCTTATATTCATTTTGTTGTGTGATTCCCCTCCCTTTGATTTGATTCCCTTGTATTTTATCTTGTTGTTTTGTTTTTCATTTCAAGATCATGTGATCTTGTTTGATTCCTTAGTTGCTAAGAAGACTACCATGCTATAAGTAGTCTTGTTGATGCTTTCATTATGGATATTGTATGTTGAAGAAATAAGAATACACTTGTGTTTTCTTGGTGAATGCTTTTCATCGAAACCTTGGTTATAATTCGACGCGTTTTCGAGTTTTAATCGAATCGATTTTCAATAGGTCTTGAGAAAAGATTATCTTATCAAACTATAGGTCTAGTTTGATAAATCATTCATATTGTTCTTGTTCATGTAAGCCGAATTGCCCTACTTTCGGTTATATCTTACGAGTGTTACACATATACGAGTGTTGTGAGGTAACAAAATATATCCGCTGCATTTTCCGGCGAATTTACGTTCATCTTAATACGTAATTCGTATCAACAAGTCCTAAAAATATTGGCGACGTAAGAAGTTTTCACGGACTAGCTAGTTTTTATCGACGCTTTGTGCCTAATTTCAGCACCCTAGCCGCACCAATGACCGAAATACTAAAAAAGAATGTAGGGTTCAAATGGGGAGAAGCGCAAGAAACGACCTTTAAGTTATTAAAAGAAAAGCTAACTAAAGCCCCGGTTTTATCACTTCCTAATTTCAATAAGTCTTTTGAGGTTGAATGTGACGCATCCGAAATAGGAATAGGAGCCGTGCTAATGCAAGAAGGTAAACCAATAGCATACTTTAGTGAGAAATTGGGTGGTCCCACACTTAATTATCCTACATATGATAAAGAACTCTACGCGTTGGTCAGAGCATTGAAAACATGGCAACATTATTTATGGCCAAAACAGTTCATAATCCATACGGACCACGAGTCTCTAAAACACTTAAAGGGACAATGTAGCCTCAACAAAAGACATGCTAAGTGGATAAAATTTATTGAGACTTTTCCTTATGTCATCCGCTACAAGAAAGGTAAAGAAAATGTGGTCGCCGATGCTCTCTCTCGAGGGTATGCACTTATCTCCACTCTTGATGCTAAACTACTCGGGTTTGAACATATTAAAGAATTGTATACCAATGATCTCGATTTCGGACAAAGTTACAAAGAATGTGAACAAATAGCTTACGGCCAATTCTACAAACATGATGGTTATCTGTTTCGTGGAAATCAGTTATGTCTTCCCGCTTGCTCGTTGCGAGAATTATTTGTGCATGAAGCACATAGTGGTGGTTTAATGGGACACTTTGGTATATCAAAAACTTTAGCTATTCTACATGAACATTTTTATTGGCCACGTATGAAACGTGACGTCGAAAGAATTTGTAATCGTTGTATAACATGTAAACAAGCTAAATCAAAAGTGTTACCTAATGGAATGTATACTCCTTTACCTATCTCAACCGAACCTTGGGTAGATTTGTCAATGGATTTTGTCTTAGGTCTACCAAGAAGTAAAAATGGAAGGGATTCAGTTTTTGTAGTAGTAGATAGGTTTTCAAAAATGGCCCACTTTATTCCATGTCACAAGACTGATGATGCTTCACATGTCGCTAATCTATTCTTTAAAGAAATAGTAAGGTTACATGGGATGCCTCGAACAATTGTTTCTGACAGAGGTACTAAATTCTTAAGTTATTTTTGGAAAACCTTATGGGGAAAATTGGGCACAAAATTGCTGTTT
Source organism: Orobanche coerulescens (assembly GCA_033398695.1). Lineage (NCBI taxonomy): Eukaryota > Viridiplantae > Streptophyta > Magnoliopsida > Lamiales > Orobanchaceae > Orobanche > Orobanche coerulescens. Next base: position 181,014 of record JAWKAU010000149.1, read on the forward strand.
TCAACTACTTGCCATCCCCAGACGGACGCACAAACTGAGGTTGTTAATCGAACCTTATCCACTCTACTAAGATCAATTATCAAGAAGAATATTAAAACATGGGAAGAATGCCTACTCCACGTTGAATTTGCTTATAATCGATCAGTGCATTCGGCTACTAAATATTCACCGTTTGAAATTGTGTATGGCTTTAATCCTCTAACTCCCTTGGATCTAATTCTTTTGCCTATCTCTGAGTTTGTTAATCTAGATGGTGCTAAGAAAGCTGAGTTCGTCAAGAAAATACACGAGCAGACACGCCTAAACATTGAACGAAGAACTGAGCAATATGCAAAGCAAGCCAACAAAGGGTGTCATAAGCTAACTTTTGAACCAGGGGATTGGGTTTGGTTACGTATGCGAAAAGAAAAATTTCTTATACAACGACGATCTAAGCTACTTCTTCGAGGAGATGGTCCTTTTCAAGTCCTTGAGTGCGTCAACGACAATGCCTACAAAGTACAAACTGGATTTACCAGGTGAGTATAATGTCAGTGCTACTTTTAATGTGGCTGACTTAAGCTGTTTTGATGCTGATACGAAGCCGAATACTCCAAGCGAAGAAGATGAAGTAAGAATTAACGTAAAACACCTCGATCGCACTACAACCTACTTAGGCGAGAAAACAGAAACGAGGCACGGAGTTACCTTGATAGTCGGAATTGGAATAACTTAAGGCAAATTGCAACTTGGGAGGGGGAAAAGGTCCAAGTGGTAGCTAAACAAAGAATTTTCAGCATTTCTTTATTATAAAGGCAGCAGGATTCTTGGCAACTTGTTATATGAAAAAGCGGTTGTCAAACTTCAACTTGGAGACAAGACCCAACTTTTACTTTTGTCAACAAGTGACATGAAGAACCTTTTATTATCCTTTCATTATTTTAAGGAACAGCTTGTAATAGTTTAAGTTATTTTGTCAGGCCACTTTTGCCTATAAATAGTGGCAGTAGAGTTGTAATGAAGGAGATTATTGAATGTTGAAGAATTGAGAACACTTTGTGTGTTTTTTTTCTGGTGAATGCTTTTCATCAAAACTTGGTTTTTATTCGACGCGTTTCGAATACTAATCTGATTGATTCTCAATAGGTCTTGAGGAGAAATCACTTTATCAAATTATAGGTCTAATTTGATAAAACATCTGTTTATATCTTGTTTCGATATTCTGTTTATTTTTTTTGACACAGTTGTATACTTGTCCGATATTTCACATAAAGTGTCGTTCGATCCTTCGAACTTATTTCCTGTTTTAACTTTGTTTCCGTCCAAAACGTGCTGTTTCGAGTGTCGCTGTTTGGAGGTGGACTGTTTCGAGTCATTTTCCAGTTGGCCAAATTCCTATCCTGTTGCTGTATCGAATTACCGTCTTCATCAATTATCAGTATTGTTGCTGTAGCGAGCGGTTGTCACCAGTTCTGATACGAATTATCCAGGAGAGGTGGATACGTATCGGTCGGAGTATATGTAAGTGTATGATAGCGGAAGGCTTTTACGAATATGGAGTTTTCGGATGTATTTTGTATGTGAATAATATCGGATATAACAATAAAAAATATCGAACAAGAAGATGATACGAATTACGTACGTAATGCGTATGAAATATAACGAGAGATTATTATGTCTTGACGATTATCAAAGTGTCACTCGAAAATACAAGGGGTGGCCGAACTTAAATGGATTTCGGCCGTGAGGTAGTAGTGTATACGGATTTGGATGTTTTTTATCGAACTAGACCTATAACTCGATAAAAGGTAATCTCTTCCCAAGACCTATTGAGAATTGATCAAGTTAAAATCTCGAGACGCGTCGAAACAATAACTTAAAGTTTGTTGAACTCGTTCAACGTATATTTCAAAGGAAATACAAGGTTTATTACTTTCAAGATTCAAGATTATGTTACAACTACAACGAGCACTACTATATATAGTAGTTTCCAACCGAAAGAAAATACAACAAAACGAGAAAAGGAAACTTCCTAGCACTAACATTTCGGCCGAAAATCAAAGGTGAGATATCAAGTATCTTGGTGTTATTAGGTGAAAGAGACATGAAACAATCTTGGTCTTGATGGTGACATGATGAAGCAATCTTGGTCTTTGATGGTGACATGATGAAAGTCTTTCTCAAGGTGGGGAATATGGCCGATTTTCTAATAAGGTGGGGAAGGAGGTGATCTTCACTTATCTTGTGAAAGATATGAAGACAAAGGGTCCCTTTCAAGCATGATATGGCCGATTTTGTGGGGAAGGAAAATATGATGAACCTTGGTTTTATTAGGTGATGGTGACTTGATGGAAGATGACATGAAGAAGACATTTGATGAAAGTCTTCATCAAATCTCAAGCTTGGATCGTTTTTAGTGAGGTGGGGAATGAAAGAATATCTTCATTATCTTGGACCAAATATGATGCTGTCGGTTTTGTCATTTCCGAGATACAATGGGTCCGAATTTGGTCCTATGGTCTTCATAAGATTTGTAGCTCTCTTTCTTAGCTTTCCATGGCCACTTGAATCACCTGAATCGGATTTCGGACGACAAAGTTATGGGCAAAATACTAAAACTGCTACGAAGTAAGTCGTATGCGCGAGAATTGGTAATTTGTATTTGATGATGTTGACCGATTCGTATCATACCCTCTCTCTTTAAAGGGAATTGTCCTCAATTCCGAACTCCTTCGTCACCAAGATAATTAACTAACGCCTAAGTATTTGATCTCGAAGATATCCGCAGTACGTACATGACCCAAAATCTTTAGACGATAGGTAGTGGGGCCCCCTCGAGAATCACCAACAAAATAACTATCATTATTAATAAAATAATAATAATTACTCCGCCATGTAATACCGATATCATGACATGAGTGGATATCTGAAATGGGACGCACGGTTAACTCCACATCGGGTTCCTCCTCCAGTATTGGAAACACTGATAATTCCATATCGGGTTCACCATCGAAAATGGCCAATACAGAATTTATTGCGGAGTCCTCTTCATCAACTGGTTCCTTATCAAATGTTGGCGGTCCGTCGCAATCTGACCAACTCTCCGTTTCAAAATTATTCGGCTCCTCCAATAATGTATCATCAAAAATTAATCCACTAGGCTCGCTTCGCACCGCAACAAAGTCATACGACCCACTTTGCTCCGATAGGGGCTCGACTCCAACCATCGTCTTTTTGTCATCAAAAATGCCGCAGAGATTCTTCAAAAATGGGAAGCTCGAGATCACCATGGGGTCCTCTTTGTCATCCGACTCGTATCAAATATTGGCGGTCCATCATAACCCGACCCAATTTCCATGACACAAAAAGGCTCCTCACCATTAAAATAATTTGGTCCGTTTTGGTCAATTTGGCCAACACAACCAATCGGCCCATGATCAAAGTAGCAAGATCCGGGTTCACAACTAGGGATACACGGCTCAACTCACTTTCTTCGTTGAATTGCTCCGATGAAAACTCTGTCTCGTCTACTTCATTGAAAATGACCGTAGGGACATTGTCTTCATCGAAAAAAGATTCTGCTGGGAATTCCTTGATGGAGGAAGACCTTAGATCGAATGCCGGTGGTGGGGCGTCGAAGGATTGGTGGTAAGATGGGGATTTGAACCTTCGATTGAAATATTTTTTGAATTTAAGCCAATCTTGGATTTTAGGCTTACGTTGTTGTGAACGGATCGCTTTGCTTTTGCCACCAGACGGCGGCGCTACCGCGGAGGCGCCTTGCCACCAACGAAACGCGGCGGTTGATCGGGGCAGCCTTGAAGTCCGAGTGCTCCTCACAAGCACGAAGCCAATCTATGCACGCATTTGGATTACTATCTCCGTGAAATTCCGGTATGCTGCGGAATTGGGCCAAGAAATCAATATTGTTGGCATCGTCTCTGCGTCTTTCTTGCATACGTTGCTCCGGTAAGCCGTTTAGTGCGTCACGGAGTGTCATCAAGAAATCGAGCTCGGAGAAATCCATAACAAGAATCAAGAGATAGTTCTTGACAAGAAATCGGACAGAAAATTTTCCCAAGAAATCCGTGAAGAATGAACCAAGAAGATGATCAAAGAATCTGATCTCCACCGTTCAGACTGTAGTTCAAGAAGTTGGCTTACCTTTGTCAAACTTTCGTGATGATCCAACGGTCGAATCCACGGGAAACTTTGTTTTCTTCCGACTGCGCTAATCTGCCAATGTTATGCGAAAATTCTTCTAACCGTGAAGAACAACCCAAGAAGGTTTCAACAAAAAAAAAAAAAAAAAATTTCGGTGAATATAGTTGATCGCCCAAGGAGATGACCTTGGGCTCCGATACCACTTATGATACGAATTATCCGGGAGAAGCGGATACGTATCGGTCGGAGTATATGTAAGTGTATGATAGCGGAAGGCTTTTACGAATATGGAGTTTTCGGATGTATTTTGTATGTGAATAATATCGGATATAACAATAAAAAATATCGAACAAGAAGATGATACGAATTACGTACGTAATGCGTATGAAATATAACGGGAGATTATTATGTCTTGACGATTATCAAAGTGTCACTCGAAAATACAAGGGGTGGCCGAACTTAAATGGATTTCGGCCGTGAGGTAGTAGTGTATACGGATTTGGATGTTTTTTATCGAACTAGACCTATAACTCGATAAAAGGTAATCTCTTCCCAAGACCTATTGAGAATTGATCAAGTTAAAATCTCGAGACGCGTCGAAACAATAACTTAAAGTTTGTTGAACTCGTTCAACGTATATTTCAAAGGAAATACAAGGTTTATTACTTTCAAGATTCAAGATTATGTTACAACTACAACGAGCACTACTATATATAGTAGTTTCCAACCGAAAGAAAATACAACAAAACGAGAAAAGGAAACTTCCTAGCACTAACATTTCGGCCGAAAATCAAAGGTGAGATATCAAGTATCTTGGTGTTATTAGGTGAAAGAGACATGAAACAATCTTGGTCTTGATGGTGACATGATGAAGCAATCTTGGTCTTTGATGGTGACATGATGAAAGTCTTTCTCAAGGTGGGGAATATGGCCGATTTTCTAATAAGGTGGGGAAGGAGGTGATCTTCACTTATCTTGTGAAAGATATGAAGACAAAGGGTCCCTTTCAAGCATGATATGGCCGATTTTGTGGGGAAGGAAAATATGATGAACCTTGGTTTTAATAGGTGATGGTGACTTGATGGAAGATGACATGAAGAAGACATTTGATGAAAGTCTTCATCAAATCTCAAGCTTGGATCGTTTTTTAGTGAGGTGGGGAAGGAAAGAATATCTTCATTATCTTGGACCAAATATGATGCTGTCGGTTTTGTCATTTCCGAGATACAATGGGTCCGAATTTGGTCCTATGGTCTTCATAAGATTTGTAGCTCTCTTTCTTAGCTTTCCACGGCCACTTGAATCACCTGAATCGGATTTCGGACGAGAAAGTTATGGGCAAAATACTAAAACTGCTACGAAGTCGTCGTGCGCGCGAGAATTGGTAATTTGTATTTGATGATGTTGACCGATTCGTATCAAGTTCCTGACAGTTTCTTGCCGATAGCTTCCGCTCGTCAAAAAAGTCCTCTGCTGTATCGATAGCGAATTCGCATAACCAGTGAGAATTCGTATCATAAGTGGTATCGGAGCCACCCAAGTTCTTGATCTTTGACACTATGGATCTCAACGACGCTGATTTCTTGGCACAACTTCGTGACGCATTGCGTGACGTACCAGAACAACGCGACCAGCGTTGGCAACCTAGGCGTGGTGACTATGAACGACCCTCACGCCATGTCGAAGAATTCAAGGTGAACGAGCTGCCAGAGTTCGTTGGAGGGACAGACCCTGAAGTTTACCTGGAATGGGAACGAAAAATTGATCGTATGTTCGAATTTAAAGACCTTGACGATGAGAAAAGGTGTAAGTATGCAATTCTCAAGTTGGGGAAAGGAGCTTCACTTTGGTACGAAGGAGTGAAAACACGAAGAGCCTGACGGGAAAGAAAAGATCCGTCGTGGGATTCGTTAAAAGAAAACTTCGCAAAAGATATGTACCAAAGATCACACCGGTTATCCTTGTACAGAAGATAGCAGATCTCATGCAAGGAAAGTTAAATGTCATGAGTACATTGAGGAGTTTGAGAATCTAACCTTAATGGGAGAGATAGAGGAGAATGAGGAACAGAAGATGTCGCGATTCTTGCGTGGCTTAAACCGAAGCATAGCTAACTCGGTGGAACTGTATCCATACGAGGACTTCGATACATTATGTGGGTTATGTATGAAGTTAGAAGCTCGTAACAGATGAAGATGTATAAACTCGAGTTTCCATCAAATTTGGAAACCCAAGCGTCGGATCTAGTTCAAATTGTAAGGCAATCGACCGACTCCAGTTCCTGTTGCGAATCCGGCTAAGGCAACTGTACCCTACGTACCGAAGGAGACGAGTTTGGCTAAAGTGAGATGTTTCAAATGTCAAGGGTTCGGGCATTATCAAAATGCTTGTCCAAACAAACGAGTAGTGACACTCACGGAAGCTGTCACGATTCGAGATGAGTTGTTGGTCGAGGAAGAAAGACTGGGTGACGTATTTGATTTCGACATTAAGGACGAAGAAGGAGAAGAATGCGAGACTTACGATGCCCCAAGCTATGACACGGCTTTAGTTCTGCGAACGCTACATGCCAAAGTCAGACGAATGATTGAACAATAAATCAAATATTTCACACGAAGTGTCAAATTGGAAAGAAATGGTGCAGTTTGATCGTTGATGGAGGGAGTTGCTGATACGAATCGGTCAACATCATCAAATACAAAAAGAATATTATCCGACCAAGCTTGATTGAGTCGCAGGCATACATAAAATCCTCATGCAAAATACATGGACAAATTACCAATTCTCGCGCGCACGACGACTTCGTAGCAGTTTTAGTATTTTGTCCATAACTTTCTCGTCCGAAATCCGATTCAGGTGATTCAAGTGGCCATGGAAAGCTAAGAAAGAGAGCTACAAATCTTATGAGACCATAGGACCAAATTCGGACTCATTGGATCCCAGAAATGACAAAACCGACAGCATCATATTTGGTCCAAGATCATGAAGATTTTTGTCTCTTCTAGTTTCAAGACTTGATACGATATCTAAATCGAAGAAGCTCCAATAAAAATCGACATCCAAGACGATACAAATTCGCATGGTCATGCATCATTATACTTGGGAGAAAAGAATACGCAGATTGGAGTTACGTTGTTAATCGGAATCGGAGTAACGTAAAACTCGACGACGGAATCGGTCCGAAAGCATGAAATTCGCCATATCATGCTTGAAAGGGACTCATGATTTGTCAAGATGCATGAATATATTTTCTCTTCCCCACCATAATAAAAATCGGCCCTAGCATAAAGATTTGATGAAGACTTTCATCAAATATCTCCTTCATGTCACTTTCCTTCATGTCATGATCACCATAGTAATTCCAAAATACTTGATACCATATCACCACATAAATCCTCACAATCTCTCCACAAAATCGGCCATATTATACCTTGAGAAAGACTTTCATCAAGTCACCATCACCTTAGACCTTCAACAAGTCACCATCACCTAATAAAACCAAGATTCACCATATTCTCTCCTTCCCCACAAAATCGATCCAAAGCATGAGATTTGAGGAAGATTTTCATCAAGTATTTCGGCCGATTGGTGTGTTGCTAGGAAGCTTCGTTTTCTCGTTTTGTTGTATTTTCTTACGGTTGGAGACTACTATATATAGTAGTGCTCGTTGTATTGTAAAATATCTTGAATCTTGAATATTAATAAACCTTGTATTTCTTTGAAATATACGTTGAACGAGTTCAACAAAACTTTAGTTATTATTTCGACGCGTCTCGAATTATAACTTGATCGATTCTCAATAGGTCTTGAGGAGAGATTATCTTTATCGAGTTATAGGTCTAATTCGGTAAAACACATTCAAACCCATACACTATCCTACATCACGGCCGAAAACCGTATAAATTTCGGTCACCACCTTGTACTTTTGGTTGATACTTTGATACTTTTCCAAACATAATAATCTTCCGTTGTATTTCATACGCATTACGTACACTTACATACGTAATTCGTATCATAAGTGGTATCAGAGCCCAAGGTCATCTCCTTGGGCGATTTATTCAACGAATTTTTAGTTGAAGTATTTAGTCACCTTCTTGGGTTGTTCTTCACGGTTAGAAGAATTTTCGCATAACATTGGCAGATTGGCGCAGTCGGAAGAAAATAAAGTTTCCCGTGGATTCGACCGTTGGATCATCACGAAATTTTGACAAAGGTAAGCCAACTCATTGAACTACAGTCTGAACGGTGGAGATCAGATTCTTTGATCATCTTCTTGGTTCATTCTTCACGGATTTCTTGGCAAATTTTCTGTCCGATTTCGTATCAAGAACTATCTCTTGATTCTTGTTATGAATTTCTCCGAGCTCGATTTCTTGATGAAACTCCGTGACACACTAAACGGCTTACCGGAGCAACGTATGCAAGAAAGACACAGAGACGACGCCAACGATATTGATTTCTTGGCCAAATTCCGCAGCATACCGGAAGTTCACGGAGATAGTAATCCAGATGCGTGCATAGATTGGCTTCGTGTTTGTGAGGAGCACTCGGACTTCAAGGCTGCCCCGATCAACCGCCGCGTTTCGTTGGTGGCAAGGCGCCTCCGCGGTAGCGCCGCCGTCTGGTGGCAAAAATTGAAATAGTCCCGTTCACAACAACGTAAGCCTAAAATCCAAGATTGGTTTAAATTCAAAAAATATTTCAATCGAAGGTTCAAATCCCCATCTTACCACCAATCCTTCGACGCCATGCCACCGGCATTCGATCTAAGGTCTTCCTCCATCAAGGAATTCCCAGCAGAATCTTTTTTCGATGAAGACAATGTCCCTACGGTCATTTTCAATGAAGTAGACGAGACAGAGTTTTCAACGGAGCAATTCAACGAAGAAGGTGAGTTGAGCCGTGTATCCCTAGTTGACGAATCCGGATCTTGCTACTTTGATCATGGGCCAGTTGGTTGTGTTGGTCAAATTGACCAAAACGGACCAAATTATTTTAATGGTGAGGAGCCTTTTTGTGTCATGGAAATTGGGTCGGGTTATGATGGACCGCCAATATTTGATACAGAATCAGATGACAAAGAGGACCCCATAATTGATCTCGAGCTTCCCATTTTTGAAGGTGAGCATGAACACATACGGGTGCTTAAGGAGACCCGAGATAATGGCGTGGTTATGCAAAGCGAACTAATCGAACAAAGACCGCCTTGTTATATTCCACACAAGGTTGTTTCAATTATTGTCAAAGAACTGGAGGGTCCTAATCCATTTGTTCTTTTTGAACCAGTTCTTGATACCGACCAACGTGAAGGCAGCGTGGCTGCGTATAATCGGAAAATAATAAGGGACGAATTCATCATTGAAGGGAGTGACGACGCAATTTGTGTTCACTTAGCACAGGAGTTGGAAATTACTCTGTTAAACCATAAATCACCTTTTCGGGATTCCATTAAGGGGAATGGAAGACTCCTAGGTATGTCGTTTGTTTCCATTTTGCATGTTGTCCTTTTGGATACGCAATCACAAGTTAAAGTCAACATTATGGACGAAAATTACATCTTCAAACCGGGAGGAGTGCAACCATATCCGGAGTATCAACCCTTATTTCGGGCATTAGAATCAAGAATGAATCTTCTTGAAAAAGAAGGGAATGATGTGATTAAGACCGAGCATCCAATGAACTACATGTCAAGTCTTACAAAGACAAAAAAAAGTTCAAAACTGGATTTGAGGTCAAATCCTTTGAAAGGGGGAGGGTATGATACGAATCGGTCCAACATCATCAAATACAAAAAGAAGATTATCCGACCAAGCTTGATTGAGTCGCAGCATACATAAAATCCTCATGCAAAATACATGGACAAATTACCAATTCTCGCGCATTTACGACTTCGTAGCGCTTTAGTATTTTGTCCATAACTTTCGTCCGAAATCCGATTCAGGTGATTCAAGTGGCCATGGAAAGCTAAGAAAGAGAGCTACAAATCTTATGAGACCATAGGACCAAATTCGGACTCATTGGATCCCAGAAATGACAAAACCGACAGCATCATATTTGGTCCAAGATCATGAAGATTTTTGTCTCTTCTAGTTTCAAGACTTGATACGATATCTAAATCGAAGAAGCTCCAATAAAAATCGACATCCAAGACGATACAAATTCGCATGGTCATGCATCATTATACTTGGGAGAAAAGAATACGCAGATTGAGTTACGTTGTTAATCTAATCGGAGTAACGTAAACTCGACGACAATCGGTCCGAAAGCATGAAATTCGGCCATATCATGCTTGAAAGGGACTCATGATTTGTCAAGATGCATGAATATATTTTCTCTTCCCCACCATAATAAAATCGGCCCTAGCATAAAGATTTGATGAAGACTTTCATCAAATATCTCCTTCATGTCACTTTCCTTCATGTCATGATCACCATAGTAATTCCAAAATACTTGATACCATATAACCACATAAATCCTCACAATCTCTCCACAAAATCGGCCATATTATACCTTGAGAAAGACTTTCATCAAGTCACCATCACCTTAGACCTTCAACAAGTCACCATCACCTAATAAAACCAAGATTCACCATATTCTCTCCTTCCCCACAAAATCGATCCAAAGCATGAGATTTGAGGAAGATTTTCATCAAGTATTTCGGCCGATTGGTGTGTTGCTAGGAAGCTTCGTTTTCTCGTTTTGTTGTATTTTCTTACGGTTGGAGACTACTATATATAGTAGTGCTCATTGTATTGTAAAATATCTTGAATCTTGAATATTAATAAACCTTGTATTTCTTTGAAATATACGTTGAACGAGTTCAACAAAACTTTAGTTATTATTTCGACGCGTCTCGAATTATAACTTGATCGATTCTCAATAGGTCTTGAGGAGAGATTATCTTTATCGAGTTATAGGTCTAATTCGGTAAAACACATTCAAACCCATACACTATCCTACATCACGGCCGAAAACCGTATAAATTTCGGTCACCACCTTGTACTTTTGGTTGATACTTTGATACTTTTCCAAACATAATAATCTTCCGTTGTATTTCATACGCATTACGTACACTTACATACGTAATTCGTATCAGTTGCACCAACGTCGCTTCCAGCGAGATGGTGACTAAACTCGGGCTGACCACTACGGCTCACCCGAAACCTTAAACTTTGCATTGGCTCGATGATGGGAGCAAAATAAGGGTAACTAAACAAGTGAGGATTGGACTAGCCATGGGTTCATATGAAGACAACGTATTATGTGATGTACTCCCGATGGATGCATGCCATGTACTGTTGGGGAGACCATGGATGTTTGATAGGGACGTTTTACACCGGGGAAGAAGCAATGAGTACGAGTTACGGGATAAGGGGAAGAAGATTGTGCTTAAACCAATGTCGCCACAAGCTATTCACTCTATGAGTTCTAGTAGGAGTGAAAAACCAAAATTGGCCATGTTTGCTAGCGAACGGGAGGTGGAACATGCTATTAATGATGACAAGTGCGTGTACTTGTTGGTTCTGAAGGAGACACGGAATGGTGACATAGTTGTGCGGAACGAAAGGATGGATGCCTTATTACGCGAATTTGCGGATGTTTTTCCCGAAGAATTACCGTCGGGTTTACCACCAATTCGCGGGATTGAACATCAGATCGACCTCATACCGGGTGTGTCGTTGCCTAACAAAGCTGCCTATAGATGTAATCCCGAGGAGACGAAGGAATTGCAAAACCAAATCGAGGAACTGATGGATCGTGGTTATGTTCGAGAAAGCCTAAGCCCTTGTGCGGTTCCTAGACATCGGGTTCCAAAGAAGGACGGATCTTGGAGGATGTGTATTGACAATGAGCCGTGAACAATATAACCATCAAGTATCGATTTCCGATTCGAGGCTTGATGACATGTTGGACGAATTACACGGATCGCTGATCTTTTCAAAAGTTGATCTACGAAGTGGTTATCACCGATTCGAATGCGAGAAGGAGATGAGTGGAAGACAACCTTCAAAACTAAACACGGCCGTATGAATGGACCGTTATGCCGTTCGGTCTTACAAATGTACCGAGTACTTTCATGCGCTTGATGAATGAGGTACTTAAGCCATTTTTAGGGAAATTTGTGGTTGTATACTTAGATGATATTTTGATCTACACGATCATTTGCAAGAACATTTCGAACACTTGAGGCAAGTCTTGAAACCCTTAGAGACCAGTGTTGTATGGAAAAAGGAGAAGTGCTCATTTTTGGTCGAAAGTATAGTCTTTCTTGGCTATGTTGTTTCAAAGAATGGAGTGTCGGTCGATCAAGCGAAGATCGAAGCAATTAAGTCATGGCGGTTCCCACTACGGTGACGGAGGTTAGATCGTTCCATGGACTAGCTTCATTTTACCGAAGATTCATTCGAGACTTGACCATTGCAAGCCCAATAACCGAATGTTTGAAGAAGGGCACGTTTAATTGGAGCAGTTTGCTCAGAGTCATTTGCAAAGTTGAAGGTGAAGTTGTGCAAGCACCAATCTTAGCATTACCCGATTTTTGCAACCGCTTTGAGGTGGAATGTGATGCTAGCGGAGTGGGCATTGGAGCGGTTCTCATTCGTGGAAAGCGACCTATTGCTTATTTTTCCGAGAAGTTAAACGGTGCTCGTGTGAATTATTGTACCTACGACAAGGAGTTTTATGCGATTGTGAGGGCCCTAGATCATTGGAGTCACTATCTTCGGCCAAAGCATTTCATCATACACTCGGACCATGAATCTTTGAAGTACATTAACGGGCAACACAAGTTAAGTCCCAGGCATGCGAAATGGGTGGAATTCTTACAATCATTTCACTTCTCATCGAAGTATAAGGATGGCAAGAGCAATATTGTGGCAGATGCATTGTCTAGGCGTTATGCCTTACTCGCCACTCTTGATGTTCGTTTGCTTGGATTCGATACAGTAAAGGAGTATTACGAAGGTGATGCGGATTTTGGCGAGACCTTCGCCCGGTGCAAACCAGGCCCGGTGGGAGAATTTTCGATACAGGAGGGCTTTCTTTTTAAGGTAAATCGTCTTTGTCTACCCAGGCACACGATTCGTGAATTGCTGATTCGAGAGGCTCATGGGGGAGGTTTGGCTGGCCACTTCGGTTCGGCCAAGACATTAGAAGTGCTTAAAGAACATTTTTACTGGCCAAGGATGCAGGGGGATGTTAATAATATAATCAGTAAATGTGTGACGTGCCATGTTGCGAAAAGTTCGTTCAAATCAGGAGTCTACACACCTTTACCGATTCCGGAGAGGTCGTGGGAAGATGTATCAATGGATTTCATTGTGGCTTTACCTCGAACCCAACGAGGTAAGGATGCGATTATGGTGGTCGTCGATCGTTTTTCAAAGATGGCTCATTTTGTTCCTTGTCACAAAACCGATGATGCGAGTAATGTTGCTGACCTGTATTTCCGAGAGGTAGTGCGATTACATGAAGTTCCGAAAACTATTGTTTCGGACCGAGACTCAAAGTTTCTAAGCTACTTTTGGAACACATTATGGAGGAAGGTGGGAACCAAGCTTTTGTTTAGTACTTCACATCATCCTCAAACCGACGGACAAACTGAAGTAACGAATCGAACATTGGGGACGTTGTTGCGAGGTTTGGTGAGCAAGACACAAAAGGACTGGGATCTGAAATTGGCACATGCGGAGTTTGCTTATAATCGATCTCCTACTCATGCCACTGCACACTCTCCGTTTGAAGTAGTTTACGGGTTGAATCCTTACATGCCGCTAGACCTAATCCCACTACCAAGTGACGAATTGGTGCATAAGGATGCGGAGTCAAAACTAAAATCAATGATGAAATTACACGAACAGGTGCGGGATCGAATCAAGGAAATAAACGAGGCGTACAAAAGGAAGTCGAATAAGCAAAGAAGGCAGAGACTATTCGAGGTTGGAGATTTAGTTTGGTTACATTTGAGGAAGGAACGATTCCCGAGTAAGCGTAAGAACAAGCTAATGCCACGAGCTGAGGGACCATTTAAAATAATTGCGAAGGTGAATGACAATGCTTACAAGTTGGAACTTCCGGGTGACTATGGAGTGCATGCTACTTTCAACATAGGTGATCTTTCTCCTTATCTTGATGATGACGGGATTGCAGAATTGAGGACAATTCCTCTTAAAGGGGGAGGGGATGATACGAAGCCGAATACTCCAAGCGAAGAAGATGAAGTAAGAATTGACGTAAAACACCTCGATCGCACTACAACCTACTTAGGCGAGAAAACAGAAACGAGGCACGGAGTTACCTTGATAGTCGGAATTGGAATAACTTAAGGCAAATTGCAACTTGGGAGGGGGAAAAGGTCCAAGTGGTAGCTAAACAAAGAATTTTCAGCATTTCTTTATTATAAAGGCAGCAGGATTCTTGGCAACTTGTTATATGAAAAAGCGGCTGTCAAACTTCAACTTGGAGACAAGACCCAACTTTTACTTTTGTCAACAAGTGACATGAAGAACCTTTTATTATCCTTTCATTATTTTAAGGAACAACTTGTAATAGTTTAAGTTATTTTGTCAGGCCACTTTTGCCTATAAATAGTGGCAGTAGAGTTCTAATGAAGGAGATTATTGAATGTTGAAGAATTGAGAACACTTTGTGTTTTTTTTTTCTGGTGAATGCTTTTCATCAAAACTTGGTTTTTATTCGACGCGTTTCGAATACTAATCTGATTGATTCTCAATAGGTCTTGAGGAGAAATCACTTTATCAAATTATAGGTCTAATTTGATAAAACATCTGTTTATATCTTGTTTCGATATTCTGTTTATTTTTTTTGACACAGTTGTATACTTGTCCGATATTTCACATAAAGTGTCGTTCGATCCTTCGAACTTATTTCCTGTTTTAACTTTGTTTCCATCCAAAACGTGCTGTTTCGAGTGTCGCTGTTTGGACGTGGACTGTTTCGAGTCATTTTCCAGTTGGCCAAATTCCTATCCTGTTGCTGTATCGAATTACCGTCTTCATCAATTATCAGTATTGTTGCTGTAGCGAGCGGTTGTCACCAGTTCCCGACAGTTTCTTGCCGATAGCTTCCGCTCGTCAAAAAAGTCCTCCGCTGTATCGATAGCGAATTCGCATAACCAGTGAGAATTCGTATCAAATGCAGGTGACGAAACGGATTTGAGGGCAAATCCTCTTCAAGAGGAGGGGAATGATGCGAACACGCTAGAGAATGGAAAGGAACCGATTCAAGTGCCTCTCGGACCAATCACAAGGGCAAGAGCTAAAAGATTCAAAGACTCCATCAACGGCCTAGTTCAAATTATTTGGGAAAGAGAATTGGCGAAGAAACCGATCGAGACAGACATCAAAAGTAAAGTACCTATCAATGTCATCAAGATACACGAAGAAGAAAATCTGGGCATCATTATGGTATGAAGATTTTCGGCCCAAATTCAAAGCCACTAGCCGTTGGAATAAAGAAGAACAAAGAAGAAAGTTTCAGCCCTCCACAAGTCTTCTACACATGATGTCCTTTTGCTACAAAGTCTTGGTGCATTTTCAAGGTCTTAAAGTAAAAGTGAAGATCTTGTCCATCATCACACCTCTCCTAGCCGTTGCAAGCCTTCCTCATGTCACGGCCATCATCATCATTTTTATTCTTTTCATTTTAGTCTTAAACTTTCTAAGATTCTTCTTTTGGTGTTATCATTACTTAGAGGCTCCTCTTTCACCTATATAAGGAGTATTTTCGGATTTGTTGGAACACACCTTTTTTGAAGACTCAAAATATTTTGTATTGCATAAGTTTTGATAACTTATTGGTTCGTTTGTATCTCTATACAAAATAGCACTTCGTTTATCACCCGAAGTGTCGTTTTCCCTTTGATTCCAAGGTTCTTCGAGCGTATAAATTGTTGGGTTCTAGTTATCTTGCTAGAGTTCACACTTTACACTTTGTCGGGTTAAGGACCATATTTCATCCGCCAAAATTCATCCATCTTAGTTACATTACGATTATTCATTTATATTTTAAACCTTACTCAAATCGCTTCCACAAAATTGATCATCTTTCGGAGAGGATCATATCAGGAAGACGAAGGAAGGATCAATGTAAAACATACACCTACATACTTAGGCGAGAAAACGGATACGAGACTTGGAGTAATGTTGGTGATCGGACTCGAGATAACTTAATTCATTATTATATGGAAGAGATTTCAGCCGCCCCTTTTGTCCCCTTGGAATCTTGACATCTCCCATCAAATCATGGAGAGTAATATTTTATACACTGGGAGATTTGGAAGAAGACTTCAGCCATCCCTTTGTCCCCTTGGAATCGTGACATCTCCCACCAAATCATGGAGAATAATATTTTGTACACTTTAGTACCTTTGCTTTACATTTTTTATTAGATTGTAATCTTTCTATCTTTGACTAGCTAAGTCTTCTCATGGTTATTTAAGAACCATGTTTGGTCCTTGTAAGGCAGATTATTGAATCATCAAAAATACATTGTGTATTGTTTTTAAAAGTGTTGGACGAGTTTTCTACCAAAATTTGGTTATTATTCGACGCGTTTTCGAATTTTAATACGATCGATTCTCAATAGGTCTTGAGAAGAAATCACCTTATCGAATTATAGGCCTATCGATAAACACCTATTTCTTGTCCCATTTTCGGATAATTCTTACATTTCGTTCCATACTTCAAATTATCGTTCGTGTTCTCTGTTCGCAAAAGACATTTCTCTTATTTTCGATACAGGGTTGTACTTGATCGAGAATTCACATCAGTTGTTGTTCGTTGTCTGAAGCTTGCTTCCTGTTTCCATTGCACCCTACCAAAACTTGCTATTTCGAGTGCTGCTGTTTGAGGTTGGCAGTTCCTGTTTGTTTCCATTCGGCCAGTTCCTGTCTTGTGCGCGTGCTGCTGTCCATTATTGTTGTCAGACGGTTATTCTTGTTAGTTCCCGATCGTCTTTTCGATTCCTGTTGACTAAGTACTGTTTGCTTCTGCTCGTAAAATAGCATTCTGTTGTACCGATAGAGATTTCGCATCATAAGTGGCATCGGAGCCTCGACTCTTGATCTTTGGCGTTATGGATCTCAACGACGCTAATTTCTTGGCGAAACTTCGCGATGCATTGCGTGACATACCAGAACAATGCGACCAGCATTGGCAACCTAGGCATGGTGATTATGAACGACCCTCACGCCATGTCGAGGAATTCAATGTTAACGAGCTTCTGGAGTTCGTTGACAGGACATACCCTGAAGTTTACTTGGAATGGGAACGTAAAATTGATCGCATGTTCGAGTTTAAAGACCTCGACGATGAGAAATGTTGCAAGTATGCAATCTCAAGTTGGGGAAAGGCGCTTCACTTTGGTTCGAAGGAGTTAAAACACGAAGAGCTCGTGCAAGAAAGGAGAAAATCCGTTCGTGGGATTCATTAAAAAGAAAACTTCATAAAATATATGTACCAACAGATTAAGTAGACCAACGCAGCTAGAAAGATACGGTATGCCACGTTAACCACATGCTTACCTCTCCACATCCTAGCCGCCCAAAGAATGCCCGTACTCCACTCAGAATGAGGCCAACAAAATCTTACCTCCCTCCTAGCAATAGAGATACACCTACTAGAGTAAGGGCACATTGATGCGAACACGCTAGAGAATGCAAAGGAACCAATTCAAGTGCCTCTCGGACCAATCACAAGGGCAAGAGCTAAAAGTATCAAAGACTCCATCAACGGCCTAGTTCAAATTATTTGGGAAAGAGAATTGGCGAAGAAACCGATCGAGACAGACATCAAAAGTAAAATACCTATCAATGTCATCAAGATACACGAAGAAGAAGATCCGGGCATCATTATGGGATGAAGATTTTCGGCCCAAATTCAAATCCACTAGCCGTTGCAATAAAGGACAAAGAAGAAAGTTTCAGCCCTCCACAAGTCTTCTACACATGATATCCCTTTTGCTACAAAGTCTTGGTGCATTTTCAAGGTCTTCAAATAAAAGTGAAGATCTTGTATAGCCTCACACCTCTCCTAGCCGTTGCAAGCCTTCCTCATGTCAAGGCCATCATCATCATTTTTATTCTTTTCATTTTAGTCTTAAACTTTCTAAGATTCTTCTTTTGGTGTTATCATTACTTAGAGGCTCCTCTTTTACCTATATAAGGAGTATTTTCGTTTTTGTTGGAACACACAATTTGAAATACTCATAAATACTTTGTATTTGCATAATTTTAATAACTTATTGTTTCGGTTATGATATATTTAAAATAGCACTTCGTTTATCACCCGAAGTGTCGTTTTTCCCTTTGATTCCAAGGTTCGTCGAACGTATAATTGTTGGGTTCTAGTTATTTTGCTAGAGTTCGCCATTACACTTTTGTCGGGTTAAGGACCGTTTCATCTGCCAAAATTCATCCATCTCGATTACGTTACTTGTCATCACTTACATTTCGAACATCATTCAAATCGCTTCCGCAAAATTGATCATCTTTCGGAGAGGATCATATCACACATGAAGAATAAGTGAGAATGAGACTCGATCGCCATCCCACAAAGGACACAAATACCATCTACATGCTGCAGCCAAGGCTTATCCATAGTCGACAGACGGTCCTGAATAGCCAACCATAAGATAAATGACTGCCTAGGAATCTTCCCGGGTCCAAGAAGGAGAGGGCCCCACAGAACAGAAGGAGAATACGCACTAAGGAACCGAAGAGCGGACGAGGACGAATAGGAACCTGGGCTATGCGGCTTCCAGGAAATGCGATCCTGGCCTCCATTAATAGGAGGGAAGGCAGAAACAACCTGCTGAAACTCGGAACGATCAACCACCGGCCAAACCTGATGCGATTACGACATCTCCACACGAAGTAAGAATTGACGTAGGTGACGATACCAAGTTGCATGCACATGCACCTACGTACTTCGGTGAGAAAACATCCGCGGAAATGGGAACGATCTTAATAATCGGAACCGGGATAACTTAGACGTATCAAAACATGCACACGTATGCATGTTCATGCATACAAAATCGGCCATTTGGGGAAGATTTCGGCCGATTGTGACATGCATCCTTGAACGATCTTTTATCCCCTCTACTTTAAATACTTGCTTTCATTTTCAAGTCCACCACATCAAGATCAAGGAAAGAGATTTGATTCACTCCACTCCTTTGGAATTATTTCGGCCGAACCATATGGAAAGAAGAGGCCAAGGTGTCACTTTCATGATCAAGTCATTGTCAAGCCTTACAAATGCTTGTATTTTAGCTAGATTTTGGTGATCTTCTTTGGCTTTGTTAGGAGTTATTATGGCTATATAATAGCCTCACCATCAACCTTTTGTAATCATCTTTGAATCAAGAAAAAACGAAATACATCACATGTATTCTTGTTGAATAATTTTCAGCACACTTCGATTATAATTCGACGCGTCTTCGAGTTGTAATTTAATCAATTCTCAATAGGTCTTGAGGAGAGATTGTCTTATCAAACTATAGGTCTAGTTTGATAATCTACTTTTATTTTATTCGTGTTTACATAAGCCGAATTGCCCTACTTTCGGTTAATTCTTACGAGTGTCACACATATTCGAGAGTTGTGAGGATAACAAATATAACCGCTGCATTTCCCGGCGAATTTACGTCCGACTTATACGTTATTTCGTATCATTAGTGGCATCGGAGCCCAAGGTTACTTCCTTGGCGAATTTCTCTTGGTGATTTTCTTATCAAAACTATCTTATCATGGATTTTTCCAACGATTTCATGGAGAAACTATGTGAGGCACTACATAGCATGCAAGAACCACGTTTTCAAGCAAGAAGAGGAGGATATGATGCACATTCACCGCATCATGTGGATGAATTTAAAGTTAATGAACTTTCGGAATTTGTCGGAGGTACTAATCCCGAAGTTTACTTGGAGTGGGAGAGGAAGATTGAACGTATGTTCGACTTCAAGCACCTTAATGATAAGAAACGTTGCAAATATGCAATTCTCAAGTTAGGGAAGGGCACTTCCTTTTGGTTCGAGGGTATGAAAACACAACGAGCTCGTGCGGAAAAAGAGAAAATCCGTTCTTGGGATTCTTTGAAGAAAAAACTACGTAAAAGGTATGTCCCGACATCACATCGGTTAACCTTGTACCGAAAAATTGCGGAGTTTGTACAAGGGAAACTAAGTGTGGAAGAATACATCGAAGAGTTTGAAGGCTTGGCCTTAATGGGAGAACTCGAAGAAAACGAAGAACAAGGAATGTCACATTTCTTACGTGGCTTAAATCGAAACATTGCAAATACGGTGGAATTATCCCCATACGGAGATTTTGACACTTTATGCGGACTATGCATAAAAATAGAAGCTCAAAACAAGTTGAAGTATACCAAACCCGAATTCCCATACAAATTCGGAAATGCAAGTGCCGGCTCAAGTTCTACTACGAAAACTACCGTACCATTTCAAGTCCCTACCCCGGCACCGAAGGTTCCTCACGTTTCCAAGGAAACGAGTTTGGCTAAAGTACGATGTTTTAAATGTCAAGGCTTTGGTCACTATCAAAATGCATGTCCAAATAAATGGGTGGTCACTTTAAGAGAAGCTCTTGCGGTCCGAGACGAACTTTTAGTCGAGGACGAGAAGGAAGGCCTTGGCAACGTATTTAACGTGGAGGCCGAGGAAGAGAATGAGGATTGCGAGACTTATGACGCTCTGGAATATGATACTGCTTTAGTGCTTCGAGCATTACATACCAAAATTATTCCAAGTGATACGGAACAAAGAGACCAGATTTTTCTTTCCAAATGCAAAGTCGGAGAAAAGTGGTGTAGCTTGATAATAGACGGAGGGAGTTGCACGAATGTGGCATCAAACGAGATGGTCACCAAGCTAGGGCTAACTACTATGGCTCACCCGAGACTGTATGCTTTACATTGGCTCGATGATGGAAGCAAGGTAAAGGTGTCGAGACAAGTACGAGTCAACTTAACTACGTGATACGAATTACGTATGTAAGTGTACGTAAAACGTATAAAATACAACGGAAGATTATCACGGTTTTTACAAGTATCAAAGTAACAACGAAAATAAAAGGTGGTGGCCGAATTTATATGGTTTCGGCCGTGAGGTAGGATAGTGTATGGGTTTGTATGTGTTTTATCGAATTAGACCTATAACTCGATAAAGATAATCTCTCCTCAAGACCTATTGAGAATTGATCAAGTTATAATTCGAGACGCGTCGAAATAATAACCAAGGTTTTGTTGAACTCGTTCAACGTATATTTCAAGAGAAATACAAAGTTTTTTAACTTTCAAGATGCTTACAACAAGTGGAGGATGAGGCTTTATATAGCCATTTACAACTCCTAACCAAGCCAAACAACATCACACAAAATCAAACTAAAATACAAGCAATTATTAAACTAAGACATCAAGACTTTTAAAAAAAATAAAAACAACACATGCTTGGTTTCTTTGAGTTTGGTCGTGGGTATCATGAAGTGGAGGAGGTCACCATCTATCTTATGTGATAAGTCTTTGACAAAGACTTTGAACAAGAAAGCAACATCTTGTAGTCTTCCTCCCATGTGTTTCGGCCGAAGTGATAAGGTGGAGGGAAATCAAATCTCAAGTGTTGATATGGTGGACTTTGAAAATGGACACAAATGTTGAAAGTAGTGGGGACAAAATCCTTCAAGGATGCAAGTCACAATCGGCCGAAATCTTCCCCATATGGCCGATTTTGTATGCATGAACATGCATACGTGTGCATGTTTTGATACGTCTAAGTTATCCCGGCTCCGATTTTTAAGATCGTTCCCATTTCCGCGGATGTTTTCTCACCGAAGTACGTAGGTGCATGTGCATGCAACTTGGTATCGTCACCTACGTTGATTCTTACTTCGTTTGGAGATGTCGTAATCGCATCAAGTTCAAAGGTGGGGACAAAATCTCTCCCATGTGATACTTGACAAGGACAACAAAAATTAAGCTTCCATTCACTTGGTTTGGCCGAATTATTGAAGTGTGGAGGGACCCAAGCATTGTAGTGGACTTTGAAAATGAAGTCTTGAAACTAGAAGAGACAAAAATCTTCATGATCTTGGACCAAATATGATGCTGTCGGTTTTGTCATTTCTGGGATCCAATGGGTCCGAATTTGGTCCTATGGTCTCATAAGATTTGTAGCTCTCTTTCTTAGCTTTCCATGGCCACTTGAATCGCCTGAATCGGATTTCAGACGAGAAAGTTATGGGCAAAATACTAAAACTGCTACGAAGTCGTCGTGCGCGCGAGAATTAGTAATTTGTCCATGTATTTTGCATGAGGATTTTATGTATGCTTGCGACTCAATCAAGCTTGGTCGGATAATCTTCTTTTTGTATTTGATGATGTTGACCGATTCGTATCACTATGGGATCATACGGAGACGATGTGTTATGTGACGTACTCCCGATGGACGCATGCCGCGTGCTTTTGGGACGACCGTGGATGTTCGACCGAGATGTTTTACATCGAGGTCGGAGTAATGAATATGAATTACAAGACAAAGGAAAGAAGATTGTACTCAAACCGATGTCCCCGCAAGCCATCCGTTCGATGAGTTCTAGTCGAGTGGAGAAACTGAAACTTACCATGCTTGCTAGTGAAAGAGAAATGGAACATGCCATTAATGACGGGGAGCGAGTATATTTGGTGATGTTTAAAGAGACACGAGACGAGAACATAGGAGTACAAAACGGAGGAGAGCTAGATGTGTTGTTACGCGAATTTGAGGATGTTTTTCCCGAAGAATAACCGTCGGGTTTACCACCTATTCGCGGTATCGAACACCAAATTGATCTTATACCGGGAGCACCACTGCCTAATAAAGCCGCGTATAGATGTAATCCCGAGGAGACAAAGGAATTACAAAGACAAGTCGAGGAGCTTTTGGACCGCGGATATGTCCGGGAGAGTTTGAGTCCGTGCGCGGTTCCGGTCTTACTTGTCCCTAAGAAAGATGGTTCTTGGCGGATGTGTGTGGATAGTCGGGCCGTGAACAATATCACCGTCAAGTATCGGTTCCCTATTCCGAGACTTGATGATATGTTAGACGAACTACATGGTTCGGTGATCTTTTCCAAAGTTGATTTACGAAGCGGATATCATCAAATCCGAATGCGAGAAGGTGACGAGTGGAAGACGGCCTTCAAAACGAAAAATGGATTATATGAATGGACCGTTATGCCTTTCGGTCTTACAAATGCGCCTAGTACCTTCATGAGGTTGATGAACGAGGTACTTAAACCATTTCTGGGGAAGTTCGTGGTTGTATATCTGGATGACATTCTAATCTATAGTCAATCACTACAAGAACATTTCGGGCACTTAAGGCTAATCTTCGAAACCTTGAGGGACCGAAAATTGTATGGATAAAAGGAGAAGTGTTTGTTCCTAGTCGAAAGTATAGTCTTTCTTGGCTATGTCGTTTCGAAGGACGGAGTGGCGGTGGATCAAACAAAAATCGAAGCAATTAAATCTTGGCCGACCCCTACGACCGTGACGGAAGTGAGATCATTTCACGGACTTGCTACTTTTTACCGGAGGTTTATTCGAGACTTCAGCACCATTTCAAGTCCGATGACGGAGTGTTTAAAAAAGGACCATTTGTATGGAACGGGGCTGCCCAAGGAGCTTTCGAGAAGTTAAAGGCCAAATTATGCGAAGCACCGATTCTAACACTACCCGATTTTTCTCAACCATTCGAAGTTGAGTGTGACGCTAGCGGAGTTAGAATTGGAGCGGTTCTTATTCAAGGTAAACGACCTATCGCTTACTTTTCGGAGAAGTTGAACGGAGCTCGGTTGAATTATTGTACTTACGATAAAGAATTCTATGCTATCGTACGGGCCCTTGATCATTGGAGTCATTACTTATGGACGGAGCATTTTATTCTACACTCGGATCACGAATCATTGAAGTACATTAACGGGCAACATAAACTGAGTCCGAGGCATGCCAAGTGGGTGGAATTCCTACAATCATTTCACTTTTCATCCAAGTACAAAGACGGTAAAAGCAATGTCGTTGCGGATGCGTTATCTAGGAGGTATGCCTTACTTTCTACTCTGGAGGTTCGGTTACTTGGTTTCGAAATGTTGAAGGAATGTTATGAAAATGATGAGGATTTCGGAGAAATTTTTACTCGTTGCAAATCTGCTCCGATCGGGGAGTTCATGTTACAAGATGATTTCCTATTTAAAGGAAATAGACTTTGTGTTCCAAAACAGGCGGTTCGGGAATTATTGGTTGATACGAATTACGTAAGTAATACGTATAAAACACAACGGAAGATTAATAAGAAACAAAGTATCACTTGAATTTTACTAAGGGTGGCCGAAAGTTGATGGTGTTCGGCCGTGAGGTAGTGTGATGTACGGAGTTTGGTGTGTTTTTATCGAACTAGACCTATAACTCGATAAAAGGGTAATCTCTTCCCAAGACCTTTTGAGAATTGATCAAAGTTAAAATCTCGAAACTCGTCGAAACAATAACTAAGGTTTGTCGAACTCGTTCAACGTATATTTCAAAGGAAATACAAAGTTTATTATGATTCTCGATGATTTACAAGTATTAAAATAACACTACTATATATAGTAGTTTACAAGGATAATGTTACCAAAAACAACAAGAAAAAAACGAAACACCAAGCTTCCTTATGTCTTCGGCCGAGATGTAGTGTGGGGGAGGAGAAATCTTGGACAAATCTTCAAGTATCTTGGAATGTAGTATGACTTTGACATGTTGAATAAAAACTTGATGAAAGTCTTCATCCATGGGGGGGATCTTCGGCCGATTGTGTGGGGAGTGTTGGGAGATTTTATCTTCATGTATCTAGATAAGATAAAGATCTTGATCTTTATTTGTCTTTGGCCGATTTATCAAACAAGGTGGGGAAGGGGGTGATCTTCACATATCTTGTGAAAGATATGAAGACAAAGTGTCCCTTTCAAGCATGTTTTGGCCGATCTTCATGCTTTTCGGGTCGATCCGTCGTCGAATTCTACGTTACTCCGATTCCGATTAACAACGTAACTCCAATCCGTTTAACATCTTCTCCTAAGTATAACGATGCATGGCCATGCGAATTTGCATCATCATGGATGTCGATTTTTATCGGAGTTTCTTCGACTGGAATATTAGATATCGTATCATTCCCTCCGTCTTTGAAAGGAATTGACCTCAATTCTGCAATGCCATCGTCGTCAAGATAAGGTGAGAGATCACCTACGTTGAATGTCGCGTGTACTCCGTATTCGCCCGGAAGTTCGACTTTGTATGCGTTGTCGTTCACCTTTTCCACAATTTTGTACGGACCCTCGGCTCTCGGCATCAATTTGTTCTTCCGTTTGCTTGGGAATCTTTCTTTTCTCAAATGTATCCAAACCAAGTCGCCAACATCAAATAATCTCGCCTTTTTATTTTTGTTTGACTTCCGTTTGTATATTTCATTTACTTCTTTAATCCGTTCCCGTATCTTTTCGTGTAACTTCACCATTGATTTGAGTTTTGCTTCGGCGTCTTTGTGAACCAACTCGTTGCTTGGTAAGGGAATCAAGTCCAATGGCAAGTGCGGATTTAATCCGTATACCACTTCAAAAGGTGAATGGGCCGTGGCATAACCGGGTGATCGGTTGTATGCGAATTCGTCATGAGCAAGTTTAACGTCCCAATCTTTCTGAGTTTTATTTACCAACCCTCGTAATAATGCTCCCAAGGTTCGATTAGTTACCTCGTGCATCGTCCGGTTTGCGGGGTGATGTGAAGTAATCGAATAGGAGTTTAGTACCTACTTTCCTCCATAAAGTATTCCGTATAACTCGAAATTTGGAATCTCGATCCGACACGATAGTTTTGGAACTCCGTGTAAACGAACTACTTCGGAAGTACAAGTCCGCCACGTTGCTTGCATCATCGGTTTGTGGCACGCGACAAAGTGAGCCATTTTCAAAAACGGTCCGACGACCACCATGATCGAGTCCTTGCCTCGTGAGTACGAGGTAAAGCCACAATAAAATCCATCGAGACATCCTCCCACGGCCGTAACGGTATCGGCAACGGCATGTATGTACTCGACTTGAACGAACTTTTCATCATGTGACAAGTTACGCATTTGCTCACGATTGTGCCGACGTCACCATACATTTTCGCCAAAAGAAATGTTCTTTTAGCACTTCTAGCCTTGGTCGAGCCAAGTGACCGGCTAGTCCTCCTCCGTGCGCCTCCCGAACCAAAGAATTCCCGAATTGTATGTCTCGGCACACATAATTTATTCCCTTGAAGAGAAAGCCATCTCAGAAACAAATTCCTCAGACGGGCCGTTTTACAACGTTTAAAAATTTCACAGAAGTCCAAATCGTCGTTGTAGTGATTTTTCAAAGTCTCGAATCCCAACAAACGAACATCTAGCATCGACAGTAAGGCATACCGTCTCGACAGTGCATCCGCCACTACATTACTCTTCCCGTCTTTGTATTTGGATGAAAAGTGAAAAGATTGTAAAAATTCCACCCATTTGGCATGTCTCGGGCTTAGCTTACTCTGTCCGTTGATGTATTTCAACGACTCGTGATCCGAATGTAGGACGAAATGTTTCGAACGCAGATAATGACTCCAATGATCGAGTGCTCTTACGATAGCATAGAACTCCTTGTCGTAAGTACAATAATTCACTCGGGCGCCACTTAACTTCTCCGAAAAATAGGCAATGGGACGGCCTCTCTGAATAAGCACTGCTCCGATTCCTACTCCGCTAGCGTCACATTCTACCTCAAACGGTTGTGAAAAATCGGGCAACGTCAAAATCGGCACTTCACATAATTTTCCCTTTAAGTTTTCAAAAGCCTTTTGGGCCGTCTCGTTCCAAGCAAAGGTTCCCTTTTTCAGACACTCCGTGATAGGACTGGATATAGTGCTGAAGTCCCGTATGAATCGTCGGTAAAAAGAAGCGAGGCCATGAAATGACCGTACCTCCGTGATTGTCTTTGGGATCGGCCACGACTTGATTGCCGCGATCTTCTCTTGGTCGACCGAAACTCCGTCTTTCGAAACAACATAGCCGAGAAAGACAAGACTCTCGACTAGGAAAGTACACTTCTCCCGTTTTCCATAAAGTTTCTGTTCCCTTAGCGTCTCAAACACGTACCGCAAATGTTCGAGATGTTCTTCTACGGACCGACTGTAGATCAAAATGTCGTCTAAGTACACGACAACAAACTTTCCCAAGAAAGGTTTAAGAACCTCGTTCATCAACCTCATAAAGGTGCTCGGGCGTTGGTGAGGCCGATTGGCATCTCTAACCATTAGTAAAGTCAATTCTTCGTCTTTATCGCCGTTTTCATTTCGTCTCCGTCTCGCATGCGGATTTGATGGTTCCCGATCCGTAAATCAACTTTGGAAAATATAACCGAGCCATGTAAATCGTCCGAAGATGTCGTCTAGTCTCGGATGGGAAACCGATACTTGACGGTGATGTTATTCACGGCTCTCTGTCAATACACATTCGCCATGTTCCGTCTTTTTTGGCACAAGTAGAACCGGAACCGCACACGACTTAAACTTTCTCGACATATCCGTGATTCATGAGTTCATCAATTTGACGTTGTAGTTCTTTGGTTTCTTCGGGATTACAACGATACGCCGCTTTGTTCGGTAATGGAGCTCCGGTATAAGATCAATCGGTGTTCAATCCCGCGGATAGGTGGTAATCCTACCGGCAAGTCTTCGAAATACGTCCAAAAACTCGTAATAATACGTCTATCTCTTCCTCATGTTGCGATTTTGTGGCAAGATTTCGGACCTCTTTGATCATCATCAAATAAACACGTTCGCCATCGTCAATGGCGTGTTCGACTTCTTTCTCGTTTGCAAACATCGTAAGTTTCGGTCCTTCGACTTTTTTCGAACTCATCGTCCGGATAGCTTGAGGTGACATAGGTTTAAGAACAATTTTTTTACCTTTGTCACGTAGCTCATACTCATTACTCCTCCCTCGATGTAGTACGTCCCGATCAAATAGCCAAGGTCTTCCTAATAACACGTGACATGCGTCCATCGGTAGTACATCGCATGTAATGTCATCGCCATACGAACCCATGGTGAGTCCGACCTTCACTTGCCTTGATACTTTCACCTTGTTTCCATCATCGAGCCAATGGAGTGCATACGGTTTAGGATGGGCCGTGGTGATCAAACCGAGTTTTGAAACCATCTCGCTTGATGCCACGTTGTACAACTTCCACCGTCAATGATCAAGCTACACCATTTATCTCCGACACGACACTTCGTGTGGAAGATTTGGTCCCGTTGTTCTTCGTCACTTGGGGCGGCCTTTGTTTGCAACATGCGAAGGACAAGGTTCGTGTCATAGTTCGGGGCATCGTATGCCTCGCATTCTTCTTCTTCGTCAGCTTCTAAGTTAAAAACGTCTCCAACTCTTTCTTCTTCGGCTAATAATTCCTCTCGGGCGGCTATGGCTTCTCGTAACGTCACAATCCTCCGATTCGGACAAGCACTTTGATAGTGTCCAAATCCTTGACATTTGAAACATCGGACTTTAGATAGGCTCGTTTCTTTTGGGGTGGTAGGGGTTTTCGGAAGGGTAGTCACGGGCTGGCTTGTGGTGACAGGTTTTGGAAACGAGCTAGAACTCGCGCCAAAGTTGGTATTTCCGTATTTAGGTGGGAATTCGGGTTTATAGAGTTTAGTTTTGTTTTGATTTTCCAGCTTTATGCAAAGTCCGCATAAAGTATCGAAGTCGGAATAGGGGTAGAGTTCTACGGAATTAGCAATATTTTTGTTCAAACCTCGTAGGAAACGGGACATCCGCAATTCTTCGCTTTCTTCAAGTTCTCCCATCAAGGATAAGTTTTCAAACTCCTCGATGTACTCCTCGACACTTAGCTTTCCTTGCGTGAGGTCAGAAATTTTTCGGTACAGGCTTAGCTTGTGTGTAGCCGGGACATATCTTTTTCGTAGTTTCCTTTTTAGGGAATCCCACGAACGTATCTTTTCTTTTCCGGCACGACTTCTTTGTGTCTTCATTCGTTCAAACCAAAGGGAAGCTCCCTTTCCAAGTTTGAGAATCGCGTACTTGCAACGTACTTCGTCATTGAGCTCCTTGAACTCAAACATTCGTTCAATTTTTCTTTCCCACTCCAGATAAACTTCAGGATCGGTGCCGCCTACGAACTCCGGAAGTTCGCTGGTCTTGTATTCATCCGCATGTCGTGGTGCATGCATGGTGTCATGTCCTCGTCGTGCATGGATTCTGGGCTCCGGCAAGCCACGAAGAACGTCACGTAGTTGTGCTACTTCTTCATCGGTGAATGCCATCTTCTTCAGTGATGTCGAGAACTGTGAGACAAGTGTCTCTGATACCACTTATGATACGAATTACGTAAGTAATACGTATAAAACACAACGGAAGATTAATAAGAAACAAAGTATCACTTGAATTTTGCTAAGGGTGGCCGAAAGTTGATGGTGTTCGGCCGTGAGGTAGTGTGATGTACGGAGTTTGGTGTGTTTTTATCGAACTAGACCTATAACTCGATAAAAGGGTAATCTCTTCCCAAGACCTTTTGAGAATTGATCAAAGTTAAAATCTCGAAACTCGTCGAAACAATAACTAAGGTTTGTCGAACTCGTTCAACGTATATTTCAAAGGAAATACAAAGTTTATTATGATTCTCGATGAATTACAAGCCAAATGAACACTACTATATATAGTAGTTTACAAGGATAATGTTACCAAAAACAACAAGAAAAAACGAAACACCAAGCTTCCTTATGTCTTGGCCGAGATGTAGTGTGGGGGAGGAGAAATCTTGGACAAATCTTCAAGTATCTTGTAATGTAGTATGACTTTGACATGTTGAATAAAAACTTGATGAAAGTCTTCATCCATGGGGGGGATCTTCGGCCGATTGTGTGGGGAGTGTTGGGAGATTTTATCTTCATGTATCTAGATAAGATAAAGATCTTGATCTTTATTTGTCTTTGGCCGATTTATCAAACAAGGTGGGGAAGGGGGTGATCTTCACATATCTTGTGAAAGATATGAAGACAAAGTGTCCCTTTCAAGCATGTTTTGGCCGATCTTCATGCTTTTCGGGTCGATCCGTCGTCGAATTCTACGTTACTCCGATTCCGATTAACAACGTAACTCCAATCCGTTTAACATCTTCTCCTAAGTATAACGATGCATGGCCATGCGAATTTGCATCATCATGGATGTCGATTTTTATCGGAGTTTCTTCGACTGGAATATTAGATATCGTATCATTGGTCCGGGAAGCTCACGGAGGAGGTTTAGCAGGACATTTTGGCACGGCTAAAACATTGGAAGTACTAAAAGAATATTTCTTTTGGCCTAAAATGCTAAAAGACATTTACAATGTTTTAAGTAAATGTATAACATGTCACATCTCGAAGAGTTCGTTCAAACCGGGATCATATATGCCTCTACCGGTTCCAGAAAGACCGTGGGAAGATGTATCCATGGATTTTATCGTCGCTTTACCCCGTACTCAATGAGGTAAAGATGCTATTATGGTGGTTGTTGATCGGTTCTCAAAGATGGCTCATTTCGTGGCTTGCCACAAAACCGACGATGCAAGCAACGTGGCCGACTTATACTTCCGAGCGGTGGTTCGTTTACATGGAGTTCCGAAGACTATTGTGTCGGATCGGGATTCGAAATTCCTTAGCTATTTTTGGAATACTTTATGGAGGAAAGTGGGACCGAAGCTCTTATTTAGCACTTCGCACCATCCGCAAACCGATGGTCAGACCGAGGTCACAAATCAAACATTAGGAATGTTGTTGCGAGGACTTGTGAATAAAACGCAAAAGGATTGGGACGTGAAACTTGCTCATGCGGAATTTGCCTATAACCGATCCCCTACACATGCTACGGCACATTCTTCTTTCGAAATTGTTTACGGATTAAATCCTTATATACCCTTGGACATGATTCCATTGCCGAAAGACGAGTTGGTACACAAAGATGCGGAGTCGAAACTTAAGTCGATGATCAAATTGCACGGACAAATACATGATCGAATCAAAGACGTGAATGATGAATACAAACGGAAATCCAACAATCACAGAAAACCGAGACTATTCGAAGTAGGCGCCTTGGTTTGGGTACACTTAAGAAAAGAGAGATTTCCGAGTAAACGCAAGAACAAACTTATGCCGAGGGCCGAGGGACCTTACAAAATCATGGGAAAAGTGAACGACAATGCGTATAAAGAAGAACTTCCGGGCGACTATGGGGTACACGCCACTTTTAACATGGGCGATCTATCTTCTTACCTTGACGACGAGGGAATCACTGAATTGAGGTCAATTCCTTTCAAAGGGGGAGGGGATGATGCGATTACGGCATCTCCAAACGAAGTAAGCGAAGTAAGAATTGACGTAGGTGATGATACCAAGTTGCATGCACATGCACCTACGTACTTCGGTGAGAAAACATCCTTGGAAATGGGAACGATCTTAATAATCGGAACCGGGATAACTTAGACATATCAAAACATGCACACGTATGCATGTTCATGCATACAAAATCGGCCATTTGGGGAAGATTTCGGCCGATTGTGAGATGCATCCTTGAAGGATCTTTTGTCCCCACTACTTTAAATACTTACTTTCATTTTCAAGTCCACCACATCAAGATCAAGGAAAGAGATTTGATTCACTCCACTCCTTTGGAATTATTTCGGCCGAACCATATGGAAAGAAGAGGCCAAGGTGTCACTTTCATGATCAAGTCATTGTCAAGCCTTAAAAAATATATCACATGAGGAGGATCTTGTCCACTCCCTCTTTGAACCCCACGGCCGATTTGTACAAGGAAGGAGCCAAAATGTTGTGATTTCCTTTTCCTTGTCAAAGTCTTTGTAGATAGTTGAATAAGTGCTTGTATTTTAGCTAGATTTTGGTGATCTTCTTTGGCTTTGTTAGGAGTTATTATGGCTATATAATAGCCTCACCATCAACCTTTTGTAATCATCTTTGAATCCAGAAAAAAGAAATACATCACATGTATTCTTGTTGAATGATTTTCAGCACACTTCGATTATAATTCGACGCGTCTTCGAGTTGTAATTTAATCAATTCTCAATAGGTCTTGAGGAGAGATTGTCTTATCAAACTATAGGTCTAGTTTGATAATCTACTTTCATTTTATTCGTGTTTACATAAGCCGAATTGCCCTACTTTCGGTTAATTCTTACGAGTGTCACACATATTCGAGAGTTGTGAGGATAACAAATATAACCGCTGCATTTCCCGGCGAATTTACGTCCGACTTATACGTTAATTCATATCATGTATCAAAACATGCATACGTATGCATGTTCATGCATACAAAATCGGCCATTTAGGGAAGATTTCGGCCGATTGTGACATGCATCCTTGAAGGATCTTTTATCCCCACTACTTTAATACTTACTTTCATTTTCAAGTCCCCCACATCAAGATCAAGGAAAGAGATTTGATTCACTCCACTCCTTTGGAATGATTTCGGCCGAACCATATGGAAAGAAGATGCCAAGGTGTCACTTTCATGATCAAGTTATTTTCAAGCCTTACAAAATATATCACATGAGGAGGATCTTGTCCACTCCCTCTTTGAACCCCACAGCCGATTTGTACAAGGAAGGAGCCAAAATGTTGTGATTTTCTTTTCCTTGTCAAAAGTCTTTATAATTAGTTTAATATTTGCTTGTATTTTAGCTAGATTTTATGTGATCTTGTTTGAACTTATTAGTAAGTTGTAAAGCCTATATAATAGCCTCATCCTCAACCTTGAATAACAACTTTGAATCAAGAAAAAACGAAATACATCACATGTATTCTTGTTGAATGATTTTCAGCACACTTCGATTATAATTCGACGCGTCTTCGAGTTGTAATTTAATCAAGTCTCAATAGGTCTTGAGGAGAGATTGTCTTATCAAACTATAGGTCTAGTTTGATAATCTACTTTCATTTTATTCGTGTTTACATAAGCCGAATGGCTCTACTTTCGGTTAATTCTTACGAGTGTCACACATATTCGAGAGTTGTGAGGATAACAAATATAACCGCTGCATTTTCTGGCGAATTTACGTACATTTCATACAATAATTCGTATCAAAACCCAATGACCATTAGAAATAACAGAGCCAAGACGGGCATGCACATCAATTCCGGTCCAAAGAGGCGCTCTAGGTACAAAATGCCTAATCAAACCCATAGGGTGCCAAGGATCCGACCATAAAAGGAAGGAAGAGCCATCACCAACAGAATACTGAAACGCTCCCATGACAAGAGGACGCAACTTCAGCAGCTGTTTCTAATACCAAGAAGACGCAGCAGAGATAGGAATATCCCAAAAATAACACAGCTGAACTCTATAAGAACGAACCTAGCTAACCCAAACAGAATGAGAAGACCCAACTAGGAGAGCCCAAATATGGCGGGTCATAAGTGCCTGGTTCTGAACCCTCAACAGAGTAATACCAAGGCCACCACACACTATAGGTAAGCAAACCTTAGACCAAGCCACTTTAACATGCCCAGAGTCACGAGAACCTTTCTAAAGAAAATGCCTGAAACGCTTCTCAATGAGGGCAAGCACGCCCTTAGGCAGGATAAAAATATAGGCCCAATAAATGTGAAGAGCAGATAACACAGACCGAATAAGCTAGCAACGACCGGCCATGGACAGAGATCTACAAGCCCAGTCACTCATCCGACCATCAATCCTGTCAATCAAATGAGAGCACTAAGCCAACGTGAGCTTCGATGAAGACAAAGAGACTCCCAAATACCTCACATGGAGCTGGCCCACCTGAAACCCTAATAACTGCTCAACCTGTGCCCCTGCTCCATAGCACTCGCCGAGAGAAAAAATTACTCTTCCCAGGGTTAGCGCGCAACCCCGAAAGAGAATCAAAGATTTCAATACTCGTCTTAAGAACACCAATAGAGACCTCATCTGGATTACAGAAAAGAAGGAGATCATCTGCAAAGGCGAGCATGAAAGTACGGGTAGCCTCACACTTCCAGTGGTACCTGAACCCCGTCTTATCCATAGTCGACAGACGGTCCTGAATAGCCAACCATAAGATAAATGACTGCCTAGGAATCTTCCCGGGTCCAAGAAGGAGAGGGCCCCATGGAACAGAAGGAGAATACGCACTAAGGAACCGAAGAGCGGACGAGGACGAATAGGAACCTGGGCTATGCGGTATCCAGGAAATGCGATCCTGGCCTCCATTGATAGGAGGGAGGGCAGAAAGAACCTTCTGAAACTCGGAACGATCAACCACCGGCTAAACTTAAAGAACATCAGAAATAACAGAGCCAAGACGGGCATGCACATCAATGCCAGTCCAAAGAGGCTCGCTAGGCAGAGAATGCCTAATCAAACCCATATGGTGCCAAGGATCCGACCATAAACGGAAGGAAGAGCCATCACCAACAGAATACTGAAATGCTCCCATAACAAGAGGACGCAACTTCAGCAGTTGTTTCCAATACCAAGAGAATGTAGCAGAGATAGGAATATCCCAAAAAGAACATTGCTGAACTCTATACGAACAAACCCAGCTAACCCAGACAGAACTAGAAGGGCCTGGTTCTGAACCTTCAACGGAGGAATACCAAGGCCACCACACGCTACAGGCAAGCAAACCTTAGACCAAGCCACTTTAGCATGCCCAGAGTCACTAGAACATTTCCAAAGAAAACATCTAAAATGCTTCTCAATGAGGGCAAGCACACCCTCAACGAGTTCGGACCGGTAAGGAAAAGATACGTTCATGGGATTCTCTAAAAAAGAAACTACGTAAGAGATATGTCCCGGCTACACACAAGTTGAGTTTATATCGAAAAATTTCCGACCTCACACAAGGAAAGCTAAGTGTAGGAGAATACATCGAAGAGTTTGAAAACTTATCCTTGATGGGAGAACTTGAAGAGAGCGAAGAATTACGGATGTCCCGTTTCTTACGAGGCTTGAATAGAAACATTGCTAATTCTGTGGAACTCTACCCCTATTCCGACTTTGATACTTTGTGCGGACTTTGCATAAAGTTGGAAACTCAAACCAAGACGAAATTTTCAAAACCCGAATTCCCACCTAAGTTCGGAACTACCAGCTTTGGCACGAGTTCTAGCTCGTTGCCAAAAACTGTCACGGCAAACCCACCCGTTACTACCATTCCAAAAACTCCTCTCACGCCAAAGGAAACAAGCCTATCTAAAGTTCGGTGTTTCAAATGTCAAGGATTTGGACACTATTAAAGTGCGTGTCCAAACCGAAGAATAGTGACGTTATGAGAAGCAATAGCCGTCCGAGAAGAATTACTAGCCGAAGAAGAAAGAATTGGAGACGTCTTTAACTTGGAAGCCGACGAAGAAGAAGAAGATTGCGAGGCATACGATGCGCCGAATTATGACACGAACCTCGTCCTTCGCATGCTACAAACGAAGGCGGCCCGGAGTGACATAGAACAACGAGATCAAATCTTTCACACGAAGTTTCGTGTCGGAGAAAAATGGTGTAGCTTGATCATTGACGGTGGAAGTTGTACAAACGTGGCATCAAGCGAGATGGTTTCGAAGCTCGGACTAACCACTACGGCTCATCCAAGGCCGTATGCACTCCATTGGCTCGATGATGGAAATAAAATGAAAGTATCGAGACAAGTGAAGGTCGGACTGGGTTCGTATGGTGATGATATTATATGTGATGTACTACCGATGGACGCATGTCACGTGTTGTTGGGAAGACCTTGGTTATTTGATCGGGACGTACTGCATCGAGGGAGGAGCAACGAGTATGAGTTACGAGACAAAGGTAAAAAAATTGTTCTTAAACCTATGTCACCTCAAGCTATCCGAACAATGAGTTCAAAAAAAATCGAAGGACCGAAGCTCACGATGTTTGCAAACGAAAAAGAAGTCGAACACGCCATTGACGATGGCGAACGTGTTTATTTGATGATGATCAAAGAAACCCGAAACCTTGCTACAAAATTACACCACGAAGAAGAGATAGATACATTGTTGCACGAGTTCGCGGATGTCTTTCCCGAAGACTTGCTGGTGGGATTACCACCTATCCGCGGAATCGAACACCAAATTGATCTTGTACCAGAAGCTCCATTACCGAACAAGGCGGCGTATCGTTGTAATCCCGAAGAAACCAAAGAGCTACAACGTCAAATTGAAGAGCTCATGAGTCACGGATATGTCCGAGAGAGTTTAAGTCCATGTGCGGTTCCAGTCCTACTTGTACCAAAAAATGACGGATCATGGCGGATGTGCACTGATAGTAGAGCCGTGAATAACATCACCGTCAAGTATCGGTTCCCCATCCCGAGACTAGACGACATGTTAGACGAGTTGCATGGCTCGGTTATATTTTCAAAAGTTGATTTACGGAGCGGATACCATCAAATTCGCATGCGAGAGGGAGACGAATGGAAGACGGCATTTAAAATGAAAAATGGACTTTACGAGTGGGTTGTGATGCCATTCGGCCTCACTAATGCCCCGAGCACTTTCATGAGATTGATGAACGAGGTTCTTAAACCTTTCTTGGGGAAATTTGTTGTCGTGTACTTAGACGACATTTTAATCTACAGTCGATCGTTAGAGGAGCATCTTGAACACTTGCGACACGTGTTTGAAACTCT
Organism: Orobanche coerulescens; assembly: GCA_033398695.1. Lineage (NCBI taxonomy): Eukaryota > Viridiplantae > Streptophyta > Magnoliopsida > Lamiales > Orobanchaceae > Orobanche > Orobanche coerulescens. Next base: position 217,918 of record JAWKAU010000149.1, read on the forward strand.
AAGAAAACAGAAACTTTACGGAAAGCGGGAAAAGTGTACTTTTCTAGTCGAGAGTCTTGTCTTTCTCGGCTATATCGTTTCTAAAGAAGGAGTTTCGGTGGATCAAGAGAAAATCGCGGCAATCAAGTCTTGGCCGACACCAAAAACTATCACGGAGGTACGATCATTTCATGGCCTCGCTTCTTTTTACCGACGATTCATACGGGACTTTAGTACCATCTCCAGTCCGATCACGGAGTGTCTTAAAAAAGGTACATTTGCATGGAACGAGGCTGCCCAAAAAGCTTTTGAAAAATTAAACGAAAAGTTATGTGAAGCACCGATTTTAACGTTACCCGATTTTTCACAACCATTTGAGGTGGAATGCGACGCTAATGGAGTTGGAATCGGGGCAGTACTTATTCAAGGAGGCCGCCCCATCGCCTATTTTTCAGAAAAGTTAAGTGGTGCTCGAGTTAATTATTGTACTTACGACAAAGAGTTCTATGCTATCGTGAGAGCACTAGATCATTGGAGTCACTATTTACGTTTGAAACATTTCGTGTTACATACGGATCACGAGTCGTTGAAATACATTAACGGGCAAAACAAGCTAAGTCCAAGACATGCAAAATTGGTGGAGTTTTTGCAATCTTTTCACTTTTCATCCAAGTACAAAGACGGTAAGAGTAATATAGTGGCGGATGCACTATCAAGACGGTATGCCTTACTTTCTATTCTAGATGTTCGTTTGTTGGGGTTCGAGACTTTGAAAAATCATTACATTGACGATTTAGATTTCGGAGAAATTTTCACCCGTTGTAAGGCAGGTCCGTACGAAGAATTTATTTTACAGGATGGCTTTCTTTTCAAAGGAAATAAACTATGTTTGCCGAAGCATACGATTCGGGAATTACTAGTTCGGGAGGCGCACGGAGGAGGACTAGCCGGTCATTTCGGTTCGGCTAAAACCGTAGAAGTGCTAAAGGAGCATTTCTTTTGGCCAAAGATGTATGGTGACGTAAGCACAATCGTGAGTAAATGTGTCACTTGTCACATGATGAAAAGTTCGTTCAAGCCAAGTACATACATGCCGTTGCCAATACCTTTGTGACCGTGGGAGGATGTCTCGATGGATTTTATTGTAGCTTTACCTCGTACTCAACGGGGCAAAGACTCGATCATGGTTGTCGTCGACCGTTTTTCAAAAATGGCTCACTTTATAGCATGTCACAAAACCGACGATGCAAGCAATGTGGCGGACTTATATTTCCGAGAAGTAGTTCGTTTACACGGAGTTTCAAAAACTATCGTGTCAGATCGAGATTCTAAATTCCTAAGTTACTTCTGGAATACCTTATGGAGAAAGGTGGGAATTAAACTTCTATTCAGTACTTCACATCACCCACAAACCGACGGACAAACAGAAGTGACTAATCAAACCTTAGGAGCATTGTTACGAGGATTGGTGAACAAAACACAAAAGGATTGGGACGTCAAACTTGCACATGCGGAATTCGCATACAACCGATCACCCGGATTCGCCACGGCCCATTCACCTTTTGAAGTAGTGTACGGACTAAATCCACACATGCCATTGGATTTGATCCCCTTGCCGAGCGACGAATTGGTTCACAAAGACGCAGAATCAAAACTCAAGTCAATGATGAAGTTACATGAAAAGGTACGAGATCGAATTAAAGAAGTAAATGAAATTTACAAACGGAAGTCGAACAAAAATAAAAAGTCAAGGCTATTTGATGTTGGCGACTTAGTTTGGATACATTTGAGGAAAGAACGATTCCCAAACAAACGCAAGAACAAATTAATACCGAGAGCCGAAGGTCCGTACAAAATTGTGGGAAAAGTGAACGACAACGCTTACAAAGTAGAACTTCCGGGCGAATACGGAGTACACGCAACTTTCAACGTAGGCGATCTCTCGCCTTACCTTGACGACGATGGCATTACGGAATTGAGGTCAATTCCTTTCAAAGAGGGAGGAAATGATACGATATCAACTATCCCAATCGAAGAGAAGTCAATAAAAATCGACATCAACGACGATACAAAGTTACACGCCCACGCATCATCATACTTGGACGAGGAGAACACGCGAATTGGAGTTATGTTATTAATCGGAACTGGAGTAACGTAAAACATGACGACGAAATCGGTCCAAATCATGGGGGATTCGGCCGATTTAGTCCAAGATGCTTGAAGATTTTATCAAAACTATATCTTGTCCAAAATCTTCTCCTCCCCCACACCTTTGATTTTCGGCCAAAGCATGCTCCTTGGTAAAGACTTTCATCAAGCCTTTTTCTTCATGTCAAAGTCATCAACAATAAAGTCCAAGATATTGAAGATCTCCTCCCCCACACACTTGATATTTCGGCCGAAACATGCTAGGAGAAGACTTGTATTTTCGTTTTTTTCTTGTTACTTATTTCCTTATACTACTATATATAGTAGTACACTTGTTTGTTGTATGCATCTTGAAAATTATAAACCTTGTATTTCTCTTGAAATATACGTTGAACGAGTTCAACAAAACTTTGGTTATTATTTCGACGCGTCTCGAATTTTAACTTGATCAATTCTCAATAGGTCTTGAGGAGAGATTATCTTTATCGAGTTATAGGTCTAATTCGATAAAACACATTCAAATCCATACGCTATCCTACCTCACGGCCGAAACCACCTAAATTCGGCCACCACCTTTTATTTTCGTTGTTACTTCGATACATCTAAAAACCGTGATAATCTTCCGTTGTATTTTTATACGTTTTACGTACACTTATATACGTAATTCGTATCATCTTTTTAGTTAGTTTAATAATTGCTTGTATTTTAGTTAGATTTTGTGTGATCTTGTTTGGCTTTGTTAGTAGTTATAATGGCTATATAATAGCGTCATCCTCAACCTTTTCTAATCAACTTTGGAAGCTTGAAAAAACGAAATACATTGTACATGTATGCTTGTTGAATGATTTTCAGCACAACTTGATTATAATTCGACGCATCTTCGAGTTGTAATTTAATCGATTCTCAATAGGTCTTGAGGAGAGATTGCCTTATCAAACTATAGGTCTAGTTTGATAATTTACTTTCATATTATCTTGTTTACGGAAACTGAATTTCCCTACTTTCGGTTAAAACTTACGAGTGTTACACATATACGAGTGTTGTGAGGCAACAAAATATATCCGCTGCATTTTCCGGCGAATTTACGTTCATCTTAACACGTAATTCATATCATAAGTGGTATCAGAGCCCAAGGTTACTTCCTTGGCGAATTTCTCTTGACGATTTTCTTATCAAAACTATCTTATCATGGATTTTTCCGATGATTTCATGGAGAAACTACGTGAGGCATTACACAACATGCAAGAACCACGTTTTCAAGCAAGAAGAGGAGGATATGATGCACATTCACCGCGTCATGTGGATGAATTTAAAGTTAATGAACTTCCGGAATTTGTCGGAGGTACTAATCCCGAAGTTTACTTGGAGTGGGAGAGGAAGATTGAACGTATGTTCGACTTCAAGCACCTTAACGATGAGAAACGTTGCAAATATGAAATTCTCAAGTTAGGGAAGGGCGCTTCCTTATGGTTCGAGGGTATGAAAACACAACGAGCTCGTGCGGGAAAAGAGAAAATCCGTTCTTGGGATTCTTTGAAGAAAAAACTACGTAAAAGGTATGTCTCGACATCACATCGGTTAACCTTGTACCGAAAAATTGCGGAGTTCGTACAAGGGAAACTAAGTGTGGAAGAATACATCGAAGAGTTTGAAGGCTTGGCCTTAATGGGAGAACTTGAAGAAAATGAAGAACAAAGAATATCACGTTTCTTACGTGGTCTAAATCGAAACATTGCAAATACGGTGGAATTATAACCATACGGAGATTTTGACACTTTATGCGGACTATGCATAAAAATAGAAGCTCAACACAAGTTGAAGTATACCAAACCCGAATTCCCATACAAATTCGGAAATGCAAGTGTCGGCTCAAGTTCTACTACGAAAACTACCGTACCTTTTCAAGTCCCTACCCCGGCCCCAAAGGTTCCTCACGTTTCCAAGGAAACGAGCTTGGCTAAAGTACGATGTTTTAAATGTCAAGGCTTTAGTCACTATCAAAATGCATGTCCAAATAAACGGGTGGTCACTTTAAGAGAAGCTCTTGCGGTCCGAGACGAACTTTTAGTCGAAGACGAGAAGGAAGGCCTTGGTGATGTATTTAACATGGAGGTCGAGGAAGAGAATGAGGATTGCGAGACTTATGACGCTCCGGAATATGATACTACTTTAGTGCTTTGAGCACTACATACCAAAATCGTTCCAAGTGATACGGAGCAAAGAGACCAAATCTTTCATTCCAAATGCAAAGTCGGAGAAAAGTGGTGTAGCTTGATAATAGACGGAGGGAGTTGCACGAATGTAGCATCAAACGAGATGGTCACCAAGCTCGGGCTAACTACTACGGCTCACCCGAGACCGTATGCTTTACATTGGCTCGATGATGGAAGCAAAGTGAAGGTGTCGAGACAAGTACGGGTCAACTTAACTATGGGATCATACGGAGACGATGTGTTATGTGACGTACTCCTGATGGACGCATGCCACGTACTTTTGGGACGACCATGGATGTTCGACCGAGATGTTTTACATCGAGGTCGGAGTAATGAATATGAATTACAAGAAAAAGGAAAGAAGATTGTACTCAAACCGATGTCCCCGCAAGCTATCCGTTCGATGAGTTCTAGTTGAGTGGAGAAACCGAAACTTACCATGCTTGCTAGTGAAAGAGAAATGGAACATGCCATTAATGACGGGGAGCGAGTATATTTGGTGATGTTTAAAGAGACACGGGACGAGAACATAGGAGTACAAAACGGAGGAGAGCTAGATGTATTGTTACACGAATTTGAGGATGTTTTTCCCGAAGAATTACCGTCAGGTTTACCACCTATTCGCGGTATCGAACACCAAATCGATCTTATACCGGGAGCACCACTTCCTAATAAAGCTGTGTATAGATGTAATCCCGAGAAGATGAAGGAATTACAAAGACAAGTCGAGGAGCTTTTGGACCGCGGGTATGACCGGGAGAGTTTGAGTCCGTGTGCGGTTCCGGTCTTACTTGTCCCTAAGAAAGATGGTTCTTGGTGGATTTTGTGGATAGTCTGGCCGTGAACAATATCACCGTCAGGTATCGGTTCCCTATCCCGAGACTTGATGATATGTTAGACGAACTACATGGTTCGGTGATCTTTTCCAAAGTTGATTTACGAAGCGGATATCATCAAATCCGAATGCGAGAAGGTGACGAGTGGAAGACGGCCTTCAAAACGAAAAATGGATTATACGATTGGACCGTTATGCCTTTCGGTCTTACAAATGCGCCTAGTACCTTCATGAGGTTGATGAACGAGGTACTTAAACCATTTCTGGGGAAGTTCGTGGTTGTATATCTGGATGACATTCTAATCTATAGTCAATCACTACAAGAACATTTCGGGCACTTAAGGCTAATCTTTGAAACCTTGAGGGACCGAAAATTGTATGGAAAAAAGGAGAAGTGTTCGTTCCTAGTCGAAGGTATAGTCTTTCTTGGCTATGTCGTTTCGAAGGACGGAGTGGCGGTTGATCAAACAAAAATCGAAGCAATTAAATCTTGGCCGGCCCCTACGACCGTGATGGAAGTGAGATCATTTCACGGACTTGCTTCTTTTTACCGGAGGTTTATTCGAGACTTCAGCACCATTTCAAGTCCGATAACGGAGTGTTTAAAAAAAGGAATATTTGTATGGAACGGGGCTGCCCAAGGAGCTTTCGAGAAGTTAAAGGCCAAATTATGCGAAGCACCGATTCTAACACTACCCGATTTTTCTCAACCATTCGAAGTTGAGTGTGACGCTAGCGGAGTTGGAATTGGAGCGGTTCTTATTCAAGGTAAACGACCTATCGCTTACTTTTCGGAGAAGTTGAGCGGAGCTCGGTTGAATTATTGTACTTACGATAAAGAATTCTATGCTATCGTATGGGCCCTTGATCATTGGAGTCATTACTTACGGACGAAGCATTTTATTCTACACTCGGATCACGAATCATTGAAGTACATTAACGGGCAACATAAACTGAGTCCGAGGCATGCCAAGTGGGTGGAATTCCTACAATCATTTCACTTTTCATCCAAGTACAAAGACGGTAAAAGCAATGTCGTTGCGGATGCGTTATCTAGGAGGTATGCCTTACGTTCTACTCTGGAGGTTCGGTTACTTGGTTTCGAAATGTTGAAGGAATGTTATGAAAATGATGAGGATTTTGGAGAAATTTTTACTCGTTGCAAATCTGGTCCGTTCGGGGAGTTCATGTTACAAGATGATTTCCTATTTAAAGGAAATAGGCTTTGTGTTCCAAAACAGGCGGTTCGGGAATTATTGGTCCGGGAAGCTCACGGAGGAGGTTTAGCAGGACATTTTGGCACGGCTAAAACATTGGAAGTACTAAAAGAACATTTCTTTTGGCCTAAAAGGCTAAAAGACATTTATAATGTTTTAAGTAAATGCGGAACATGTCACATCTCGAAGAGTTCGTTCAAACCGGGATCATATATGCCTCTACCGGTTCCAGAAAGACCGTGGGAAGATGTATCCATGGATTTTATCGTCGCTTTACCCCGTACTCAATGAGGTAAAGATGCTATTATGGTGGTTGTTGATCGGTTCTCAAAGATGGCTCATTTCGTGGCTTGCCACAAAACCGACGACGCAAGCAACGTGGCCGACTTATACTTCCGAGAGGTGGTTCGTTTACATGGAGTTCCGAAGACTATTGTGTCGGATCGGGATTCGAAATTCCTTAGCTATTTTTGGAATACTTTATGGAGGAAAGTGGGAACGAAGCTCTTATTTAGCACTTCGCACCATCCGCAAACCGATGGTCAAACCGAGGTCACAAATCGAACATTAGGAACGTTGTTGCGGGGACTTGTGAATAAAACGCAAAGGGATTGGGACGTGAAACTTGCTCATGCGGAATTTGCCTATAAACGATCCCCTACACATGCTACGGCACATTCTCCTTTTGAAGTCGTTTACGGGTTAAATCCTTATATACCCTTAGACTTGATTCCATTGCCGAAGGACGAGTTGATACACAAAGACGCGGAATCTAAACTTAAATCGATGATCAAGTTGCACGGACAAATACATGATCGAATCAAAGAGGTGAATGACGCATACAAACGGAAATCCAACAATCACAGAAACGAGACTATTCGAAGTAGACGACTTGGTTTGAGTGCACTTAAGAAAAGAGAGATTTCCTAGCAAACGCAAGAACAAACTTATGCCGAGGGCCGAGGGACCTTACAAAATCGTGGGAAAGGTGAACGACAATGCGTACAAAGTAGAACTTCCAGGCGATTATGGAGTACACGCCACTTTTAACGTGGGCGATCTATCTCCTTACCTTGACGACGAGGGAATCACTGAATTGAGGTCAATTCCTTTCAAAGGGGGAGGAGATGATATGATTACGACATCTCCAAACGAAGTAAGAATTGACGTAGGTGACAATACCACGTTGCATGCACATGCACCTACGTACTTCGGCGAGAAAACAAAAGTGGAAATGGGAACCATCTTAATAATCGGAACCGGGATAACTTAGACGTATCAAAACATGCATACGTATGAATGTTCATGCATAAAAAATCGGCCATTTGGGGAAGATTTCGGCCGATTGTGACATGCATCCTTGAAAGATCTTTTGTCCCCATTACTTTCAACTTTGTGTCCATTTTCAAAATCCACCATATCAACACATGAGATTTGATTTCCCTCCACCCCTTGAATAACAAATCGGCCGAACCACATGTGGAGGAAGACACCAAGATGTTGCTTTCTTGTTCAAGTCTTTGTCAAAGCCTTATCACATGAGATAGATGGTGATCTCCTACCTTCATGCTACCCCACGGCCGAAATCAAATGGAAGAAGCCAAGCACATGTTGTTTTCTTTTCTTTGTCAAAAGTCGTTTTAGTTAGTTTAATAATTGCTTGTATTTTAGTTAGATTTTGTGTGATCTTATTTGGCTTTGTTAGGAGTTATAATGGCTATATAATAGCCTCATCCTCAACCTTTGTAATCAACTTTGGAAGCTTGAAAAAACGAAATACATTGTACATGTATGCTTGTTGAATGATTTTCAGCACAACTTGATTATAATTCGACGCATCTTCGAGTTGTAATTTAATCGATTCTCAATAGGTCTTGAGGAGAGATTGCCTTATCAAACTATAGGTCTAGTTTGATAATTTACTTTCATATTATCTTGTTTATGGAAACCGAATTGCCCTACTTTCGATTAAAACTTACGAGTGTAACACATATACGAGTGTTGTGAGGCAACAAAATATATCCGCTGCATTTTCCGGCGAATTTACGTTCATCTTAACACGTAATTCATATCAAATACCGTGAAGCACCTCCATAAACATAACAAAGAGATCAGGCGAGATGGGGTCTTCTTGCCGAAGCCCCATACGACCTCTAAATATCCCCTCAGCATCACCATTCAAGGATACCGAAAAGGCAGTAGTGGAGATGCACTCCCTGATCCAAGCGATGAACGACTGATGGAAACCCATACATTGCAGAGCAATCAGCACAAAATCCCACTCAACAGTGTCATAAGCTTTCATAAGGTCAACTTTAAACACACACCGTCTAGGCATCCCCCTCTGCCCATAACCATGAAGAAGTTCCTGAGCAAGAAGGATATTATCACTAATCCTTCTCCCAGGAATAAAAGCAGTCTGAGACGGGTCAACCAAGGTATCCAAGCTATCACGCATACGATGAACAATAATTTTCGAAATAGCCTTATATAATAAGTTGCAGCAAGAGATAGGTCTAAAATTTGACATGCTCCTAGGTAAGGCTAGTTTCGGAACAAGAGAGATTATCATAGAGTTGATCTGTCTGACAAACTTTCGCGTAGCAAAGAAATGCATAATAGCAAACGAAATCTCACCCCCCACAATCGGCCAAGCCTGCCGGTAAAAGGCCACATTAAAACCATCAGGGCCCGGGGCCTTGTCCTTTTCAAACTCGAAAAACACACACCGAACATCATCAGCAGTAACAGGTCTAATCATGTGAACCTGATACAAATTACGTAAGTAATGCGTATTAAACACAACGGAAGATTATCACGTTTACAATATGGATCAAAATTACAAAGGTGATGGACGAATTTAATGGGATTCGGCCGTGATATAGTATGATGTACGGAGTTTGATGTGTTTTATCGAACTAGACCTATAACTCGATAAAAAGGTAATCTCTTCCCAAGACCTTTTGAGAATTGATCAAGTTAAAATCTCGAGACGCGTCGAAACAATAACTAAAGTTTGTTGAACTCGTTCAACGTATATTTCAAAGGAAATACAAGGTTTATTATGATTCAAGATGATTACAAACACCAAATAAACTACCATATATATAGTAGGATAAGGATACAAAAACAACAAGAAAACAACAAAATGTAAGTCTCCATCCCTTAGCATGCTTGGCCGATTCTTCAAGGTGGGGAAAAGGAGGAGATCTTCTTGATTTGGCAAGATATGAAGACTTTTGATGATTTCCTTTCATCATGCTTGGCCGAAAATTTCAAGGGTGGGGAAGGGTATCTTCACACTTTTGAATAAGATAAAGTTTTTGATACGAATTACGTAAGTAACACGTATAAAACACAACGGAAGGTTAACAAGTATCAAAGTATCACTTGAATTTTGCTAAGGGTGGCCGAAAGTTGATGGTGTTCGGCCGTGAGGTAGTGTGATGTATGGAGTTTGGGGTGTTTTTATCGAACTAGACCTATAACTCGATAAAAGGGTAATCTCTTCCCAAGACCTTTTGAGAATTGATCAAGTTAAAATCTCGAGACTCGTCGAAACAATAACTAAAGTTTGTCGAACTCGTTCAACGTATATTTCAAAGGAAATACAATGTTTATTATGATTCTCGATGATTTACAAGTACAACGAACACTACTATATATAGTAGTTTACAACCGTAAGAAAATACAACAAAACGAGAAAACGAACTTCCTAGCACCTTCATTTCGGCCGAAAAATCTAAGACAAGATACCAAGTATCTTGGTGTTATTAGGTGAAAGAGACATGAAGTTATTTTGGTCTTTGATGGTGACATGAAGTAGAACAAAATACCATTCTTCCCATGCATGCATTTCGGCCGATCCCACCTTAGGAGGATTTGGTGTAGATTTGTGATATCCTCCTTCTTGGAACTACATAGGTGATAATGAAATGAGGGATAGTGACATGATGAAGAAAGTCTTTACTCCATCCATAGGTTCGGCCGTTTGTGACAAGGTGGGGAAGGAGGGAATCACTTCTTTATTTTGTAAAGATATGAAGTCAAGATATGTCCCTTTCAAGCATGATATGGCCGATTTTCTCATGCTTTCGGACCGATTCCGTCGTCGAATTCTACGTTACTCCGATTCCAATTAACAACGTAACTCCAAGCCGCGTATTCTTTTCTCCCAAATATAATGATGCATGGCCATGCGAATTTGCATCATCATGGATGTCGATTTTTATTGGAGATTCTCCGACTGGAATATTAGATATCGTATCATTCCCTCCGTCTTTGAAAGGAATTGACCTCAATTCTGCAATGCCATCGTCGTCAAGATAAGGTGAGAGATCACCTACGTTGAATGTCGCGTGTACTCCGTATTCGCCCGGAAGTTCGATTTTGTATGCGTTGTCGTTCACCTTTTCCACAATTTTGTACGGACCCTCGGCTCTCGGCATCAATTTGTTCTTCCGTTTGCTTGGGAATCTTTCTTTTCTCAAATGTATCCAAACTAAGTCGCCAACATCAAATAATCTCGCTTTTTTATTTTTGTTCGACTTCCGTTTGTAAATTTCATTCACTTCTTTAATCCGTTCCCGTATCTTTTCATGTAACTTTATCATGGATTTGAGTTTTGCTTCGGCGTCCTTGTGAACCAATTCGTTGCTCGGCAGGGGAATCAAGTCTAATGGCAAGTGCGGATTTAATCCGTATACCACTTCAAAAGGTGAATGGGCCGTGGCATAACCGGGTGATCGGTTGTATGCGAATTCCGCATGAGCAAGTTTAACGTCCCAATCCTTCTGTGTTTTATTTACCAACCCTCGTAATAATGCTCCCAAGGTTCGATTAGTTACCTCGGTGCATCGTCGGTTTGCGGGTGATGTGAAGTCTTGAATAGGAGTTTAGTACCGACTTTCCTCCATAAAGTATTCGTATAACTCGAAATTTGGAATCTCGATCCGACACGATAGTTTTGGAACTCCGTGTAGACGAACTATTTCCGGAAATACAAGTCCGCCACATTGCTTGCATCATCGGTTTTGTGGCACGCGACAAAGTGAGCCATTTTCGAAAAACGGTCGACGACCACCATGATCGAGTCCTTGCCTCGTTGAGTACGAGGTAAAGCCACAATAAAATCCATCGAGACATCCTCCCACGGTCGTAACGGTATTGGCAACGGCATGTATGTACTCGACTTGAACGAACTTTTCATCATGTGACAAGTTACGCATTTGCTCACGATTGTGCTTACGTCACCATACATTTTCGGCCAAAAGAAATGTTCTTTTAGCACCTCCACAGTTTTGGTCGAGCCGAAGTGTCCGGCTAGTCCTCCTCAGGCGCCTCCCGAACCAACAATTCCCGAATTGTATGTCTCGCACACATAACTTATTTCCCTTGAAAAGAAAGCCATCCTCAGAAACAAATTCCTCGTGACGGGCCGTTTTACAACGGTTAAAAATTTCCCGAAGTCCAAATCGTCGTTGTAATGATCTTTCAAAGTCTCGAACCCCAACAAACGAACATCTAGCATCGACAAGAAAGCATACCGTCTCGATAGTGCATCCGCCACTACATTACTCTTCCGTCTTTGTACTTGGATGAAAAGTGAAAAGATTGTAAAAATTCCACCCATTTTGCATGCCTCGGGCTTAGCTTACTTTGTCCGTTGATGTATTTCAACGACTCATGATCCGAATGCGGACGAAATGTTTCGAACGTAGATAATGACTCCAATGGTCGAGTGCTCTTACGATAGCATAGAACTCCTTGTCGTAAGTACAATAATTCACTCGGGCGCCACTTAACTTCTCCGAAAAATAGGTAATGGGACGGCCTCTTTGAATAAGCACTGCCCCGATTCCAACTCCGCTAGCGTCGCATTCTACCTCAAACGGTTGTGAAAAATCGGGTAACGTCAAAATCGGCGCTTCACATAATTTCCCCTTCAAATTTTCAAAAGCCTTTTGGGCCGCCTCGTTCCATGCAAAGGTTCCCTTTTTCAGACACTCCGTGATCGGACTGGATATAGTGCTAAAGTCCCGTATGAATCGTCGGTAAAACGAAGCGAGGCCATGAAATGACCGTACCTCCGTGATTGTCTTTGGGGTCGGCCACGACTTGATTGCCGCGATCTTCTCTTGGTCGACCGAAACTCCATCTTTCGAAACAACATAGCCGAGAAAGACAAGACTCTCGACTAGGAAAGTACACTTCTCCCGTTTTCCATAAAGTTTTTGTTCCCTTAGCGTCTCAAACACGTACCGCAAATGTTCGAGATGTTCTTCTACGGACCGACTGTAGATCAAAATGTCGTCTAAGTACACGACAACAAACTTTCCCAAGAAAGGTTTAAGAACCTCGTTCATCAACCTCATAAAGGTGCTCGGGGCGTTGGTGAGGCCGAATGGCATCACAACCCATTCGTAAAGTCCATTCTTCGTTTTAAACGCCGTTTTCCATTCGTCTCCCTCTCGCATGCGGATTTGATGGTATCCGCTCCGTAAATCAACTTTGGAAAATATAACCGAGCCATGTAACTCGTCCGAATGTCGTCTAGTCTCGGGATGGGAAACCGATACTTGACGGTGATGTTATTCACGGCTCTCTTGTCAATACACATTCGCCATGTTCCGTCTTTTTGGCACAAGTAGAACTGGAACCGCACACGGACTTAAACTTTCTCGGACATATCCGTGATTCATGAGTTCATCAATTTGACGTTGTAGTTCTTTGGTTTCTTCGGGATTACAACGATACGCCGCTTTGTTCGGTAATGGAGCTCCTATAAGATCAATGGTGTTCAATCCCGCGGATAGGTGGTAATCCTACCGGCAAGTCTTGAAATACGTCCAAAACTTCGTGTAATAGTGCATCTATCTCCTCCTCATTTTGCGATTTGGTGGCAAGATTTCGGACCTCCTTGATCATCATCAAATAAACACGTTCGCCATCGTCAATGGCGTGTTCGACTTCTTTCTCGTTTGCAAACATCGTAAGTTTCGGTCCTTCGACTTTTTTCGAACTCATCGTCCGGATAGCTTGAGGTGACATAGGTTTAAGAACAATTTTTTTACCTGTGTCACGTAACTCATACTCGTTACTCCTCCCTCGATGTAGTACGTCCCGATCAAATAACCAAGGTCTTCCTAATAGCACGTGACATGCGTCCATCGGTAGTACATCGCATGTAATATCATCGCCATACGAACCCATGGTGAGTCCGACCTTCACTTGCCTTGATACTTTCACCTTGTTTCCATCATCGAGCCAATGGAGTGCATACGGTTTAGGATGGGCCGTGGTGATCAAACCGAGTTTTGAAACCATCTCGCTTGATGCCACGTTTGTACAACTTCCACCGTCAATGATCAAGCTACACCATTTATCTCCGACACGACACTTCGTGTGGAAGATTTGGTCCCGTTGTTCTTCGTCACTTGGGGCGGCCTTCGTTTGTAACATGCGAAGGACAAGGTTCGTGTCATAGTTCGGGGCATCGTATGCCTCGCATTCTTCTTCTTCTTCGTCGACTTCTAAGTTAAAACGTCTCCAACTCTTTCTTCTTGGCTAATAATTCCTCTCGGGCGGCTATGGCTTCTCGCAACGCATAATCCTCCGATTTGGACAAGCACTTTGATAGTGTCCAAATCCTTGACATTGAAACACCGACTTTAGATAGGCTTGTTTCTTTTGGTGTGATAGGAGTTTTGGAAGGGTAGTAGCAGTGGCTTGTGGTGACAGGGTTTTGGAAACGAGCTAGAACTCGCGCCAAAGTTGGTATTTCCGTATTTAGGTGGGAATTCGGGTTTAGAGAGTTTTGTTTTGTTTTGATTTTACAATTTTATGCAAAGCCCGCATAAAGTATCGAAGTCGGAATAGGGGTAGAGTTACACTGAATTAGCAATATTTTTGTTCAAACCTCGTAGGAAACGGGACATGCGCAATTCTTCTCTTTCTTCAAGTTCTCACATCAAGGATAAGTTTTCAAATTCCTCGATGTACTCCTCGACACTTAGCTTTCCTTGCGTGAGGTCGAAAATTTTTCTGCAGACTTAGCTTGTGTGTAGCGGGACATATCTTTTCGTAGTTTCCTTTTTAGGGAATCCCACGAACGTATCTTCTCTTTTCCGGCATGACTTCTTTGTGTCTTCATTCGCTCAAACCAAAGGGAAGCTCCCTTTCCAAGTTTGAGAATCGCGTACTTGCAACGTACCTCGTCATTGAGCTCCTTGAACTCAAACATTCGTTCAATTTTTCTTTCCCACTCCAAATAAACCTCAGGATCGGTGCCGCCTACGAACTCCGGAAGTTCGCTGGTCTTGTATTCATCCGCATGTCGTGGTGCATGCATGGTGTCATGTCCTCGTCGTGCATGGATTCTGGGCTCCGGTAAGCCGCGAAGAACGTCACGTAGTTGTGCTACTTCTTCATCGGTGAATGCCATCCTTTTGAGTAACGTCGAGACTCTGAGACAAATGTCTCTGATACCACTTATGATACGAATTACGTAAGTAACACGTATAAAACACAACGAAAGGTTAACAAGTATCAAAGTATCACTTGAATTTTGCTAAGGGTGGCCGAAAGTTGATGGTGTTCGGCCGTGAGGTAGTGTGATGTATGGAGTTTGGGGTGTTTTTATCGAACTAGACCTATAACTCGATAAAAGGGTAATCTCTTCCCAAGACCTTTTGAGAATTGATCAAGTTAAAATCTCGAGACTCGTCGAAACAATAACTAAAGTTTGTCGAACTCGTTCAACGTATATTTCAAAGGAAATACAATGTTTATTATGATTCTCGATGATTTACAAGTACAACGAACACTACTATATATAGTAGTTTACAACCGTAAGAAAATACAACAAAACGAGAAAACGAACTTCCTAGCACCTTCATTTCGGCCGAAAAATCTAAGACAAGATACCAAGTATCTTGGTGTTATTAGGTGAAAGAGACATGAAGTTATTTTGGTCTTTGATGGTGACATGAAGTAGAACAAAATACCATTCTTCCCATGCATGCATTTCGGCCGATCCCACCTTAGGAGGATTTGGTGTAGATTTGTGATATCCTCCTTCTTGGAACTACATAGGTGATAATGAAATGAGGGATAGTGACATGATGAAGAAAGTCTTCACTCCATCCATAGGTTCGGCCGTTTGTGACAAGGTGGGGAAGGAGGGAATCACTTCTTTATTTTGTAAAGATATGAAGTCAAGATATGTCCCTTTCAAGCATGATATGGCCGATTTTCTCATGCTTTCGGACCGATTCCGTCGTCGAATTCTACGTTACTCCGATTCCGATTAACAACGTAACTCCAAGCCGCGTATTCTTTTCTCCCAAATATAATGATGCATGGCCATGCGAATTTGCATCATCATGGATGTCGATTTTTATTGGAGATTCTCCGACTGGAATATTAGATATCGTATCAGTTTTGGTGACTTTGACATAAAAA
The DNA here is from genome assembly GCA_033398695.1 of Orobanche coerulescens. Lineage (NCBI taxonomy): Eukaryota > Viridiplantae > Streptophyta > Magnoliopsida > Lamiales > Orobanchaceae > Orobanche > Orobanche coerulescens. The sequence continues at coordinate 233,772 of JAWKAU010000149.1, forward strand.
AAAGATGCTTGACGAATCTTCATGCCTTGTGGACCAATCGGCCGATCCTCCATGTTTCGGACCGATTCTGACGTTAATTCCGTCGCCATATTTACGTAACTCCGGTTCCGATCAACAACGTAACTCCAATCCGATTAACATTTTCTCCTAAGTATAACGATGCATGGCCATGCAAATTTGCATCATCATGGATGTCGATTTTTATTGGAGTTTCTTCGTCTGGAATATTAGATATCGTATCATTCCCTCCGTCTTTGAAAGGAATTGACCTCAATTCCGCAATGCCATCGTCGTCAAGATAAGGTGAGAGATCACCTACGTTGAATGTCGCGTGTACTCCGTATTCGCCCGGAAGTTCGACTTTGTATGCGTTGTCGTTCACCTTTTCCACAATTTTGTACGGACCCTCGGCTCTCGCATCAATTTGTTTTTCCGTTTGCTTGGGAATCTTTCTTTTCTCAAATGTATCCAAACTAAGTCGCCAACATCAAATAATCTCGCTTTTTTATTTTTGTTCGACTTCCGTTTGTAAATTTCATTCACTTCTTTAATCCGTTCCCGTATCTTCTCATGTAACTTCATCATTGATTTGAGTTTTGCTTCGGCGTCTTTGTGAACCAATTCGTTGCTCGGCAAGGGAATCAAGTCCAATGGCAAGTGCGGATTTAATCCGTATACCACTTCAAAAGGTGAATGGGCCGTGGCATAACCGGGTGATCGGTTGTATGCGAATTCCGCATGAGCAAGTTTAATGTCCCAATCCTTCTGTGTTTTATTTACCAACCCTCGCAATAATGCTCCCAAGGTTCGATTAGTTACCTCGGTCTGTCCGTCGGTTTGCGGGTGATGTGAAGTACTGAATAAAAGTTTAGTACCTACTTTCCTCCATAAAGTATTCCAGAAGTAACTCAGAAATTTGGAATCTCGATCCGACACGATAGTTTTTGGAACTCCGTGTAAACGAACTACTTCCCGGAAGTACAAGTCCGCCACATTGCTTGCATCATCGGTTTTGTGGCACGCGATAAAGTGAGCCATTTTCGAAAAACGGTCGACGACCACCATGATCGAGTCTTTGCCTCGTTGAGTACGAGGTAAAGCCACAATAAAATCCATCGAGACGTCCTCCCACGGTCGTAACGGTATTGGTAACGGCATGTATGTACTCGACTTGAACGAACTTTTCATCATGTGACAAGTTACGCATTTGCTCACGATTGTGCTTACGTCACCATACATCTTCGGCCAAAAGAAATGTTCTTTTAGCACCTCTACAGTCTTGGTCGAGCCGAAATGACCGGCTAATCCTCCTCCGTGCGCCTCCCGAACCAGCAATTCCCGAATTGTATGTCTCGGTACACATAATTTATTTCCTTTGAAAAGAAAGCCATCCTCAGAAACAAATTCCTCAGACGGGGCCGTTTTACAACGGTTAAAAATTTCAGAAGTCCAAATCGTCGTTGTAATGATCTTTCAAAGTCTCGAACCCCAACAAACGAACATCTAGCATTGTGATGAAGGCATACCGTCTCGATAGTGCATCCGCCACCACATTACTCTTCCCGTCTTTGTACTTGGATGAAAAGTGAAAAGATTGTAAAAATTCCACCCATTTTGCATGTTTCGGGCTTAGCTTACTTTGTCCGTTGATGTATTTCAACGACTCGTGATCCGAATGCAGCACGAAATGTTTTGAACGTAGATAATGACTCCAATGATCGAGTGCTCTTACGATAGCATAGAACTCCTTGTCGTAAGTACAATAATTCACTCGGGCGCCACTTAACTTCTCCGAAAAATAGGCGATGGGACGGCCTCTTTGAATAAGCACTGCCCCGATTCCAACTCCGCTAGCGTCGCATTCTACCTCAAACGGTTGTGAAAAATCGGGTAACGTCAAAATCGGCGCTTCACATAATTTCCCCTTTAAATTTTCAAAAGCCTTTTGGGCCGCCTCGTTCCATGCAAAGGTTCCCTTTTTCAGACACTCCGTGATCGGACTGGAGATAGTGCTAAAGTCCCGTATGAATCGTCGGTAAAAAGAAGCGAGGCCATGAAATGACCGTACCTCCGTGATTGTCTTTGGGGTCGGCCACGACTTGATTGCCGCGATCTTCTCTTGGTCGACCGAAACTCCGTCTTTCGAAACAACATAGCCGAGAGAGATAAGACTCTCGACTAGGAAAGTACACTTCTCCCGTTTTCCATAAAGTTTTTGTTCCCTTAGCGTCTCAAATACATACCGCAAATGTTCGAGATGTTCCTCTACGGACCGACTGTAGATCAAAATGTCGTCTAAGTACACGACAACAAACTTTCCCAAGAAAGGTTTAAGAACCTCGTTCATCAACCTCATAAAAGTGCTCGGGGCGTTGGTGAGGCCGAATGGCATCACAACCCATTCGTAAAGTCCATTCTTTGTTTTAAACGCCGTTTTCCATTCGTCTCCCTCTCGCATGCGGATTTGATGGTATCCGCTCCGTAAATCAACTTTGGAAAATATAACCGAGCCATGTAACTCGTCCAGCATGTCGTCTAGTCTCGGGATGGGGAACCGATACTTGACGGTGATGTTATTCACGGCTCTACTGTCAATACACATTCGCCATGTTCCGTCTTTTTTTGGTACAAGTAGAACTGGAACCGCACACGGACTCAAACTTTCTCGGACATATCCGTGATTCATGAGTTCATCAATTTGATGTTGTAGTTCTTTGGTTTCTTCGGGATTACAACGATACGCCGCTTTGTTCGGTAACGGAGCTCCCGGTATAAGATCAATTTGATGTTCAATTCCGCGGATAGGTGGTAATCCTACCGGCAAGTCTTCGAAATACGTCCAAAACTCGTGTAATAGTGCGTCTATCTCTTCCTCATGTTGCGATTTGGTGGCAAGATTTCGGACCTCTTTGATCATCATCAAATAAACACGTTCGCCATCGTCAATGGCGTGTTCGACTTCTTTCTCGTTTGCAAACATCGTAAGTTTCGGTCCTTCGACTTTTTTCGAACTCATCGTCCGGATAGCTTGAGGTGACATAGGTTTAAGAACAATTTTTTTTACCTTTGTCACGTAACTCATACTCATTACTCCTCCCTCGATGTAGTACGTCCCGATCAAATAACCAAGGTCTTCCTAATAACACGTGACATGCGTCCATCGGTAGTACATCGCATGTAATATCATCGCCATACGAACCCATGGTGAGTCCGACCTTCACTTGCCTTGATACTTTCACCTTGTTTCCATCATCGAGCCAATGGAGTGCATACGGCTTCGGATGGGCCGTGGTGATCAAGCCGAGTTTTGAGACCATCTCGCTCGATGCCACGTTTGTACAACTTCCACCGTCAATGATCAAGCTACACCATTTATCTCCGACACGACACTTCGTGTGGAAGATTTGGTCTCGTTGTTCTTCGTCACTTGGGGCGGCCTTCGTTTGTAACATGCGAAGGACGAGGTTCGTGTCATAGTTCGGGGCATCGTATGCCTCGCATTCTTCTTCTTCCTCGTCAGCTTCTAAGTTAAAAACGTCTCCAACTCTTTCTTCTTCGGCTAGTAATTCCTCTCGGGCGGCTATGGCTTCTCGTAACGTCACAATCCTCCGATTTGGACAAGCACTTTGATAGTGTCCAAATCCTTGACATTTGAAACACCGGACTTTAGATAGGCTTGTTTCTTTTGGTGTGATAGGAGTTTTTGGGATGGTAGTAACGGGTTGGCTTGTGGTGACAGGTTTTGGAAACGAGCTAGAACTCGCGCCAAAGTTGGTATTTCCGTATTTAGGTGGGAATTCGGGTTTAGAGAGTTTTGTTTTGTTTTGATTTTCCAACTTTATGCAAAGTCCGCATAAAGTATCAAAGTCGGAATAGGGGTAGAGTTCTACGGAATTAGCAATATTTTTGTTCAAACCTCGTAGGAAACGGGACATCCGCAATTCTTCGCTTTCTTCAAGTTCTCCCATCAAGGATAAGTTTTCAAACTCCTCGATGTACTCCTCGACACTTAGTTTTCCTTGCGTGAGTTCAGAAATTTTTGGATACAAGCTTAACTTGTGTGTAGTCGGGACATATCTCTTTCGTAGTTTCTTTTTTAGAGAATCCCACGAACGTATCTTCTCTTTTCCTAAGACGAACTCTTTGTGTCTTCATTCGCTCAAACCAAAGGGAAGCTCCCTTTCCAAGTTTGAGGATCGCATACTTGCAACGTACTTCGTCATTGAGATCCTTGAACTCAAACATTCGTTCAATTTTTCTTTCCCACTCCAAATAAACCTCGGGATCGGTGTCGCCTACGAACTCCGGGAGTTCGCTTGTCTTGTATTCATCAGCATGTCGTGGTGCATGCATGGTGTCGTATCCTCGTCGTGCTTGGATTCTGGGCTCCGGTAAGCCACGAAGAACGTCACGTAGTTGTGCCACTTCTTCATCGGTGAATGCCATCTTCTTGAGTAACGTCGAGAACTGTGAGACAAATGTCTCTGATACCACTTATGATACGAATTACGTAAGTAATGCGTATTAAACACAACGGAAGATTATCACGTTTACAATATGGATCAAAATTACAAAGGTGATGGACGAATTTAATGGGATTCGGCCGTGATATAGTATGATGTACGGAGTTTGATGTGTTTTATCGAACTAGACCTATAACTCGATAAAATGGTAATCTCTTCCCAAGACCTTTTGAGAATTGATCAAGTTAAAATCTCGAGACGCGTCGAAACAATAACTAAAGTTTGTTGAACTCGTTCAACGTATATTTCAAAGGAAATACAAGGTTTATTATGATTCAAGATGATTACAAACACCAAATAAACTACCATATATATAGTAGGATAAGGATACAAAAACAACAAGAAAACAACAAAATGTAAGTCTCCATCCCTTAGCATGCTTGGCCGATTCTTCAAGGTGGGGAAAAGGAGGAGATCTTCTTGATTTGGCAAGATATGAAGACTTTTGATGATTTCCTTTCATCATGCTTGGCCGAAAATTTCAAGGGTGGGGAAGGGTATCTTCACACTTTTGAATAAGATAAAGTTTTGGTGACTTTGACATAAAAAAAAGATGCTTGACAAATCTTCATGCCTTGTGGACCAATCGGCCGATCCTCCATGTTTCGGACCGATTCTGACGTTAATTCCGTCGCCATATTTACGTAACTCCGGTTCCGATCAACAACGTAACTCCAATCCGATTAACATTTTCTCCTAAGTATAACGATGCATGGCCATGCGAATTTGCATCATCATGGATGTCGATTTTTATTGGAGTTTCTTCGTCTGGAATATTAGATATCGTATCAGAACCGCAACATGAGGCGAAAGAGAAGCAGAAATAAAAGGCCTAACCTGAGTGAAAGATAAAGGCATAATCCGATTAGAGTAACCCAACAGTCTCTCATAGAACCCAACAACCTTATTCTTAATAAGAGCATGGTCAGTCAACTCAGTACCATCCTCCGTATTAAGTCTAGAGATACGAGATCTGACTCGCCTAGAAGCAATCCGCCGGAAGAAAAAGGCAGTACACTGGTCCCCATCCTTAAAGACAAGCCAACTTAGCCCGCTGCCTGAGCGAAGACTGTTCTTGAGCCACGGCAACTGAGAAAACCCACCGACAACATCTCTCCATCAATAAAACCGAGCCATCCATGGGATGGTCCCTGAGGATACTCTGAGAAGAAGAGAGGAACGAAGTAGCAGCTGCAACATTAAAGGCCAAATCCCATTTCCTCTTCCTCATAGCACGAAAAACGGGCTTAAGGGCGTCCAACTTACGACACATATGATGACGCCAAGTTGCCCAATTTGAATCTCCATTTTCTTCACCGAAGCTTCTAAAGATTCAAACCTTTTATTGCTTTCCTTAATGAATGCCGCAATACTCTCCTCGAGAGAGTTCCTTTGTTGTGGAGGTGGTTCACTTTGTGTTGTTTGTTGGGCTCGGTTTCCTCCATTGTATTGAGATTGCGCTTGTGTCGTATGGCATCGGGTTGTTGTTTCTCCATGAAAAATTCGGATGGTTTCTTAGCCCAGGATGATAAGTGTTCGGGAGAGGTACATTTCTTGCATTTCCGCCCTAATTATTTCGCCTCTCCTCCCATTCGGGCCTTCCCGTGCTTTGTCCCATAGCCCAATTCACTTGTTCGGTTTGTTCTTCCGGAAAAGTATGTGGGCGAGAGTTAGCATCATGTCCGGGTGCTCCGCAAATCTCGCCAACTCGCGAGCTCGAAGATTTATTTTGAGTCTTGAATTGTCTTAGCTCCCTTGTTAACTCATCGATTTTAGATTGCATCTCGTCCTTCTCGCTTACTTGGTTCACACCTCCGCTACGAACACGTACACTTTTTTGTTGTGAATTAGCTCCCAACGTTTCATACACATCATAAGCTTGTCTCTCCGTTAACCCCCAAAACAAACCACCGACTGCGTTATCCACCGCACCTTGGCAATATTGAGTCAACCCATCATAGAAGAATTGATTAAGTAGTTGAAGCGGATAGTGATGGTGTGGGCATTGAATGAGGAGCATCTTGAATCGGTCCCATGCTTCGTGAAATGCCTCTCCCTCTTGTTGTCCAAATGTTGAGATTTGAGTTCTCAATTGTGTAGTCTTCAAATGAGAGAAGTACTTGGTAATGAATTTGTCGTAAACTTCATCTCACGTTCTTAGTGAGCCCAGTGCCAAAGTCATCAACTATTGTTTCGCCCCATCCTTGAGTGTATAAGGGAAACACTTCATTCTTAGTTGATCCTCGCTCAACCCATTTAATGGAAAGTTGTCAATCGCCACATAGAAGTCTCGGATGAACGACAACGGCTCCTCACGTGCTAATCCGTGAAATGAGGGCAATTGCTCGATGTGAAATCCGTTGATGTGGTAGTTCCTTGCTGTCGGTGCTAATTGGATGCACGAGATGGTGGTATTAACCACGGGCTTTGCATAGTCCCGCATTAGATGCTCAACCGGAGGTTGTTGCGGCATATTATAGTTTGCTTCCATCCCATATTGAGGCCCGGGATAATAGTTCGCTCCAAATTGCACTCCAACGGGTGGTTGTCTCGGATAAATGTATCTCCCTTGTTAAGCTTCGGGTATCCCTTGATTGCGCCCAATATTCTCATATCTCGGAAACCTCGGTTGACGAATGTTTTCTTCATCTAAATTTTGTGCAACATTCTCATGCCTCGGTTGATGAGGGTTTTCTTCCTGGAGCGAAAGTCGCTCTTCAGATCCGGATTCTCCTCTTCGTTTGCCATTGATGATGTGGCTATTGTTTTTGGTGCTCTAATTCTTTGAACTTCGTCTATGGGTGGAAGAATCGGGTTTCCCAACGATCTCCTACCAAGCATAAACAAAAGAAGTTAGAGCGAATTTTTTAGACTTTATCGAAAATAATGAAAACGAAAAAATGATCAAGAAAAACAATTATTAAAACAAGATCAAAAATTAAACGCCAACTCCCAACGGCGCCAAAAACTTGATGAACAAATTAAAACTCGCAAGTGTACGAATTGCTTTTGTAAGTAGCGACAATTAACTCCGAGGTTGATCTCACAAAGAGGTGGAAATGGTTTGAAATTCAATAATGTTCGGCAAATAGTCGAATTAACAAAAGTAAACTAAAGTAAAATACACTAATGATTTGATAGGATTACAATCACAAACGCAGAAAAATTAAAATAAACGAAACGTTAACAACACCGAATTAATGGTTGGATAATTAAGAGATTACAATTATGAGAATGATATGGGAGTTTAGAATCACCGACACACACATAATCAATTATTAGTTCCCATACTCAAAGAAATAAGGTTTGGAATTATCGATTGCTCACGACTAAAAGAAATCCGTTTGATGGCGGTAATTCTAAAAATCACGATTGTTCTTTTCGAAAATAAGAGACACTCCTTTGATGGGGATGAATCCCTAACTAACAATCGATTAACCGACTACTTTTGATGAGGTAAATCGCGAAAAGATCGCGTAAAAAAGTATAGAACATTAGCAATCGCTTCTATCGGGTCGTTTGATGGCGGACTCCGATAAAAACCCTCGTTTTGACAATAATAACAACTATGAAATAGGTTTGATGATCCAAATCAAAAGTTCTTATGCGAAGAACAAACAAAGAGGAATAATCCCAAACTCTACCCGGAAAATCAATTGAAACTAACAATCGACAACATGTGTGTGGCTCAATCTAAAAACCCATATGAAAAGATTAGCTACACATGATTATTTCAACAATAATAGTGAAAATCGTAAAACAAAACATGGTAGAAACTTCCCTTGTAAAATCCGAAATCGAATTCCCAATGAAAGTTTGATGTTCTTCCTTCAAGAACTCATAACAAATGATACAAGGAATTATAATCACTCACAATTGTATTTTTTCAAAATGATGAACATACAAGGAAGATGATGAAATAAAATCTCTCTTTTCCTCCCTTTTTGGTGTTTTCTTGATACGATATCTAATATTCCAGTCGAAGAAACTCCGATAAAAATCGACATCCATGATGATGCAAATTCGCATGGCCATGCATCGTTATACTTAGGAGAAAATGTTAAACGGATTGGAGTTACGTTGTTAATCGGAATCGGAGTAACGTAGAATTCGACGACGGGATCGGTCCGAAAGCATGGTGGATCGGCCATATCATGCTTGAAAGGGACATATCTTGACTTCATATCTTCTCCTTCCCCACCATGTACACAAACGGCCTAAAATGAAGATGGAGTGGAGACTTTCTTCTTCATGTCATTGTCACTCATTTCTTTATCATCCATGTAATTCCAAGGAGGGAGATATCTTTACATCTACACCAAATCCTTGAAGCATGCTCGGCCGAAATGAGGGAGGAATAATGTTTTGATTCTACTTCATGTCACCATCAAGACCAAAGGTTGCTTCATGTCTCTTTCATCTAATAACACCAAGATAGCTTGGTATCTACTTGGAGATTTCGGCCGAAATGATGTTGCTAGGAAGTTCGTTTTTTTCGTTTTGTTGTATTTTCTTTCGGTTGTAAACTACTATATATAGTAGTGTTCGTTGTACTTGTAATTCATCGAGAATCATAATAAACTTATATTTCCTTTGAAATATACGTTGAACGAGTTCGACAAACCTTAGTTATTGTTTCGACGAGTTTCGAGATTTTAACTTTGATCAATTCTCAAAAGGTCTTGGGAAGAGATTACCCTTTTATCGAGTTATAGGTCTAGTTCGATAAAAACACATCAAACTCCGTACATCTTACTATATCACGGCCGAATCCCCTTTAATTCATCCACCACCTTTGTAAATTTTATCCATATTGTAAACGTGATCATCTTCCGTTGTGTTTATACGCATTACTTACGTAATTCGTATCATAAGTGGTATCGGAGCCACTTGTCTCACAGTTCTCGACATCACTGAAGAAGATGGCATTCACCGATGAAGAAGTAGCACAACTACGTGACGTTCTTCGTGGCTTGCCGGAGCCCAGAATCCATGCACGACGAGGGCATGACACCATGCATGCACCACGACATGCGGATGAATACAAGACCGAACTTCCGAGTTCGTAGGCGGCACCGATCCCGAGGTTTATTTGGAGTGGGAAAGAAAATTGAACGAATGTTTGAGTTCAAGGAGCTCAATGACGAGGTACGTTGCAAGTACGCGATTCTCAAACTTGGAAAGGAGCTTCCTTTGGTTTGAGCGAATGAAGACGCAAAGAAGTCGTGTAGGAAAAGAGAAGATACGTTCGTGGGATTCCCAAAAAGGAAACTACGAAAAGATATGTCCCGCTACACACAAGCTAAGTCTCAGCATCAAAAATTTCGACCTCACGCAAGGAAAGCTAAGTGTCGAGGAGTACATCGAGGAGTTTGAAAACTTATCCTTGATGGGAGAACTTGAAGAAAGCGAAGAATTACGCATGTCCGTTTCCTACGAGGTTTGAACAAAAATATTGCTAATTCCGTGGAACTCTACCCCTATTCGACTTCGATACTTTATGCGGACTTTGCATAAAGTTGGAAAATCAAAACAAAACCAAACTCTCTAAACCCGAATTCCCACCTAAATACGGAAATACCAACTTTGGCGCGAGTTCTAGCTCGTTTCCAAAACTGTCACCACAAGCCATCCACATTACCATTCCAAAACCCCTACCACACCAAAAGAGACGAGCCTATCTAAAGTCCGATGTTTCAAATGTCAAGGATTTGGACACTATCAAAGTGCTTGTCCGAATCGGAGGATTGTGACGTTACGAGAAGCCCTAGCCGCGAGAGGAATTATTAGCCGAAGAAGAAAGAGTTGGAGACGTTTTTAACTTAGAAGGCGACGAAGAAGAAGAATGCGAGGCATACGATGCCCGAACTATGACACGAACCTTGTCCTTCGCATGTTGCAAATGAAGGCACCCGAGTGACGAAGAACAACGAGACCAAATCTTTCACACGAAGTGTCGTGTCGGAGAGAAATGGTGTAGCTTGATCATTGACGGTGGAAGTTGTACGAACGTGGCATCGAGCGAGATGGTCTCAAAACTCGGCTTGATCACCACGGCCCATCCTAAGCCGTATGCACTCCATTGGCTCGATGATGGAAACAAGGTGAAAGTATCAAGGCAAGTGAAGGTCGCACTCACACAGGGATCCAGAGGCGATGATATAACATGCGAAGTACTACCGATGGACGCGAGTCACGTGTTATTAGGAAGACCTTGGTTATTTGATCGGGACGTACTACATCGAGGAGGAGTAATGAGTATGAGCTACGTGACAAAGGTAAAAAAATTGTTCTTAAACCTATGTCACCTCAAGCTATCCGGACGATGAGTTCGAAAAAAGTCGAAGGACCGAAACTTACGATGTTTGCAAACGAGAAAGAAGTCGAACACGCCATTGACGATGGCGAACGTGTTTATTTGATGATGATCAAAGAGGTCCGAAATCTTGCCACAAAATCGCAACATGAGGAAGAGATAGACGTATTATTACACGAGTTTTCGGATGTATTTCCCGAAGACTTGCCGGTAGGATTACCACCTATCCGCGGGATTGAACACCAGATTGATCTTATACCGGGAGCTCCATTACCGAACAAAGCGGCGTATCGTTGTAATCCCGAAGAAACTAAAGAACTACAACGTCAAATTGATGAACTCATGAATCACGGATATGTCCAAGAAAGTTTAAGTCCGTGTGCGGTTCCAGTTCTACTCGTACCAAAAAAAGACGGAACATGGCGAATGTGTATTGACAGTAGAGCCGTGAATAACATCACCGTCAAGTATCGGTTTCCCATCCCGAGACTAGACGACATCCGGACGAGTTACATGGCTCGGTTATATTTTCCAAAGTTGATTTACGGAGCGGATACCATCAAATCCGCATGCGAGAGGGAGACGAATGGAAAACGGCGTTTAAAACGAAGAATGGACTTTACGAATGGGTTGTGATGCCATTCGGCCTCTCCAACGCACCGATCAACTTTATGAGTTTGATGAACTAGGTTCTTAAACCTTTCTTGGGAAAGTTTGTTGTCGTGTACTTAGACGACATTTTGATCTACAAATGGTCCGTAGAAGAACATCTCGAACATTTGCGGTACGTGTTTGAGACGCTAAGAGAACGAAACTTTATGGAAAATGGGAGAAGTGTACTTTCCTAGTCGAGAGTCTTGTCTTTCTCTATGTTGTTTCGAAAGACGGAGTTTCGACCAAGAGAAGATCGCGGCAATCAAGTCGTGGCCGACCCCAAAGACAATCACGAGGTACGGTCATTTCATGGCCTCGCCCGTTTACCGACGATTCATACGGGACTTTAGCACTATATCCATCCGATCACGGAGTGTCCAAAAGGGAACCTTTGCATGGAACGAAACGGCCCAAAAGGCTTTTGAAAACTTAAAGGGAAAATTATGTGAAGCGCCTATTTTGACGTTACCCGATTTTTCACAACCGTTTGAGGTAGAATGTGACGCTAGCGGAGTTGGAATCGGGGCAGTGCTTATTCAAAGAGGCCGTCCCATTGCCTATTTTTCGGAGAAGTTAAGTGGCGCCCGAGTGAATTATTGTACTTACGACAAGGAGTTCTATGCTATCGTAAGAGCACTCGATCATTGGAGTCATTATCTGCGTTCGAAACATTTCGTGCTGCATTCGGATCACGAGTCGTTGAAATAGATCAACGGACGAGTAAGCTAAGCCGAGACATGCAAAATGGGTGGAATTTTTACAATCTTTTCACTTTTCATCCAAGTACAAAGACGGGAAGAGTAACGTAGTGGCGGATGCACTATCGAGACGGTATGCCTTCTTGTCGATGCTAGATGTTCGTTTGTTGGGGTTCGAGACTTTGAAAGATCACTACAACGACGATTTGGACTTCGGGGAAATTTTTAACCGTTGTAAAACGGCCCCGTACGAGGAATTTGTTTTACAGGATGGCTTTCTCTTCAAGGGGAATAAATTATGTGTGCCGAGACATACAATTCGGGAATTCTTTGGTTCGGGAGGCGCACGGAGGAGGACTAGCCGGTCACTTCGGTTCGACCAAAACTGTAGAGGTGCTAAAAGAACATTTCTTTTGGCCGAAGATGTATGGTGACGTCAGCACAATCGTGAGCAAATGCGTAACTTGTCATATGATGAAAAGTTCGTTCAAGTCGAGTACATACATGCCGTTGCCGATACCGTTACGACCGTGGGAGGATGTCTCGATGGATTTTATTGTGGCTTTACCTCGTACTCAACGAGGCAAGGACTCGATCATGGTAGTCGTCGACCGTTTTTCGAAAATGGCTCACTTTGTCGCGTGCCACAAAACCGATGATGCAAGCAATGTGGCGGACTTGTATTTCCGGGAAATAGTTCGTTTACACGGAGTTCCAAAAACTATCGTGTCGGATCGAGATTCCAAATTTCTGAGTTACTTCTGGAATACTTTATGGAGGAAAGTCACTAAACTCCTATTCAAGACTTCACATCACCCGCAAACCGACGATGACCGAGGTAACTAATCGAACCTTGGGAGCATTATTACGAGGGTTGGTAAATAAAACTCAGAAAGATTGGGACGTTAAACTTGCTCATGCTGAATTCGCATACAACCGATCACCCGGTTATGCCACGGCCCATTCACCTTTTGAGGTGGTATACGGATTAAATCCGCACTTGCCATTGGACTTGATTCCCTTGCCGAGCAACGAGTTGGTTCACAAAGACGCCGAAGCAAAACTCAAATCAATGGTGAAGTTACATGAAAAGATACGGAACGGATTAAAGAAGTAAATGAAATATACAAACGGAAGTCGAACAAAAATAAAAAGGCGAGATTATTTGATGTTGGCGACTTGGTTTGGATACATTTGAGAAAAGAAAGATTCCCAAGCAAACGGAAGAACAAATTGATGCCGAGAGCCGAGGGTCCGTACAAAATTGTGGAAAAGGTGAACGACAACGCATACAAAGTCGAACTCCCGGGCGAATACGGAGTACACGCGACATTCAACGTAGGTGATCTCTCACCTTATCTTGACGACGATGGCATTGCGGAATTGAGGTCAATTCCTTTCAAAGACGGAGGGAATGATACGATATCTAATATTCCAGTCGAAGAAACTCCGATAAAAATCGACATCCATGATGATGCAAATTCGCATGGCCATGCATCGTTATACTTAGGAGAAAATGTTAAACGGATTGGAGTTACGTTGTTAATCGGAATCGGAGTAACGTAGAATTCGACGACGGGATCGGTCCGAAAGCATGGTGGATCGGCCATATCATGCTTGAAAGGGACATATCTTGACTTCATATCTTCTCCTTCCCCACCATGTACACAAACGGCCGAAAATGAAGATGGAGTGGAGACTTTCTTCTTCATGTCATTGTCACTCATTTCTTTATCATCCATGTAATTCCAAGGAGGGAGATATCTTTACATCTACACCAAATCCTTGAAGCATGCTCGGCCGAAATGAGGGAGGAATAATGTTTTGATTCTACTTCATGTCACCATCAAGACCAAAGGTTGCTTCATGTCTCTTTCATCTAATAACACCAAGATAGCTTGGTATCTACTTGGAGATTTCGGCCGAAATGATGTTGCTAGGAAGTTCGTTTTTTTCGTTTTGTTGTATTTTCTTTCGGTTGTAAACTACTATATATAGTAGTGTTCGTTGTACTTGTAATTCATCGAGAATCATAATAAACTTGTATTTCCTTTGAAATATACGTTGAACGAGTTCGACAAACCTTAGTTATTGTTTCGACGAGTTTCGAGATTTTAACTTTGATCAATTCTCAAAAGGTCTTGGGAAGAGATTACCCTTTTATCGAGTTATAGGTCTAGTTCGATAAAAACACATCAAACTCCGTACATCTTACTATATCACGGCCGAATCCCCTTTAATTCGTCCACCACCTTTGTAAATTTTATCCATATTGTAAACGTGATCATCTTCCGTTGTGTTTATACGCATTACTTACGTAATTCGTATCATTTCTCCACAAATCTTGTGTTTTTCCACACACTATATCTCACAAGATCAGAATATGCCCTCTTTAGGTCCCCAAGACCTTTTTATAAAGCCAAAAAGCCAAGAAAATCGCTCCAAATCATGTAAAAATGTCAATGAAAAGGTCATGCACCGAAAAGTGACACGACCCGTGTCAGATGACACGGCCCGTGTCGAACTGTCCTGATACGGAATTGACTAGTCCAAATAAAGAAAACGAAGCAAGGATCGACGTAAATGGCCTTACAACGCGGCATGCACGTACGGCAATATTTTTAGGCGAGAAAACGGACACAAGCCGGAAAATGACACAACCTGCCGGAAAATGTCGTCGCCTGCCGGAAAATATCACACCTGCCGGAAAATGCCGGCCACTGCCGACCGAACTCGGCTGTGTCGTCCGGCATGACCCGTGCTGTACTCGTCCGGAAATGCCAAGGTCACTGTCGGTCGAACCCGACTGCGTTGCATTGACACGGCCGAGTCCTACTCGCCCGTAAATTCAAAATGATCGTCCGGATGCCCGACCGTGCTCCAGGACATGGTCGAGTCAATGCCGAAGTCACCGCCGGTCGAGTCGCCGCCGACGCCCTTGTCACGCCGCGGCCGTGTCAAGCGGACACGGTCCGAGTCATTGCCGAACGCCCTGTCGCCGCGCGCCGTGCCGAGTCACCGTCGGACGTCGTTGTCGCACCGCTGCCGGTCAAGCGGACACGGTCGAGTCTCGCCGGCGCTCGCCGATCGCGCCGCGGCCGTGTCACGGGACACGGTCGAGTCTGCCGATGACCCCACTTATTTAATACACTTTTTTGTATTTTTGACTTCTCTTTTCCTTTTTACTTATTTTAGGGATTATGTTTTCCCCATTTTGTGATTGTATGTTCCTTGTTTGTATTTTATGTTGATTTGTTTGGATTATTCAAAGATTTTATAATCTTTGAATTATTTTATTTTTTTGTTTGTTTCCTTAGTAGTAGGAGACTTCACCTCCTATAAGTAGGAGTTGATTAGCCTTGTAATGATATAGAGTATTATGAATTTGAATGTGAAAGAATACACTTTGTGTTTCTATCATTGGTAAATGATTTTTACCGAAACTTGATTTTTATTCAACGCGTTTTCGAGTATTAATCCGATTGATTCTCAATAGGTCTTGGGAAGAAATCACCTTATCGAGTTATAGGTCTAATTCGATAAACCCTTATTCTTGATTGTTCAAGTCTTCTTGATCGATATTATCACTTTTCCGATATTACTTCCATTTTCCATTTGTTCGAATTTTCCTCGTCATATTCGATATTACATCACAAAATACATCCAAAAACACCATATTCGTAAAAAGACTCCCGCTACAATATTCCTAAATATACTCCGAACGATACGCATCCGCCTCTCCCCGGAGAATTCGTATCATAAGTGGTATCAGAGCCCATGGTCATCTCCTTGGGCGATTTATTCAACAATTTCTTGTGAAGAACTATATCTTGACTCTTGTTATGGATTTCTCCGATCTCGATTTCTTGATGAAACTCCATGATGCACTAAACGACTTACCGGAGCAACGTATGCAAGAAATACGCAGAGACGATGCCAACGATATTGATTTCTTGGCCAAATTCAGCAGCATACCGGAATTTTACGAAGATAGTAATCCAGATGCGTGCATAGATTGGCTCCGTGCTTGTGAGGAGCGCTCGGACTTCAAGGCTGCCCCGATCAACCACCGCGTTTCGTTGGTGGCAAGGCTCCTCCGCGGTTGCGCCGCCGTCTGGTGGCAAAAACTGAAACAGTCCCGTTCACAACAACGTAAGCCAAAAATCAAAGATTGGCAAAAATTCACAAAATATTTCAATCGAAGGTTCAAACCATACCACCATTCATTGTTCCCCCACCACCAGTCCTTCGACGCCCCGCCGCCGACATTCGGTCAAAGGTTTTTCCCCATCAAGGAATTCCCAGCAGAATCCTTTTTCGATGAAGACAACGTCCCTACGGTCATTTTCAATGAAGTAGACGAGACAGAGTTTTCAACGGAGCAATTCAACGAAGAAGGTGAGTTGAGCCGTGTCTCCCTAGTTGACGAACCTGGATCTTGCTACTTTAAGCATGAGCCAATTGGTTGTGTTGGCCAATTTGACCAAGACGGACCAACTTATTTTAATGGTGAGGAACTTGTTAGTGTCATGGAAACCGGACCGGATTATGAAGGGCCACCGGTATTTGATACCGAACCAGTTAACGAAGAGGAGCCCATAATTGATTCCGTGTCTCCTATTTTTGATAAAGATGAAGAAAGGTGCTATATTTACCCAGTGGTTCCTGTTTATAATACCGAGCTTAAAGACGAGCCTTCCCAATGTTTTGATGTGAAAGGTGATTCAGAGGCAATTTTCTTGGTTCTTGAAATTGCATCCAATGAATTCGACCACGATGATAAAGATTTCGCCTCACAGAATAATAATAATTATTATTTCATTAATAATGATAGTTATTTGGTTGGTGATTCTCGAGGGCCCCCCACTACCTATCGTCTCAAGATTTTGGGCCATGTATGTACTGCGGACATTTTCGAGATCAAGTACTTAGAAGTTTTAATTAATTATCTTGATGACGAAGGAAGTTCGGAATTGAGGACAATTCCCTTTAAAGGGGGAGGGAATGATACGGAATTGACTAGTCCAAATAAAGAAAACGAAGCAAGGATCGACTTAAATGGCCTTACAACGCGGCATGCACGTACGGCAACATTTTTAGGCGAGAAAACGGACACAAGCCGAAAAATGACACAACCTGCCGGAAAATGTCGTCGCCTGCCGGAAAATGTCGAGCCTGCCGGAAAATATCACACCTGCCGGAAAATGCCGGCCACTGCCGACCGAACTCGGCCGTGTCGTCCGGCACGGCCCGTGCTGTACTCGTCCGGAAATGCCAAGGTCACTGTCGGTCGAACCCGACCGTGCATTTGACACGGCCGAGTCCTACTGGCCCGTAAATGCCGAAAATGATCGGCCCGCACGCCCGACCGTGCTCCAGGACATGGTCGAGTCAATGCCGAGTCACTGTCGGTCGAGTCGCTGTCAGACGACCTTGTCACGCCGCGACCGTGTCAAGCGGACACGGTCGAGTCATTGCCGAACGTCCCTGTCGCGCCGCGCCCGTGCCGAGTCACTGTCGGACGTCGTTGTCGCGCCGCGACCGTGTCAAGCGGACACGGTCGAGTCCCTGCCGGCGCTGCCGATCGGCCGCGGCCGTGTCACGGACACGGTCGAGTCTGCCGATGACCCACTTATTTTATACACTTTTTTGTATTTTTGACTTCTCTTTTCCTTTTTACTTATTTTAGGGATTATGTTTTCCCCATTTTGTGATTTTATGTTCCTTGTTTGTATTTTATGTTGATTTGTTTGGATTATTCAAAGATTTTATAATCTTTGAATTATTTTATTTTTTTTGTTTGTTTCCTTAGTAGTAGGAGACTTCACCTCCTATAAGTAGGAGTTGATTAGCCTTGTAATGAATTATGAATTTGAATGTGAAAGAATACACTTTGTGTTTCTATCATTGGTAAATGATTTTTACCGAAACTTGATTTTTATTCGACGCGTTTTCGAGTATTAATCCGATTGATTCTCAATAGGTCTTGGGAAGAAATCACCTTATCGAGTTATAGGTCTAATTCGATAAACCCTTGTTCTTGATCGTTCAAGTCTTCTTGATCGATATTATCACTTTTCCGATATTACTTCCATTTTCCATTTGTTCGAATTTTCCTCGTCATATTCGATATTACATCACAAAATACATCCAAAAACACCATATTCGTAAAAAGACTTCCGCTACAATATTCCTACATATACTCCGAACGATACGCATCCGCCTCTCCCCGGAGAATTCGTATCATGTCCTGGAAACGAAAATCTCATTGTCCAGTGGACCCGGCCGTGTCCTGTCACACGGCCTGTGTTGAACTGCTCCAGAAAGTGAATTCTCACTGCCTTGATGACCCGGCCGTGTCGTATAACACGGTCGAGTTGCCTGACGCGGCCCGGGTCGTTTCTTCTTGTTTTGACTCCAATTTTTGGTCTTCTTCGGCTTGATCTTTCGTTTTTGCATCAATACACCTCGGAATTTAGCGTATGTCCTGTGACACGGCCCGTGATATCCCGTTTCGAAGCTAATTTCACGAGAAATCTATATCAATAGAGAACACATCCAAATTCAGAGTGATGATTCTGGAATTTAGAAAATACGACCGATGTTGCTTCATTTTTTATCGCACGAGCTATGTTTTTGCTCCCGACTTGCTATTGATCGTCATAAACTCCAATGTTGGCCATAAAAGTGCATATTCTTCCACAATCTTCATCCGACTACCTACAAAACAAAAACACAATATACCACGCGTAAAAGGAGCAAAAACACTTAAAAACAAATGAAAGCACGACTCAATAGAACAGAATGAGACAATCAAAAATCGACTCATCAACGTCGGATAAGACGGCGACGGTTACTGGATGGGAATTTAAGTCTGGAGGCTGCCTGTTTGTCGGCGGCGGCCGGCTTCCGTCGGCCATGACTGCAGGAACCACACGGCTGGAGAACCGACTCCTAAGAACCGCCTAAAAGTTGGGAAAGGACCCCGCCGTAAAATCTCACCGGAATCTGAGGTGGCCGGAATCAGCCCAGGTCGAGTTTATATGCAACAGAATCAGCTCGACGAGGGGATCCAATGGAGGTAGTCCACGACATAGTGGAGATCAGAGTTCGCCCGAATCTAGAAAATTGTGGTCGCGGTCAAAGGTTAACCAAGAAACGTCGCCGACCGGAAACCGCGATTCAGCCGACGGGACTAATGATATGAAATTCACTAGTAAAAATGAATAAGACGGAGCAAGGATCAAAATAAACGGCCTTACAACGCGTCATGCACGTACGGCGACATTTTTAGGCAAGAAAACGGACACAAGCCAGAAAATGACACAACCTGCCGGAAAATGTCGTCGCCTGTCGGGAAATATCACCCTGCCAGAAAATGCCGAGCACTACCGACCGAACTCGGCCGTGTCGTCCGACACGGCCCGTGCCGTGCTCGTCCGGAAATGCCAAAGTCACTGTCGGCCGAATCCGACCGTGTCGTCCGACACGGCCCGTGCCGAGATGTGCCGGATAAGCCAAACTAACTGCCCAGACGCCCGATCGTGTTCCTGGACACGGTCGAGTCAATGCCGAACGTCCTTGTTGCGCCGCGCGGTCGAGTCGCTGTCGGACGTCCTTGTCACGCCGCGCGGTCGAGTCGCTGCCGGACGTCCTTGTCGCGCCGCGACCGTGTCAAGCGGACACGGTCGAGTCACTGCCGGTCCTTGTCGCGCCGCGGCCGTGTCGCCCGGCACGGCCCGTGTCCTGCCAGCAATTTACTCTTTTTTTTGTTTTTTTGTGTGTTTGTCTTTTCTTTGCTTTTTTACTCATTTTAGGAATTGTGTTTCCCCTAAAATTATGATTTTTGTTCCTTTTATATTTTATTGTTGATTTGTTTTGATTATTCAAAGATTTTATAAATCTTTGAATTATTTTCTTTTATTATGGGAAGACTTGAAGTGTCCAATATATAGTCTTGTGTAAGCATTGTAAGAACCATTGTATGTTGAAGAAATAAGAATAAACCTTGTGTTTTTCTTGGTGAATGCTTTTCATCGAAACTTGATTATAATTCGACGCGTCTTCGAGTTTTAATCTCATCGATTCTCAATAGGTCTTGAGGAAAGATTACCTTATCAAACTATAGGTCTAGTTTGATAAATCATTCATATTGTTCTTATTTACGTAAGCCGAATTGCCCTACTTTCGGTTATTTCTTACGAGTGTTACACATATTCGAGTGTTGTGAGGATCAAACATATTTCCGCTGCATTACATACGAGTTTACATCCATTTTTATTCGTAATTCGTATCATTAGTGGTATCGGAGACCAAGGTCATCTCCTTGGGCGATTTTATCAACGATTTCTTGTGAAGAACTATCTCTTGACTCTTGTTATGGATTTCTACGATCTCGATTTGGAATTGAAACTCCGTGACGCACTAAAAGGCTTACCGGAGCAACGTATGCATGCAAGACGCAAAGACGACGCCAACTATATTGATTTCTTGGCTAAATTCCGCCGCATACCGGAGTTTCACAGATATAGTAATCCAGATGCGTGCATAGATTGGCTCCATGCTTGTGAGAAACACTCGGACTTCAAGGCTGCCCCGATCAACCGTCGCGTTTCGCTGGTGACAGGGCGCCTCCGCGGTAGCGCCGCCGTCTGGTGGCAAAAACTGAAACAGTCCCGTTGACAACAATGTAAGCCAAAAATCAGAGATTGGCAAAAATTCATAAAACATTTCAATCGAAGGTTCAAATCGTATCACCACTCGTTGTTTCCCCACCACCAATCTTTCGACGTCCCGCCACCGACATTCGATCTAAGGTTTTTCCCCATCAAGGAATTCCCAGCAGAATCCTTTTTCGATAAAGACGATGTCCCTACAGTCATTTTTAACGAAGAAGATGAATTGATCCGTGTTGATGAACTTGGATCTTGCTATTTTGAGCATGGGCCAATTGGTTGTGTTGGCCAAATTGACCAAAACGGACCAAATTATTTTAATGGTGAGGAGCCTGTTAGTGTCATGGAAATTGGGCCGGATTATGAAGGGCCACCAGTATTTGATACCGAACCAGTTGACGAAGAGGGACCCATAATTGATTCCGTGTTTCCCATTTTTGATGGTGAAACCGATGTGAAATCATTAATGCTTCCCATTTTTGATGTGCCCGACGGCGATCCATGTCTCGATGTAAGTTGTTTTGAAGATTTTTGTCCAAACTCCAATGAGGTGTTTTCGGTTCTTGATACGGAGCAAGAAGATGTTATGATTCTGGAACATCTATATCTTGAGCTTTACTAAGATTTTGATATGAAAGTCGACGACGAAGCATTTTTCCCAGGTCTTGAAGTGGCATCCGATGAAGAGCGACCTATTATTACTGTCGTGCTTCCCATTTCAGATGTCCGGTTATATGATGATTCATATCATGATATCGGTATTACCTCGCAAAATAATTATTATTATTTCATTAATAATGATAATTATTTATTTGGTGATTTCCTGAGATCCCCTATTACCTACCGTCTCAAGATTTTGGGCCATATACGCACTGCGGATATTTTCGAAATCAAGTACATAGAGGTTTTAGCTATTTCATATGGAAACGATGGGAGTTCGGAATTGATGACAATTCCTTTTAAAGGGGGAGGGAATGATACGAAATTAACTAGTCAAAATGAAGAAGACGGAGCAAGGATCAAAATAAACGGCCTTACAACGCGTCATGCACGTACGGCGATATTTTTAGGCGAGAAAATGGACACAAGCTGGAAAATGACACAACCTGCCGGAAAATGTCGTCGCCTGCCGGAAAATGTCACCCTGCCGGAAAATGCCGAGCACTACCGACCGAACTCGGCCATGCCGTCCGACACGACCCGTGCTGTGCTCGTCCGGAAATGCCAAAGTCACTGTCGGCCGAACCCGACCGTGTCGTCCGACACGGCCCGTGCCGAGATGTGCCGGATAAGCCAAACTGACAGCCCAGACGCCCGACCGTGTTCCTGGACACAGTCGAGTCAATGCCGAACGTCCTTGTCGCGCCCGGCCGCAGTGAAATCGGCGTCGTCGTCCTTGTCGCGCCAGCGGTCGAAGTCATTATCGGACGTCCTTGTCACGCTGGTGCGTGAAGCCGCCGGACGTCCTTGTCGCGCCGCCGTGTCAGCGGACACGGTCGAGTCACTGCCGGTCCTTGTCGCTGTGGCCGCGTGTCGCAAGACGGCCCGTGTCCTGCCAGCAATTTACTCTTTTTTTTGTTTTTTTTGTGTGTTTGTCTTTTCTTTGCTTTTTTACTCATTTTAGGGATTTTGTTTCCCCTAAAATTATGATTGGTGTTCCTTTTATATTTTATTGTTGATTTGTTTTGATTATTCAAAGATTTTATAAATCTTTGAATTATTTTCTTTTATTATGGGAAGACTTGAAGTGTCCAATATATAGTCTTGTGTAAGCATTGTAAGAACCATTGTATGTTGAAGAAATAAGAATAAACCTTGTGTTTTTCTTGGTGAATGCTTTTCATCGAAACTTGATTATAATTCGACGCGTCTTCGAGTTTTAATCTAATCGATTCTCAATAGGTCTTGAGGAAAGATTACCTTATCAAACTATAGGTCTAGTTTGATAAATCATTCATATTGTTGTTATTTACGTAAGCCGAATTGCCCTACTTTCGGTTATTTCTTACGAGTGTTACACATATTCGAGTGTTGTGAGGATCAAACATATTTCCGCTGCATTACATACGAGTTTACGTCCATTTTCATACGTAATTCTTATCAACTAGAGGGCAAATGAGCGGAATTATAGAAGGAATCTATTCCGATTGGTGCCCTAGAGTTTGAGCCACGGTTGTGGCCGTAAAAGGCAAAAGAAGTTCGGCGAAAATTGAGTTTTCTGCTGGAATTTGCAGCGTAGATTTGCACCGGCAAATGTGATCGTAATTGAGTGAAATTTGGAGGGGACGATCGTCTCGGAGAGGCAAATAATCGGCTATCGGCCGATGATGGAGGAGCTTCCGCACCCGCCGCACGCGCTGCCGGGCCGGGAGCTGCAAAATTGCACACTAAGTGTGTGTAATAGCTCCGATTAAGCCTTTACTTCTTGATTAAGTCTTGTTAATATAAGATAAGACCACGTTACATGCATTCGATTCAGAACTCTACGAGAACTCGGGTTTATTAATTAGATTCGAGTAGTTTATTTTAAGAATTAGCTATAATAACTTAGATTAAGTCTTTACTTCTTTATTAAGTCTTGTTAATAGGAGATAAGACCACGTTACATGCATTCGAGTTGGAACTCTATGAAAACTCGAGTTTATTGATTAGATTCGAGCCTTTTGTACCCAGAAATGGCTATACTAGCTTCGATTAATATTTTACTTTTTGATTAAGTCTTGTTGTAGCAAATATTCGCTATAATAGCTTCGATGAAGCCTTTTCTTCTTGATTAAGCCTTGTTAATAGGAGATAAGACCACATAAATGCATTCAAGTCGGAACTCTATGAAAACTTGGGTTTATTGGTTAGATTCGAGCCTTTCGTACTCAGAATTGGCTGTAACAGCTCCGATTAATCTTTTACTAATTGATTAAGTCATGTTGTATCAAGGATTAGATATAATAGCTCTGATTAAGCCTTTACTTCTTGATTAAGTCTTGTTAATAGGAGATAAGACCACGTTACATGCATTCGAGTCGGAACTCTATGAAAACTCGGTGTTATTGATTAGATCCGAACCTTTTATACTCAGAATTGGCTATAACAGCTCCGATTAATCTTTTTTTCTTGATTAAGTCTTGCTGTAGCGACGATTCGCTATAATAGCCCCAATTAAGCCTTTACTTCTTGACTAAGTCTTGTTAATATGAGATAAGACTGAGTTATATGCATTGGAGTTGGAACTCTATGAAAACTCGAGTTTATTGATTAGATTCGAGCCTTTTTTACTCAAAATTTGCTATAACAACTCCGATTAATCTTTTACTTCTTGATTAAGTCTTGTTGTAGCAATGATTAGATATAATAGCTCCGATTAAGCCTTTACTTCTTGATTATGTGTTGTTAATAGGGGATAAGACCACGTTACATGCATTCGATTCAGAACTTTATGAGAAGTCGGGTTTATTGATTAGATTCGAGCCTTTTTTACTCAAAATTTTCTATAACAACTCCGATTAATCTTTTACTTCTTGATTAAGTCTTGTTCTAGTAATGATTGGATATAATAGCTCCGATTAAGCCTTTACTTCTTGATTATGTCTGGTTAATAGGAGATAAGACCACGTCACATGCATTCGATTCAGAACTCTATGAGAAGTCGGGTTTATTGATTAGATTTGAGACTTTTGTACTCAGAATTGTCTATAACAGCTCTGGTTAATCTTTTACTTCTTGATTAAGTCAGCAAGGATTGGATATAATAGCTCTGATTAAGCATGTACTTCTTGATTAAGTCTTGTTAATAGGAGATAAGACCTGATACGAAATCGACTATTCCAAGTGATGATACGAATTACGTAAGTAATGCGTATAAAACACAGCGGGAGATTATCACGTTTACAATTTTGATCAAAATTACAAAGGGGATGGACGAATTTAATGGGATTCGGCCGTGATGTAGAATGATGTACGGAGTTTGGTGTGTTTTATCGAACTAGACCTATAACTCGATAAAAGGTAATCTCTTCCCAAGACCTTTTGAGAATTGATCAAGTTAAAATCTCGAGACGCGTCGAAACAATAACTAAAGTTTGTTGAACTCGTTCAACGTATATTTCAAAGGAAATACAAGGTTTATTATGATTCAAGATATGTTACAAATACAACGAGCACTACTATATATAGTAGTTTCCATCCGAAAGAAAATACAACAAAACGAGAAAACGAAACTTCCTAGCAACATCCTAATCGGCCGAAAATATCAAGGAGATACCAAGCAATCTTGGATTTTATTGTTTGATTGAGACATGAAGAAATCTTGGTCTTTATTTCATGATGGTGACATGAAGGATCCTTGATGAAAGTCTTCACAAATCATCCCTTCTTGCAAGCTTCCAATCGGCCGATCTTAATCAAGGAGTGAGGAGGATTTGGTGTAGATTTGATGAAGATATCTTGATGGTGACATGAAGAACATGCTTGAAGAAAGTCTTCCTCAATCTCATGATATGGCCGATTTTTGTGGGGAAGGAGATCATGGTGAATTTTGGTGTTATTAGGTGATGAAAGTCTTTCTCAATATCTAGTAGGGCCGATTTGTTGATGTCATGTATCTTGACAATCATGAGTCCCTTTCAAGCATGATACGACCGGTTTTTCATGCTTTCGGACCGATTCCGTCGTCGAGTTTTACGTTATTCCGATTCCGATTAACAACGTAACTCCAATCCGATTAACATTTTCTCCTAAGTATAACGATGCATGGCCATGCGAATTTGCATCATCATGGATGTCGATTTTTATTGGAGCTTCTTCGACTGGAATATTAGATATCGTATCATTCCCTCCGTCTTTGAAAGGAATTGACCTCAATTCCGTAATGCCATCGTCGTCAAGGTAAGGCGAGAGATCACCTACGTTGAAAGTCGCGTGTACTCCGTATTCGCCCGGAAGTTCGACTTTGTATGCGTTGTCGTTCACTTTTTCCACAATTTTGTACGGACCCTCGGCTCTCGGCATCAATTTGTTCTTCCATTTGCTTGGGAATCTTTCTTTTCTCAAATGTATCCAAACTAATTCGCCAACATCAAATAACCTTGCTTTTTTATTTATTTTTTTTTTTGGGAAAAGTCAATTGCATAAATAAAATAAGAGTGGCCAAGAAAGGCTGGCCAATACCCGAAAACCATATAGAATGGTGCACCAAACAACGTAACAAAGAGCAAAAGTAGGAAAACAAAGCCTACGAACAAATGGCTACCAAAGCTACAAAGCCTCGAAAGATACAAACAATTCATCATTGATTTGAGTTTTGCTTCGGCGTCTTTGTGAACCAATTCGTTGCTCGGCAAGGGAATCAAGTCCAATGGCAAGTGCGGATTTAATCCGTATACCACTTCAAAAGGTGAATGGGCCGTGGCATAACCGGGTGATCGGTTGTATGCGAATTCCGCATGAGCAAGTTTAACGTCCCAATCCTTCTGTGTTTTATTTACCAACCCTCGCAATAATGCTCCCAAGGTTCGATTAGTTACCTCGGTCTGTCCGTCGGTTTGCGGGTGATGTGAAGTACTGAATAGGAGTTTAGTACCTACTTTCCTCCATAATATTCCGTATAACTCGTAAATTTGGAATCTCGATCCGACACGATAGTTTTGGAACTCCGTGCAAACGAACTACTTCCGGAAGTACAAGTCCGCCACATTGCTTGCATCATCGGTTTTGTGGCATGCGATAAAGTGAGCCATTTTCGAAAAACGGTCGACGACCACCATGATCGAGTCTTTGCCTCGTTGAGTACGAGGTAAAGCCACAATAAAATCCATCGAGACATCCTCCCACGGTCGTAACGGTATTGGCAACGGCATGTATGTACTCGACTTGAACGAACTTTTCATCATGTGACAAGTTACGCATTTGCTCACGATTGTGCTTACGTCACCATACATCTTCGGCCAAAAGAAATGTTCTTTTAGCACCTCTGATCTTGGTCGAGCCGAAATGACCGGCTAGTCCTCCTCCGTGCGCCTCCCGAACCAAGAATTCCCGAATTGTATGTCTCTGCAGACATAATTTTTTTCCCTTGAATAGAAATCCATACTGTTAAACAAATTCTCAGACGGGCCGTTTTACAACGGTTGAAAATTTTCCCGAAGTCCAAATCGTCGTTGTAATGATCTTTCAAAGTCTCGAACCCCAACAAACGAACATCTAGCATCGACAGTAAGGCATACCGTCTCGATAGTGCATCCGCCACTACATTACTCTTCCCGTCTTTGTACTTGGATGAAAAGTGAAAAGATTGTAAAAATTCCACCCATTTTGCATGTCTCGGCTTAGCTTACTCGTCTGTTGATGTATTTCAACGACTCGTGATCCGAATGCAAAGACGAAATGTTTCGAACGCAGATAATGACTCCAATGATCGAGTGCTCTTACGATAGCATAGAACTCCTTGTCGTAAGTACAATAATTCACTCGGCGCCACTTAACTTCTCCGAAAAATAGGCGATGGGACGGCCTCTTTGAATAAGCACGCCCGATTCCAACTCCGCTAGCGCCGCATTCTACCTCAAACGGTTGTGAAAAATCGGGTAACGTCAAAATCGGCGCTTCACATAATTTTCCCTTTAAATTTTCAAAAGCCTTTTGGGCCGCCTCGTTCCATGCAAAGGTTCCCTTTTTCGGACACTCCGTGATCGGACTGGAGATAGTGCTAAAGTCCCGTATGAATCGTCGGTAAAAAGAAGCGAGGCCATGAAATGACCGGACCTCCGTGATTGTCCTTGGGGTCGGCCACGACTTGATTGCCGCGATCTTCTCTTGGTCGACCGAAACTCCGTCTTTCGAAACAACATAGCCGAGAAAGACAAGACTCGACTAGGAAAGTACACTTCTCCCGTTTTCCATAAAGTTTTTGTTCCCTTAGCGTCTCAAATACGTACCGCAAATGTTCGAGATGTTCCTCTACGGACCGACTGTAGATCAAAATGTCGTCTAAGTACACGACAACAAACTTTCCCAAGAAAGGTTTAAGAACCTCGTTCATCAACCTCATAAAAGTGCTCGGAGCGTTGGTGAGGCCGAATGGCATCACAACCCATTCGTAAAGTCCATTCTTTGTTTTAAATGCCGTTTTCCATTCGTCTCCCTCTCGCATGCGGATTTGATGGTATCCGCTCCGTAAATCAACTTTGGAAAATATAACCGAGCCATGTAACTCGTCCAGCATGTCGTCTAGTCTCGGGATGGGAAACCGATACTTGACGGTGATGTTATTCACGGCTCATCACAATACACATTCGCCATGTTCCGTCTTTTTTTGGTACAAGTAGAACTGGAACCGCACACGGACTTAAACTTTCTCGGACATATCCGTGATTCATGAGTTCATCAATTTGACGTTGTAGTTCTTTGGTTTCTTCGGGATTACAACGATACGCCACTTTGTTCGGTAATGGAGCTCCCGGTATAAGATCAATCTGGTGTTCAATTCCGCGGATAGGTGGTAATCCTACCGGCAAGTCTTTGGGGAATACGTCCGAAAACTCGTGTAATAGAGCATCTATCTCTTCCTCATGGTGCGATTTGGTGGCAAGATTTCGGACCTCTTTGATCATCATCAAATAAACACGTTCGCCATCGTCAATGGCGTGTTCGACTTCTTTCTCGTTTGCAAACATCGTAAGTTTCGGTCCTTCGACTTTTTTCGAACTCATCGTCCGGATAGCTTGAGGTGACATAGGTTTAAGAACGATTTTTTTACCTTTGTCACGTAACTCATACTCGTTACTCCTCCCTCGATGTAGTACGTCCCGATCAAATAACCAAGGTCTTCCTAATAACACGTGACATGCGTCCATCGGTAGTACATCGCATGTAATATCATCGCCATACGAACCCATGGTGAGTCCGACCTTCACTTGCCTTGATACTTTCACCTTGTTTCCATCATCGAGCCAATGGAGTGCATAAGGCTTAGGATGGGCCGTGGTGATCAAACCGAGTTTTGAGACCATCTCGCTTGATGCCACGTTTGTACAACTTCCACCGTCAATGATCAAGCTACACCATTTATCTCCGACACGACACTTCGTGTGGAAGATTTGGTCTCGTTGTTCTTCGTCACTTGGGGCGGCCTTCGTTTGTAACATGCGAAGGACGAGGTTCGTGTCGTAGTTCGGGGCATCGTATGTGATACGAATCGGTCAACATCATCAAATACAAAAAATAAGATTATCCGACCAAGCTTGGTTGAGTCGCAGGCATACATAAAATCCTCATGCAAAATACATGGACAAATTACCAATTCTCGCGCGCACGACGACTTCGTAGCAGTTTTAGTATTTTGTCCATAACTTTCTCGTCCGAAATCCGATCCAGGTGATTCAAGTGGCCATGGAAAGCTAAGAAAGAGAGCTAGAAATCTTATGAGACCATAGGACCAAATTCGGACTCATTGGATCCCAGAAATGACAAAACCGACAGCATCATATTTGGTCCAAGATCATGAAGATATTTTCTCTTCCCCACCATAATAAAAATCGGCCCTAGCATAAAGATTTGATGAAGACTTTCATCAAATGTCTCCTTCATGTCATTATCCTTCATGTCCTAATCACCATGATAATTCCAAAAAGACTTGATATCATATCACCACAAAATCCTCATGACATGCTTGAAAGGGACCTTTCTTGTCTTCATATCTTTCACAAGATAATGAAGATATTTTCCTTCCCCACTTCACTACAAAATCGGCCCATGCTTAAAGATTTAAAGAAGACTTTCATCCTTCATGTCATTTTCCCTCAAGTCATGATCACCATAATAATTCCAAAGGAGTGATATCATATCTTCACAAAAATCTCCCTAAATCACTACTTGAGGAATCGGCCGAATTGAAGATTACATTTGGTGAAGATCTTCTTCATGTCACCATCAAGTCCAAGATTGCTTCATGTCTTAATCACATAATAAAACCAAGATACTTGGTATCTCATCTTTAGATTTTCGGCCGAAATGGAAGTTGCTAGGAAGCTTCATTTTCTTGTTTTTGTTGTATTTTCTTAAAGTTGGAAACTACTATATATAGTAGTACTTGATTGTATTTGAAAATCTTGAAGCTGGAAAGTAATAAACCTTGTATTTCTTTGAAATATACGTTGAACGAGTTCAACAAACCTTTAGTTATTATTTCGACGCGTCTCGAGATTTTAACTTGATCAATTCTCAATAGGTCTTGGGAAGAGATTACTTTTATCGAGTTATAGGTCTAGTTCGATAAAACACATCCAAATCCGTATACACTACTACCTCACGGCCGAAATCCATTTAAGTTCGGCCACCACTTGTAATTTCGAGTGACACTTTGATAATCGTCAAGACATAATAATCTTCCGTTGTATTTCATACGCATTACGTACGTAATTCGTATCATCTTCTTGTTCGATATTTTTATTGTTATATCCGATATTATTCACATACAAAATACATCCGAAAAACTCCATATTCGTAAAAGCCTTCCGCTATCATACACTTACATATACTCCGACCGATACGTATCCACCTCTCCCCGGATAATTCGTATCATAAGTGGTATCGGAGCCCAAGGTCATCTCCTTGGGCGATCAACTATATTCACCGAATTTTTTTTTTTTGTTGAAGTATTTAGTCACCTTCTTGGGTTGTTCTTCACGGTTAGAAGAATTTTCGCATAACATTGGCAGATTAGCGCAGTCGGAAGAAAACAAAGTTTCCCGTGGATTAGACCGTTGGATCATCACGAAATTTTGACAAAGATAAGCCAACTCATTGAACTACAGTCTGAACGGTGGAGATCAGATTCTTTGATCATCTTCTTGGTTCATTCTTCACGGATTTCTTGGAAAATTTTCTGTCCGATTTCTTGTCAAGAACTATCTCTTGATTCTTGTTATGGAATTCTCCGAGCTCGATTTCTTGATGACACTCCGTGACGCACTAAACGGCTTACCGGAGCGACGTATGCAAGAAATACGCAGAGACGATGCCAACGATATTGATTTCTTGGCCAAATTCCGCAGCATACCGGAATTTCACGGAGATAGTGATCCAAATGCGTGCATAGATTGGCTTCGTGCTTGTGAGGAGCACTCGGTCTTCAAGGCTGCCCCGATCAACCGCCGCAAGCCACAGGCAAGGCGCCTCCGCGGTAGCGCGCCGTCTCGGTGGCAAAATCAAACATCCGTTCACAACAACGTAAGCCTAAAATCCAAGATTGGCTTAAATTCAAAAAATATTTCAATCGAAGGTTCAAATCCCCATCTTACCACCAATCCTTCGACGCCCCACCACCGGCATTCGATCTAAGGTCTTCCTCCATCAAGGAATTCCCAACAGAATCTTTTTTCGATGAAGACAATGTCCCTACGGTCATTTTCAATGAAGTAGACGAGACAGAGTTTTCAACGGAGCAATTTAACGAAGAAGATGAGTTGAGCCGTGTCTCCCTAGTCGACGAACCTAGATCTTGCTACTTTGATCATGGGCTAATTGGTTGTGTTGGTCAAATTGACCAAAACGGACCAAATTATTTTAGTAACGCGAAACAAGATCACGGCCTTATGCTTTCTGAAACGGCTAATCTTGAAGATGAACTCTTTGTCACTGACGACTTTGATATGACAGAATTTCCTGCGGCATTTTTTGATGACAAAGAAGACGATGGTTGGAGTCGAGCTGCCCTATCGGAGCAAAGTGGGTCGTATGACTTTGTTGCGGTACGAAACGAGCCTAGTGGATTAATTTTTGATGAGACATTATTGGAGGAGCCCAGCAATATTGAAACGGAGTGTTGGTTAGATTATGACGGACCGCCAGCATTTGATGAGGAACCAATTGATGAAGAGGAATCCGTAATAAATCCTATGGTTCCCACCGTAATAAATTCTGTGTTTTCCATTTTTGATGATGAACCCGAGAAATCAGTGTTTCCAATTCTGGAGGAGGAACCCGATGTGGAGTTAACCGTGCGTCCCATTTCAGATATCCACTCATGTCATGATATCGGTATTACCTGGCGAAGTAAATATTATTATTTTATTAATAATGATAGTTATATTGTTGGTGATTCTCGAGGGGCCCCCACTACCTATCGTCTCAAGATTTTGGGTCATGTACGTACTGCGGACATCTTCGAGATCAAATACTTAGAGGCTTTAGTTAATTATCTTGGTGACGAAGGGAGTTCGGAATTGAGGACAATTCCCTTTAAAGAGAGAGGGTATGATACGAATCGGTCAACATCATCAAATACAAAAAAGAAGATTATCCGACCAAGCTTGGTTGAGTCGCAGGCATACATAAAATCCTCATGCAAAATACATGGACAAATTACCAATTCTCGCGCGCACGACTTCGTAGCAGTTTTAGTATTTTGTCCATAACTTTCTCGTCCGAAATCCGATTCAGGTGATTCAAGTGGCCATGGAAAGCTAAGAAAGAGAGCTAGAAATCTTATGAGACCATAGGACCAAATTCGGACTCATTGGATCCCAGAAATGACAAAACCGACAGCATCATATTTGGTCCAAGATCATGAAGATATTTTCTCCTCCCCACCATAATAAAAATCGGCCCTAGCATAAAGATTTGATGAAGACTTTCATCAAATGTCTCCTTCATGTCATTATACTTCATGTCCTAATCACCATGATAATTCCAAAAAGACTTGATATCATATCACCACAAAATCCTCATGACATGCTTGAAAGGGACCTTTCTTGTCTTCATATCTTTCACAAGATAATGAAGATATTTTCCTTCCCCACTTCACTACAAAATCGGCCCATGCTTAAAGATTTAAAGAAGACTTTCATCCTTCATGTCATTTTCCCTCAAGTCATGATCACCATAATAATTCCAAAGGAGTGATATCATATCTTCACAAAAATCTCCCTAAATCACTACTTGAGGAATCGGCCGAATTGAAGATTACATTTGGTGAAGATCTTCTTCATGTCACCATCAAGTCCAAGATTGCTTCATGTCTTAATCACATAATAAAACCAAGATACTTGGTATCTCATCTTTAGATTTTCGGCCGAAATGGAAGTTGCTAGGAAGCTTCATTTTCTTGTTTTTGTTGTATTTTCTTAAAGTTGGAAACTACTATATATAGTAGTACTTGATTGTATTTGAAAATCTTGAAGCTGGAAAGTAATAAACCTTGTATTTCTTTGAAATATACGTTGAACGAGTTCAACAAACCTTTAGTTATTATTTCGACGCATCTCGAGATTTTAACTTGATCAATTCTCAATAGGTCTTGGGAAGAGATTACTTTTATCGAGTTATAGGTCTAGTTCGATAAAACACATCCAAATCCATATACACTACTACCTCACGGCCGAAATCCATTTAAGTTCGGCCACCCCTTGTAATTTCGAGTGACACTTTGATAATCGTCAAGACATAATAATCTTCCGTTGTATTTCATACGCATTACGTACGTAATTCGTATCATCTTCTTGTTCGATATTTTTATTGTTATATCCGATATTATTCACATACAAAATACATCCGAAAAACTCCATATTCGTAAAAGCCTTCCGCTATCATACACTTACATATACTCCGACCGATACGTATCCACCTCTCCCCGGATAATTCGTATCAGTATGCCTCACATTCTTCTTCTTCTTCGTCAGCTTCTAAGTTAAAAACGTCTCCAACTCTTTCTTCTTCGGCTAGCAATTCCTCTCGGGCGGCTATGGCTTCTCGTAACGTCACAATTCTCCGATTTGGACAAGCACTTTGATAGTGTCCAAATCCTTGACATTTGAAACACCGGACTTTAGATAGGCTTGTTTCTTTTGGTGTGATAGGAGTTTTTGGAATGGTAGTAACGGGTTGGTTTGTGGTGACAGTTTTTGGAAACGAGCTAGAACTCGCGCCAAAGTTGGTATTTCCGTATTTAGGTGGGAATTCGGGTTTAGAGAGTTTTGTTTTGTTTTGATTTTCCAACTTTATGCAAAGTCCGCATAAAGTATCAAAGTCGGAATAGGGGTAGAGTTCCACGGAATTAGCAATATTTTTGTTCAAACCTCGTAGGAAACGGGACATCCGCAATTCTTCGCTTTCTTCAAGTTCTCCCATCAAGGATAAGTTTTCAAACTCCTCGATGTACTCCTCGACACTTAGCTTTCCTTGCGTGAGTTCAGAAATTTTTCGATACAAGCTTAACTTGTGTGTAGTCGGGACATATCTCTTTCGTAGTTTCTTTTTTAGAGAATCCCACGAACGTATCTTCTCTTTTCCGGCACGAACTCTTTGTGTCTTCATTCACTCAAACCAAAGGGAAGCTCCCTTTCCAAGTTTAAGGATCGCATACTTGCAACGTACCTCGTCATTGAGATCCTTGAACTCAAACATTCGTTCAATTTTTCTTTCCCACTCCAAATAAACCTCGGGATCGGTGCCGCCTACGAACTCCGGGAGTTCGCTTGTCTTGTATTCATCAGCATGTCGTGGTGCATGCATGGTGTCGTATCCTCGTCGTGCTTGGATTCTGGGCTCCGGTAAGCCACGAAGAACGTCACGTAGTTATGCTACTTCTTCATCGGTGAATGCCATCTTCTTGAGTAACGTCGAGAACTGTGAGACAAATGGCTCTGATACCACTTATGATACGAATTATGTAAGTAATGCGTATAAAACACAGCGGGAGATTATCACGTTTACAATTTTGATCAAAATTACAAAGGGGATGGACGAATTTAATGGGATTCGGCCGTGATGTAGAATGATGTACGGAGTTTGGTGTGTTTTATCGAACTAGACCTATAACTCGATAAAAGGTAATCTCTTCCCAAGACCTTTTGAGAATTGATCAAGTTAAAATCTCGAGACGCGTCGAAACAATAACTAAAGTTTGTTGAACTCGTTCAACGTATATTTCAAAGGAAATACAAGGTTTATTATGATTCAAGATATGTTACAAATACAACGAGCACTACTATATATAGTAGTTTCCATCCGAAAGAAAATACAACAAAACGAGAAAACGAAACTTCCTAGCAACATCCTAATCGGCCGAAAATATCAAGGAGATACCAAGCAATCTTGGATTTTATTGTTTGATTGAGACATGAAGAAATCTTGGTCTTTATTTCATGATGGTGACATGAAGGATCCTTGATGAAAGTCTTCACAAATCATCCCTTCTTGCAAGCTTCCAATCGGCCGATCTTAATCAAGGAGTGAGGAGGATTTGGTGTAGATTTGATGAAGATATCTTGATGGTGACATGAAGAACATGCTTGAAGAAAGTCTTCCTCAATCTCATGATATGGCCGATTTTTGTGGGGAAGGAGATCATGGTGAATTTTGGTGTTATTAGGTGATGAAAGTCTTTCTCAATATCTAGTAGGGCCGATTTGTTGATGTCATGTATCTTGACAATCATGAGTCCCTTTCAAGCATGATACGGCCGGTTTTTCATGCTTTCGGACCGATTCCGTCGTCGAGTTTTACGTTATTCCGATTCCGATTAACAACGTAACTCCAATCCGATTAACATTTTCTCCTAAGTATAACGATGCATGGCCATGCGAATTTGCATCATCATGGATGTCGATTTTTATTGGAGCTTCTTCGACTGGAATATTAGATATCGTATCAAGTGAGGAAGTGATGCGAACACGCTAGAGAATGCAAAGGAACCGATTCAAGTGCCTCTCGGACCAATCACAAGGGCAAGAGCTAAAAGATTCAAAGACTCCATCAACGGCCTAGTTCAAATTATTTGGGAAAAGAGAATTGGTGAAGAAACCGATCGAGACAGACATCAAAAGTAAAGTACCTATCAATGTCATCAAGATACACGAAGAAGAAGATCCGGGCATCATTATGGGATGAAGATTTTCGGCCCAAATTCAAAGCCACTAGCCGTTGGAATAAAGAAGAACAAAGAAGAAAGTTTCAACCCTCCACAAGTCTTCTACACATGATCTCCCTTTTGCTACAAAGTCTTGGTGCATTTTCAAGGCCTTAAAGTAAAAGTGAAGATCTTGTCCATCATCACACCTCTCCTAGCCGTTGCAAGCCTTCCTCATGTCACGGCCATCATCATCATTTTTATTCTTTTCATTTTAGTCTTAAACTTTCTAAGATTCTTCTTTTGGTATTATCATTACTTAGAGGCTCCTCTTTTACCTATATAAGGAGTATTTTCGGATTTGTTGGAACACACCTTTTTTGAAGACTCAAAATACTTTGTATTGCATAAGTTTTGATAACTTATTGGTTCGTTTGTATCTCTATACAAAATAGCACTTCGTTTATCACCCGAAGTGTCATTTTCCCTTTGATTCCAAGGTTCGTCGAGCGTATAAATTGTTGGGTTCTAGTTATCTTACTAGAGTTCACACTTTACACTTTGTCGGGTTAAGCATCGTATTTCATCCGCCAAAATTCATCCATCTTAGTTACATTACGATTATTCATTTATATTTTAAACCTTACTCAAATCGCTTCCGCAAAATTGATCATCTTTCGGAGAGGATCATATCATTTGGCATCGGAGACTTGGAGCCGTTCCAACATCATCTTCATCATTCGGATTTCCTCACCATCCATACACACGGTTTGATTCATTTCATTTTATCATCATCTCTACCATACTACATCATCCTATATCAAATATATATATATATATATATATATATATATTTCATACCTTCATCTTTATTATCTACCTTCCTTCATCCTATTACCAAAATTTATCATACCATATACACGAGTTCTTAGCCTTCCTATCTTCATAATATTTCAACCATACCTTACCCTCATACCACCTCTTAATCACGTGAACATTATGACCGAAGCCGAAGAAAATTCCCAAAAGTTCGACATAGCAACTATGATGGAGCAAATAGAGCAAATGTTTGATACTAAACTTAAAGCTCAACTTGAACCTATGCATGCACACATGGAACAAATAGAGAACCCTCAAGCTAGACGAGGATTTCTCGAAAGACGTGCCTTGCGAGTTAATGATGAATACTCGGATGAAGAGGATTTCGAAAGAAATCCAAGAAGACATCGACGAGGTAACAATGAGGATAATCGTCTAGATGGAAACTTAAGCAATATCAAACTCAATGTCCCTCCGTTTCAAGGTAAGAGTGACCCCGAAACGTATCTTGATTGGGAAAGGAAAGTCGAACTCATGTTCGAATGTTATAACTACTCGAACCTAAAGAAAGTGAAGATGGAGGCCATTGAGTTCACCGATTACGCCATTATTTGGTGGGATCAAATGGTGAACAACCGAAGACGATATCGTGAGCCTCCTATTGAGACGTGGGAAGAGATGAAGACATTGATGAGAAAACAGTTTGTACCAAACTATTACTACCGAGAACTCTACAACCGTTTACAAACTCTACGTCAAGGTGCTAAAAGTGTTGAGGAATATTTTAAGGAAATGGAAATCTTGATGATACGAGCTAACATTGAAGAAGACCAAGAGGCTATGGCGAGATTCTTATCGGGATTAAATCGTGAAATACAAAACATGGTGGAACTCCATCCTTATGTTGAAGTGGAAGAAATGGTTCACATGACAATTAAAATCGAAAATCAACTCAAAAGAAGAGGTAGCACTCGAACTACTCCTAATACCCCTACTTGGAAAGCAACCCCAAATCATTATACTTCGAGTGGGAAGAATCCTTCATGAAAAACTGAGGGAGGACCCTCTACGACAAAACCCACAGCCGAAGCAAATGAATCCAAGAAGCAAGTTCAACCGAGTCCCAATTTTAACCGTAGTCGTGATATTCAATGTCATCGATGCCACGAAAGAGGACATTATGCTAATAATTGTCCGAATCAACGGGTAATGATCATACGACCTAACGGGGATATTGAGTCCGAGAGTGACAATGAGGATACTGTTCATCCGAAGGACGGATCCGAGGATGAGTTGCCAACAGACATCACCTTAGTCACCCGTAGAGCTTTAAGCATACAAGCGAAGGATGAAACAAACGAGCAACGGGAGAACCTATTCCATACACGATGTTACGTAAAGGATAAAGTTTGTAGCATGATTATAGACGGAGGGTCATGCATGAACGTCGCAAGTGCTATAATGGTAGAAAAACTCGGATTACCTACTTCAAAACATCCGAAACCATACAAACTGCAATGGTTGAATAATAGTGGCGAAACTAAAGTCACTAAACAAGTGTTAGTAGCGTTTCGGATCGGTAAGTATCAAGACGAAATACTGTGTGATGTCGTATCAATGCAAGCCGGATACTTGTTGCTAGGACGACCTTGGCAATTCGATCGGCATGTAATACACAACGGGTACACTAACAAGTACTCGTTCGACTTTAATCAACGACAAATTACTCTTGCCCCTTTAACTCCACAAGAAGTCTACAAGGACCAACTCAAAATGCAAGAAGCGGATGATCTAAGAAGGAATACCGAGATGATACGAATTACGTATGAGAATGGACGTAAACTCGTATGGAATGCAGCGGAAATATAATTGATCCTCACAACACTCGAATATGTGTAACACTCGTAAGATATAACCGAAAGTAGGGCAATTCGGCTTACATAAACAAGAACAATATGAATGATTTATCAAACTAGACCTATAGTTTGATAAGATAATCTTTTCTCAAGACCTATTGAGAATTGATTCGATTAAAACTCGAAAACGCGTCGAATTATAATCAAGGTTTCGATGAAAAGCATTCACTAAGAAAACACAAGTGTATTCTTATTTCTTCAACATACAATGCATAATGAAAGCATGAATAAGACTACTTATAGCATGGTAGTTGATACGATATCTAATATTCCAGTCGAAGAAACTCCAATCAAAATCGACATCCACGACGATACAAATTCACAGGGTCATGCATCAGTATACTTGGGAGAAAAGAACACGCGGATTGGAGTTACGTTGTTAATCGGAATCGGAATAACGTAAAATTCGACGACGGAATCGGTCCGAAAGCATGAAAAATCGGCCATATCATGCTTGAAAGGGACCTCACTTGACTTCATATCTTGACAAGATAATGAAGTTATTTTCTCCTTCCCCACCATATACACAAACGGCCGAAACATAAAGATGGAGTGAAGACTTTCATCCTTCATGTCATTGTCTCTCATGTCTTATTCACCATAATAAGTCCAAAGAGGTTGATATCAATCTTCACAAAATCCTCCTCACTCCTTGATAAAGATCGGCCGATTGGAAGAAGTGCAAGGGATGATATTTGGTTCTTCTTCATGTCACCATCAAGTCCAAGATTGCTTCATGTCACCATCAAGGCCAAGATTGCTTCATGTCCCCATCACTTAATAAGTCCAAGATGTTTTCATATCTTAATCAACATAAAATCCAAGATGGTATCTCCTTGATATTGTCGGCCGATTAGTATGTTACTAGGAAGCTTCGTTTTCTCGTTTTGTTGTATTTTCTTTCGGTTGTAAACTACTATATATAGTAGTGCTCGTTGTATTTGTAAGAAATCTTGAATATTAATAAACCTTGTATTTCTTTGAAATATACGTTGAACGAGTTCAACAAAACTTTAGTTATTATTTCGACGCGTCTCGAATTATAACTTGATCGATTCTCAATAGGTCTTGAGGAGAGATTATTTTTATCGAGTTATAGGTCTAATTCGGTAAAACACATTCAAACCCATACACTATCCTACATCCCTACGAAAACCATATAAATTTCGCCACCACCTTTTATTTTGTCAGATCGACGAGTTGTCAGACGAGCGAGTCCTCATTGCTCAAATTGTTGTATCGAGCGAGTCTTGCTGTTCGGAAGTGCTATATCGACGAGTTATCATTGCTCGAATCGGGCCAGAGCGCTTGCTTCATTTCGGGCCGAGCATCGCTACCGGACGTGGAAGAGTCTTCTGCTGTACCGAGAGAGAATTCGTATCATAAGACCGTGATAATCTTCCGTTGTATTTTATACGTTTTACGTACACTTACATACGTAATTCGTATCATAAGTGGTATCGGAGACATTTGTCTCACAGTTCTCGACATTACTCAAGAAGATGGCTTTCACCGATGAAGAAGTAGCACAACTACGTGACGTCCTTCGCGGCTTACCGGAGCCCAGAATCCATGCCCGACGAGGACTTGACACCATGCATGCACCACGACATGCGGATGAATACAAGACCAGCGAACTTCCGGAGTTCGTAGGCGGCACCGATCCCGAGGTTTATTTGGAGTGGGAAAGAAAAATTGAACGAATGTTTGAGTTCAAGGATCTCAATGACGAGGTACGTTGCAAGTACGCGATTCTCAAACTTGGAAAGGGAGCTTCCCTTTGGTTTGAGCGAATGAAGACACAAAGAATTCGTCTTAGGAAAGAGAAGATACGTTCGTGGGATTCCCTAAAAAGGAAACTACGAAAAAGATATGTCCCGGCTACACACAAGTTAAGCTTGTATCGAAAAATTTCTGACCTCACACAAGGAAAGCTAAGTGTCGAGGAGTACATCGAGGAGTTTGAAAACTTATCCTTGATGGGAGAACTTGAAGAAAGCGAAGAATTGCGGATGTCCCGTTTCCTACGAGGTTTGAACAAAAATATTGCTAATTCCGTGGAACTCTACCCCTATTCCGACTTTGATACTTTATGCGGACTTTGCATAAAGTTGGAAAATCAAAACAAAACAAAACTCTCTAAACCCGAATTCCCACCTAAATACGGAAATACCAACTTTGGCGCGAGTTCTAGCTCGTTTCCAAAAACTGTCACCACAAGCCAACCCGTTACTACCATTCCAAAAACTCCTATCACACCAAAAGAAACAAGCCTATCTAAAGTCCGGTGTTTCAAATGTCAAGGATTTGGACACTATCAAAGTGCTTGTCCAAATCGGAGGATTGTGACGTTACGAGAAGCCATGGCCGCCCGAGAGGAATTACTAGCCGAAGAAGAAAGAGTTGGAGACGTTTTTAACTTAGAAGCTGACGAAGAAGAAGAAGAATGCGAGGCATACGATGCCCCGAACTATGACACGAACCTCGTCCTTCGCATGTTACAAATGAAGGCCGCCCCAAGTGACGAAGAACAACGAGACCAAATCTTCCACACGAAGTGTCGTGTCGGAGATAAATGGTGTAGCTTGATCATTGACGGTGGAAGTTGTACAAACGTGGCATCAAGCGAGATGGTCTCAAAACTCGGCTTGATCACCACGGCCCATCCTAAGCCGTATGCACTCCATTGGCTCGATGATGGAAACAAGGTGAAAGTATCAAGGCAAGTGAAGGTCGGACTCACCATGGGTTCGTATGGCGATGATATTACATGCGATGTACTACCGATGGACGCATGTCACGTGTTATTAGGAAGACCTTGGTTATTTGATCGGGACGTACTACATCGAGGGAGGAGTAACGAGTATGAGTTACGTGACAAAGGTAAAAAATTGTTCTTAAACCTATGTCACCTCAAGCTATCCGGACGATGAGTTCGAAAAAAGTCGAAGGACCGAAACTTACGATGTTTGCAAACGAGAAAGAAGTCGAACACGCCATTGACGATGGCGAACGTGTTTATTTGATGATGATCAAAGAGGTCCAGATCTTGCCACCAAATCGCACCATGAGGAAGAAATAGATGCACTATTACACGAGTTTCCTGGACGTGTTCCTCAAGACTTGCCGATAGGATTACCACCTATCCGCGAATTGAACACCGATTGATCTTATACCGGGAGCTCCATTACCGAACAAAGCGGCGTATCGTTGTAATCCCGAAGAAACCAAAGAACTACAACGTCAAATTGATGAACTCATGAATCACGGATATGTCCGAGAAAGTTTAAGTCCGTGTGCGGTTCCAGTTCTACTTGTACCAAAAAAAGACGGAGCATGGCGAATGTGTATTGATAGTAGAGCCGTGAATAACATCACCATCAAGTATCGGTTCCCCATCCCGAGACTAGACGACATGCTGGACGAGTTACATGGCTCGGTTATATTTTCCAAAGTTGATTTACGGAGCGGATACCATCAAATCCGC
This sequence comes from Orobanche coerulescens, assembly GCA_033398695.1. Lineage (NCBI taxonomy): Eukaryota > Viridiplantae > Streptophyta > Magnoliopsida > Lamiales > Orobanchaceae > Orobanche > Orobanche coerulescens. The sequence continues at coordinate 275,699 of JAWKAU010000149.1, forward strand.
ATGCGAGAGGGAGACGAATGGAAGACGGCGTTTAAAACAAAGAATGGACTTTACGAATGGGTTGTGATGCCATTCGGCCTCACGAACGCCCCGAGCACTTTTATGAGGTTGATGAACGAGGTTCTCAAACCTTTCTTGGGAAAGTTTGTTGTCGTATACCTAGACGACATTTTGATCTACAGTCCATCCTTAGAGGAACATCTCGAACATTTGCGGCACGTATTTGAGACGCTAAGGGAACAGAAACTTTACGGAAAGCGGGAGAAGTGTACTTTCCTAGTCGAGAGTCTTGTCTTTCTCGGCTATGTTGTTTCGAAAGACGGAGTTTCGGTCGACCAAGAGAAGATCGCGGCAATCAAGTCATGGCCGACCCCAAAGACATTCACGGAGGTACGATCATTTCATGGCCTCGCTTCTTTTTACCGACGATTCATACGGGACTTTAGCACCATCTCCAGTCCGATCACGGAGTGTCTAAAAAAAGGAACCTTTGCATGGAACGAGGCGGCCCAAAAGGCTTTTGAAAATTTAAAGGGAAAATTATGTGAAGCGCCGATTTTGACGTTACCCGATTTTTCACAACCGTTTGAGGTGGAATGCGACGCTAGCGGAGTTGGAATCGGGGCAGTACTTATCCAAAGAGGCCGTCCCATCGCCTATTTTTCGGAGAAATTAAGTGGCGCCCGAGTGAATTATTGTACTTACGACAAGGAATTCTATGCTATCGTGAGAGCACTCGATCATTGAGTCATTATCTACGTCAAACATTTCGTCCGCACTCGGATCACGAGTCGTTAAAATACATCAACGGACAAAGTAAGCTAAGCCCGAGACATGCAAAATGGGTGGAATTTTTACAATCTTTTCACTTTTCATCCAAGTACAAAGACGGGAAGATTAATATAGTGGCGGATGCACTATCAAGACGGTATGCCTTACTGTCGATTCTAGATGTTCGTTTGTTGGGGTTCGAGACTTTGAAAGATCATTACAGCGACGATTTGGACTTCGGGGAAATTTTTAACCGTTGTAAAACAGCCCCGTATGAGGAATTTGTGTTACAGGATGGCTTTCTCTTCAAGGGGAATAAATTATGTGTGCCGAGACATACAATTCGGGAATTGCTAGTTCGGGAGGCGCACGGAGGAGGACTAGCCGGTCACTTCGGCTCGACCAAGACTGTAGAAGTGCTGAAAGAACATTTCTTTTGGCCAAAGATGTATGGTGACGTAAGCACAATCGTGAGTAAATGCGTCACTTGTCACATGATGAAAAGTTCGTTCAAGTCGAGTACATACATGCCGTTGCCAATACCGTTACGACCATGGGAGGATGTCTCGATGGATTTTATTGTGGCTTTACCTCGTACTCAATGAGGCAAAGACTCGATCATGGTGGTCGTCGACCGTTTTTCGAAAATGGCTCACTTTATAGCATGCCACAAAACCGATGATGCAAGCAATGTGGCGGACTTGTACTTCCGGGAAGTAGTTCGTTTACACGGAGTTCCAAAAACTATCGTGTCGGATCGAGATTCCAAATTTCTGAGTTACTTCTGGAATACTTTATGGAGAAAAGTGGGTACTAAACTCCTATTCAGTACTTCACATCACCCACAAACCGATGGACAGACCGAGGTAACTAATCGAACCTTGGGAGCATTATTGCGAGGATTGGTAAATAAAACACAGAAGGATTGGGACGTTAAACTTGCTCATGCGGAATTCGCATACAACCGATCACCCGGTTATGCCACGGCCCATTCACCTTTCGAAGTAGTATACGGATTAAATCCGCACTTGCCATTGGACTTGATTCCCTTGCCGAGCAACGAGTTGGTCCACAAAGACGCCAAGCAAAACTCAAATCAATGGTGAAGTTACATGAAAAGATACGGAACGGATTAAAGAAGTGAATGAAATATACAAACGAAAGTCGAACAAAAATAAAAAAGCGAGATTATTTGATGTTGGCGACTTAGTTTGGATACATTTGAGAAAAGAAAGATTCTGAGCAAACGGAAGAACAAATTGATGCCAAGAGCCGAAGGTCCGTACAAAATTGTGGAAAAAGTGAACGACAACGCATACAAAGTCGAACTTCCGGGCGAATACGGAGTACACGTGACATTCAACGTAGGTGATCTCTCGCCTTACCTTGACGACGATGGCATTACGGAATTGAGGTCAATTCCTTTCAAAGAAGGAGGGAATGATACGATATCTAATATTCCAGTCGAAGAAACTCCAATCAAAATCGACATCCACGACGATACAAATTCACAGGGTCATGCATCAGTATACTTGGGAGAAAAGAACACGCGGATTGGAGTTACGTTGTTAATCGGAATCGGAATAACGTAAAATTCGACGACGGAATCGGTCCGAAAGCATGAAAAATCGGCCATATCATGCTTGAAAGGGACCTCACTTGACTTCATATCTTGACAAGATAATGAAGTTATTTTCTCCTTCCCCACCATATACACAAACGGCCGAAACATAAAGATGGAGTGAAGACTTTCATCCTTCATGTCATTGTCTCTCATGTCTTATTCACCATAATAAGTCCAAAGAGGTTGATATCAATCTTCACAAAATCCTCCTCACTCCTTGATAAAGATCGGCCGATTGGAAGAAGTGCAAGGGATGATATTTGGTTCTTCTTCATGTCACCATCAAGTCCAAGATTGCTTCATGTCACCATCAAGGCCAAGATTGCTTCATGTCCCCATCACTTAATAAGTCCAAGATGTTTTCATATCTTAATCAACATAAAATCCAAGATGGTATCTCCTTGATATTGTCGGCCGATTAGTATGTTACTAGGAAGCTTCGTTTTCTCGTTTTGTTGTATTTTCTTTCGGTTGTAAACTACTATATATAGTAGTGCTCGTTGTATTTATAAGAAATCTTGAATATTAATAAACCTTGTATTTCTTTGAAATATACGTTGAACGAGTTCAACAAAACTTTAGTTATTATTTCGACGCGTCTCGAATTATAACTTGATCGATTCTCAATAGGTCTTGAGGAGAGATTATTTTTATCGAGTTATAGGTCTAATTCGGTAAAACACATTCAAACCCATACACTATCCTACATCCCGGCCGAAAACCGTATAAATTTCGGCCACCACCTTTTATTTTGCTGTATCGACGAGTTGCTGTATCGAGCGAGTCCTGCTGTTCGAAATTGCTGTATCGAGCGAGTCTTGCTGTTCGGAAGTGCTATATCGACGAGTTGCTGCTGTTCGGAACTGCTGTAGCGGCTTGCTTCATTTCGGCTGAGTACTGTTCGCTACCGTACGTGAAAGAGTCTTCTGCTGTACCGAGAGAGAATTCGTATCATAAGACCGTGATAATCTTCCGTTGTATTTTATACGTTTTACGTACACTTACATACGTAATTCGTATCAGTAGTCTTCTTAGCAACTAAGGAATAAAACCAGATCACATGATCTTGAAATGAAAAACAAAATAACAAGATAAAATACAAAGGAATCAAATCAAAGGGAGGGGGAATCACACAACAAAATGATTATAAGCTACCCCACATAACATGCAAGTCTAATCATGACATGTGAGGGGAGGAAAAACAACAAAAAATAAAAAAATCAGCAATAATGGTCATTTTGTCGGGTCGTTTGACACGGCCGCGTGCCGATCGCACGGAGCTGGCGGCATGTGCGGGCGCACATGTTCGGCAGACTCGGCCGTGTCGCCCAGCACGGTCGGGTTGGTTGGACAATGGGAATTTTACTATCCGGAAGAGTGTGACTCGGCCGTGTCGCTGACACGGTCGGGTTGTGTCGGCACGACGGCCGTGTCGGACGACACGGTCGGGTTCGGTCGGCGGCGAGATTTCACTATCTAGGACATCTCGGCACGGGCCCTGTCGGATGACACGACCGGGTTGGTCGGCGGCGATCGGCGATTCCGGCAGTGGTGGTGGCGGCTGATCGGCGATTCGGCAGTGGTTATTTTTCCGGCAGGTGGTGATTTTTTCGGCAGTTCGTCCATTTTCTGGCCGATTGTCGACCTTCCAGCATAGCATGACATGGGCCGTGTTATATGACACGGCTGAGACCGAGACTCCACGTCTTATGTCCGTTTTCCCGCCTAAATACGTAGTAGTCCGTGCATGGCGTGTAGTAAGGTCATTTATGTCGATCCTTACTTCGTCTTCTTCGTTCATGTCAAATGATTCCGTATCACGAGACCAAAGGAAAACAAAACGATAGTTCTAAAATCAGCCTCTACGCTAAGGCGTGAGAAATAAAACGGGCAGTAAAAGAACAACAACCCATAATTGTAATCTTGTTTAGAGAGACACTACTAACGACTAACGAGCTTGAGAGTTCTCTACCCGATGTTGTTTCTTCTCTTTTGCAGTAATACCAAGATGTCTTTCCAGACGAAGCCCCACCCGGATTACCTCCCATTCGCGGTATCGAACATCAAATAGACATTCCCGGAGCACAAATTCCGAACCGACCGGCATATCAGGCTAATCCAGAAGAAACAAAAGAAATTCAGAGGCAAGCAACCGAACTCATGAGCAAAGGCCATGCACGAGAAAGCTTAAGCCCCTGTGCCATCCCCGTGCTGCTCGTGCCGAAAAAGGATTCTACTTGGAGAATGTGTATTGATTGTCGAGCTATCAACAACATCACGGTAAAATATCGACACCCCATTCCTCGTTTAGACGACATGATAGATGAATTACATGGTTCTAGCATATTCTCTAAAATCGATCTTAAAAGTGGCTATCACAAATATGAATGAAAGAAGGAGACGAATGGAAAACCGCGTTTAAAACTAAATACGGACTTTATGAATAGATGGTCATGCCATTCCGATTCACAAACGCTCCTAGTACTTTTATGCGCCTAATGAACCATATTTTTCGTGCTTACCTAGGAAAATTTGTGGTGGTATACTTCGATGATATACTAATCTATAGCAAAAACTTAGGCGAACACGTTAAGCATCTTCGAACGGTAATGGAAATACTTAAGGAAGAAAAGTTGTATGCTGACCTAAGTAAATGCACTTTCTACACGGACAAGTTAGTATTCTTGGGGTTTGTTGTCAGTGCACAAGGAATTCAAGTAGACACGGAAAAGGTAAAAGCTATTCAAGAATGGACAAGTCCTAAAAATATTGGCGACGTAAGAAGTTTTCACGGACTAGCTAGTTTTTATCGACGCTTTGTGCCTAATTTCAGCACCCTAGCCGTACCAATGACCGAAATACTAAAAAAGAATGTAGGGTTTAAATGGGGAGAAGCGCAAGAAACGACCTTTAAGTTATTAAAAGAAAAGCTAACTAAGGCTCCGGTTTTATCACTTCCTAATTTCACTAAGTCTTTTGAGGTTGAATGTGACGCATCCGAAACAGGAATAGGAGCCGTGCTAATGCAAGAAGGTAAACCAATAGCATACTTTAGTGATACGAATTACGTAAGTAATGCGTATAAAATACAACGGAAGATTATTATGTCTTGACGATTATCAAAGTATCACTCGAAAATTACAAGGGGTGACCGAACTTAAATGGATTTCGGCCGTGAAGTAGTATGGTATACGGGTTTGGATGTGTTTTATCGAACTAGACCTATAACTCGATAAAAGTAATCTCTCCTCAAGACCTATTGAGAATTGATCAAGTTAAAATCTCGAGACGCGTCGAAACAATAACTAAAGTTTTGTTGAACTCGTTCAACGTATATTTCAAAGAAATACAAGGTTTATTAATTTTCAAGATGATTTACAAATACCACAAGTACTACTATATATAGTAGTTTCCAACCGTAAGAAGATACAACAAAATGAAAACGAAACTTCCTAGCAATATACCAATCGGCCGAAATATCCAAGGATGGGATCAAGAAGATTTTGTCCAAGATATCAAGCATCTTGGATTTATTTGGTGACTAAGACATGAAGAAAATCTTTGATGAAAGTCTTCATCCCATATCATGCTTGGGCCGATTTGTGGGGAAGGTGGGGAAGGAGCATTTTGGACTTATCATGGTGATTATGACATGAAGAAGATATTTGATGAAAGTCTTCATCAAATCTTATTGCTTGGGCCGATTTTGTAGTAAGGTGGGGAAGGAGAAATATCTTCATTATCTTGTCAAAGATATGAAGTCAAGTAAGGTCCCTTTCAAGCATGTCTTGGCCGAATCTTCATGCTTTTGGACCGATCCCGTCGTCAAGTTTTACGTTACTCCTGTTCCGATTAACAACGTAACTCCAATCCGCGTGTTCTTTTCTCCCAAGTATAATGATGCATGGCCATGCGAATTTGCATTGTCGTGGATGTCGATTTTTATTGGAGCTTCTTCGATTGAAATATTAGATATCGTATCATTCCCTCCTTCTTTGAAAGGAATTGACCTCAATTCCGTAATGCCATCGTCGTCAAGGTAAGGCGAGAGATCACCTACGTTGAAAGTCGCGTGTACTCCGTATTCGCCCGGAAGTTCGACTTTGTAGGCGTTGTCGTTCACTTTTCCCACAATTTTGTACGGACCTTCGGCTCTCGGCATTAATTTGTTCTTTCGTTTGCTTGGGAATCTTTCTTTTCTCAAATGTATCCAAACTAAGTCGCCAACATCAAATAATCTCGCTTTTTTATTTTTGTTCGACTTCCATTTGTAAATTTCATTCACTTCTTTAATCCGTTCCCGTATCTTTTCATGTAACTTCATCATTGATTTGAGTTTTGATTCGGCGTCTTTGTGAACCAATTCGTCGCTCGGCAAGGGAATCAAATCCAATGGCATGTGCGGATTTATTCTGTATACTACTTCAAAAGGTGAATGGGCCGTGGCGAAGCCGGGTGATCGGTTGTATGCGAATTCCGCATGTGCAAGTTTAACGTCCCAATCCTCGCAATAATGCTCCCAAGGTTCGATTAGTCACCTCGGTCTGTCCATCGGTTTGTGGGTGATGTGAAGTACTGAATAGGAGTTTAGTACCCACTTTTCTCCATAAAGTATTCCAGAAGTAACTCAGAAATTTAGAATCTCGATCCGACACGATAGTTTTTGGAACTCCGTGTAAACGAACTACTTCCCGGAAGTACAAGTCCGCCACATTGCTTGCATCATCGGTTTTGTGGCATGCTATAAAGTGAGCCATTTTTGAAAAACGGTCGACGACCACCATGATCGAGTCTTTGCCTCGTTGAGTACGAGGTAAAGCCACAATAAAATCCATCGAGACATCCTCCCATGGTCGTAACGGTATTGGCAACGGCATGTATGTACTTGGCTTGAACGAACTTTTCATCATGTGACAAGTGACGCATTTACTTACGATTGTGCTTACGTCACCATACATTTTTGCCCAAAAGAAATGCTCTTTTAGCACCTCTACGGTCTTAGCCGAGCCGAAATGACCGGCTAGTCCTCCTCCGTGTGCCTCCCGAACTAGCAATTCCCGAATCGTATGTCTCGGCACACATAATTTATTTCCCTTGAAAAGAAAGCCATCCTGTAAAACAAATTCTTGGTACGGGCCCGTTTTACAACGTGTGAAAATTTCTCCGAAGTCCAAATCGTCCCTATAATGATCTTTCAAAGTCTCGAACCCCAACAAACGAACATCTAGAATCGACAGTAAGGCATACCGTCTTGATAGTGCATCCGCCACTATATTACTCTTCCCGTCTTTGTACTTGGATGAAAAGTGAAAAGATTGAAAAAATTCCACCCATTTTGCATGCCTCGGGCTTAGCTTGCTTTGTCCGTTGATGTATTTCAACGACTCGTGATCCGAATGTAACACGAAATGTTTCGAACGTAAATAGTGACTCCAATGATCGAGTGCTCTCACGATAGCATAGAACTCCTTGTCGTAAGTACAATAATTCACTCGGGCGCCACTTAATTTCTCTGAAAAATAGGCGATGGGGCGGCCTCTTTGAATAAATCTTGCCCGATTCCAACTCCACTAGCGTCGCATTCCACCTCAAATGGTTGCGAAAAATCGGGTAATGTTAAAATTGGTGCTTCACATAACTTTCCTTTTAATTTTTCAAAAGCCTTTTGGGCCGCCTCGTTCCATGCAAAGGTTCCTTTTTTAGACACTCCGTGATCGGATGGAGATGGTGCTAAAGTCCGTATGAATCGTCGGTAAAAGAAGCGAGGCCATGAAATGATCGTACCTACGTGATTGTCTTTGGGGTCGGCCACGACTTGATTGCCGCGATCTTCTCTTGGTCGATCAAACTCCTTCTTTCGAAACAACATAGCCGAGAAAGACAAGACTCTCGACTAGGAAAGTACACTTCTCCCGCTTTCCATAAAGTTTCGTTCCCTTAGAGTTTCAAATACGTGCCGCAAATGTTCGAGATGCTCCTCTAAGGATCGACTGTAGATCAAAATGTCGTCTAAGTATACGACAACAAACTTTCCCAAGAAAGGTTTGAGAACCTCGTTCATCAACCTCATAAATGTGCTCGGGGCATTAGTGAGGCCGAATGGCATCACAACCCATTCGTAAAGTCCATTCTTTGTTTTAAATGCCGTCTTCCATTCGTCTCCTTCTCGCATGCGAATTTGATGGTATCCGCTCCGTAAATCAACTTTTGAAAATATAACCGAGCCATGTAACTCGTCTAACATGTCGTCTAGTCTCGGGATGAGGAACCGATACTTGACGGTGATGTTATTCACGGCTCTACTGTCAATACACATTCGCCATGATCCGTCTTTTTTTGGTACAAGTAGGACTGGAACCGCACACGGACTTAAACTTTCTCGGACATATCCGTGATTCATGAGTTCATCAATTTGACGTTGTAGTTCTTTGGTTTCTTCGGGATTACAACGATACGCCGCTTTGTTCGGTAATGGAGCTCCTGGTACAAGATCAATTTGGTGTTCAATTCCGCGGATAAGTGGTAATCCTACCGGCAAGTCTTCGGGAAATACATCCGAGAACTCGTGTAATAGTGTATCTATCTCTTCTTCGTGGTGTGATTTGGTGGCAAGATTTCGGACCTCTTTGATCATCATCAAATAAACACGTTCGCCATCGTCAATGGCGTGTTCGACTTCTTTTTCGTTTGCAAGCATCGTAAGTTTCGGTCCTTCGACTTTTTTCGAACTCATCGTCCGGATAGCTTGAGGTGACATAGGTTTAAGAACAATTTTTTACCTTTGTCACGTAACTCATACTCGTTACTCCTCCCTCGATGTAGTACGTCCCGATCAAATAACCAAGGTCTTCCCAATAATACGTGACATGCGTCCATCGGTAGTACATCGCATGTAATATCATCACCATACGAACCCATGGTGAGTCCGACCTTCACTTGTCTTGATACTTTCACCTTGTTTCCATCATCGAGCCAATGTAGTGCATACGGCTTTGGATGGGCCGTGGTGATCAATCCGAGCTTTGAGACCATCTCGCTCGATGCCACGTTTGTACAACTTCCACCGTCAATGATCAAGCTACACCATTTCTCTCCGACACGACACTTCGTGTGAAAGATTTGGTCTCGTTGTTCTTCGTCACTCGGGCCGCCGTTTGTAACATGCGAAGGACGAGGTTCGTGTCATAGTTCGGGGCATCGTATGCCTCGCATTCTTCTTCTTCTTCGCGGCTTCCAAGTTAAAGACGTCTCCAATTCTTTCTTCTTCGGCTAGTAATTCTTCTCGGACGGCTATGCTCGTAGCGTCACAATTCTCCGATTTGGACAAGCACTTTGATAGTGTCCAAATCCTTGACATTTGAAACACCGGACTTTAGATAGGCTTGTTTCTTTTGGGGTGATAGGAGTTTTTGGAATGGTAGTAACGGGTGGACTTGTGGTGACAGTTTTTGGAAACGAGCTAGAACTCGCGCCAAAGTTGGTATTTTCGTATTTAGATGGGAATTCGGGTTTAGAAAGTTGTCTTGTTTTGATTTTCCAACTTTATGCAAAGTCCGCATAAAGTATCAAAGTCGGAATAGGGGTAGAGTTCCACGGAATTAGCAATATTTTTATTCAAACCTCGAAGGAAACGGGACATCCGTAATTCTTCGCTTTCTTCAAGTTCTCCCATCAAGGATAAGTTTTCAAACTCCTCGATGTACTCCTCGACACTTAGCTTCCCTTGCGTGAGGTCAGAAATTTTACGATACAAGCTTAGCTTGTGTGTAGCCGGGACATATCTTTTCGTAGTTTTTTTAGAGAATCCTGAACGTATCTTCTCTTTCCTAAGACGAACTCTTTGTGTCTTCATTCGCTCAAACCAAAGGAAGCTCCTTTCCAAGTTTGAGAATCGCATACATGCCACGTACCACGTCATTGAGATACTTGAAAACAAACATTCGTTCAAATTTACATTCCCACACCAAATAAAACACGGGATCGGTTCCGCCAACGAATTACCGAAGTTCGCTTGTCTTGTATTCATCAGCATGTCGTGGTGCATGCATGGCGTCGTATCCTCGTCGTGCTTGGATTCTGGGCTCCGGTAAGCCGCGAAGAACGTCACGTAGTTGTGCTACTTCTTCATCGGTGAATGCCATCTTCTTGAGTAACGTCGAGAACCGTGAGACAAATGGCTCTGATACCACTTATGATACGAATTACGTAAGTAATGCGTATAAAATACAACGGAAGATTATTATGTCTTGACGATTATCAAAGTATCACTCGAAAATTACAAGGGGTGACCGAACTTAAATGGATTTCGGCCGTGAAGTAGTATGGTATACGAGTTTGGATGTGTTTTATCGAACTAGACCTATAACTCGATAAAAGTAATCTCTCCTCAAGACCTATTGAGAATTGATCAAGTTAAAATCTCGAGACGCGTCGAAACAATAACTAAAGTTTTGTTGAACTCGTTCAACGTATATTTCAAAGAAATACAAGGTTTATTAATTTTCAAGATGATTTACAAATACCACAAGTACTACTATATATAGTAGTTTCCAACCGTAAGAAGATACAACAAAACGAGAAAACGAAACTTCCTAGCAATATACCAATCGGCCGAAATATCCAAGGATGGGATCAAGAAGATTTTGTCCAAGATATCAAGCATCTTGGATTTATTTGGTGACTAAGACATGAAGAAAATCCTTGATGAAAGTCTTCATCCCATATCATGCTTGGGCCGATTTGTGGGGAAGGTGGGGAAGGAGCATTTTGGACTTATCATGGTGATTATGACATGAAGAAGATATTTGATGAAAGTCTTCATCAAATCTTATTGCTTGGGCCGATTTTTGTAGTAAGGTGGGGAAGGAGAAATATCTTCATTATCTTGTCAAAGATATGAAGTCAAGTAAGGTCCCTTTCAAGCATGTCTTGGCCGAATCTTCATGCTTTTGGACCGATCCCGTCGTCAAGTTTTACGTTACTCCTGTTCCGATTAACAACGTAACTCCAATCCGCGTGTTCTTTTCTCCCAAGTATAATGATGCATGGCCATGCGAATTTGCATCGTCGTGGATGTCGATTTTTATTGGAGCTTCTTCGATTGGAATATTAGATATCGTATCATTTAGTGAGAAATTGGGTGGTCCCACACTTAATTATACTACATATGATAAAGAACTCTACGCGTTGGTCAGAGCATTGAAAACATGGCAACATTATTTATGGCCACAACAGTTCGTAATCCATACGGACCACGAGTCTCTAAAACACTTAAAGGGACAATATAGCCTCAACAAAAGACATGCTAAGTGGATAAAATTTATTGAGACTTTTCCTTATGTCATCCGCTACAAGAAAGGTAAAGAAAATGTGGTCGCCGATGCTCTCTCTCGAAGGTATGCACTTATCTCCACTCTTGATGCTAAACTACTCGGGTTTGAACATATTAAAGAATTGTATACCAATGATCTCGATTTTGGACAAAGTTACAAAGAATGTGAACAAATAGCTTACGGCCAATTCTACAAACATGATGGTTATCTGTTTCGTGGAAATCAGTTATGTCTTCCCGCTTGCTCGTTGCGAGAATTATTTGTGCATGAAGCACATAGTGGTGGTTTAATGGGACACTTTGGTATATCAAAAACTTTAGCTATTCTACATGAACATTTTTATTGGCCACGTATGAAACGTGACGTCGAAAGAATTTGTAATCGTTGTATAACATGTAAAGAAGCTAAATCAAAAGTGTTACCTAATGGAATGTATACTCCTTTACCTATCTCAACCGAACCTTGGGTGGATTTGTCAATGGATTTTGTCTTAGGTCTACCAAGAAGTAAAAATGGAAGAGATTCAGTTTTTGTAGTAGTTGATAAGTTTTCAAAAATGGCCCACTTTATTCCATGTCACAAGACTGATGATGCTTCACATGTCACTAATCTATTCTTTAAAGAAATAGTAAGGTTACATGGGATGCCTCGAACAATTGTTTCTGACAGAGATATTAAATTCTTAAGTTATTTTTGGAAAACCTTATGGGGAAAATTGGGCACAAAATTGCTGTTTTCAACTACTTGCCATCCCCAGACGGATGGACAAACTGAGGTTGTTAATCGAACCGTATCCACTCTACTAAGATCAATTATCAAGAAGAATATTAAAACATGGGAAGAATGCCTACTCCACGTTGAATTTGCTTATAATCGATCAGTGCATTCGGCTACTAAATATTCACCGTTTGAAATTGTGTATGGCTTTAATCCTCTAACTCCCTTGGATCTAATTCTTTTGCCTATTTCTGAGTTTGTTAATCTAGATGGTGCGAAGAAAGCCGAGTTCGTCAAGAAAATACACGAGCAGACACGCCTAAACATTGAACGAAGAACTGAGCAATATGCAAAGCAATCCAACAAAGGGCGTCATAAGCTAACTTTTGAACCAGGGGATTGGGTTTGGTTATGATACGAATTACGTATTAAGATGTACGTAAATTCGCCGGAGAATGCAGCGGTTATCTTTATTTCCTCACAACACTCGTTTTTGTGTAACACTCGTAATATTCAACCGAAAGTAGGGCAATTCGGCTTTGCGAAAACACGAATAAAATGAAAGTAGATTATCAAACTAGACCTATAGTTTGATAAGACAATCTCTCCTCAAGACCTATTGAGGATTGATTAAATTACAACTCAGCAGCGTCGAATTATAATCGAAGTGTGCTGAAAATCATTCAACTAGAATACATAACATGTATTTCGTTTTTGCAAGCTTCAAGATGGTTTATTCAAGGTTGAGGATGAGGCTATTATATAGCCTTTACAACTTACTAATAAGTTCAATCAAGATCACAAAAATCTAGCTAAAATACAAGTAATAAACTAAGTCATCAAGACTTTTGACAAAGATAAAACAACACATGCGCTCTTTCCTTAGTATTTTGGCCGTGGGACACCAAGAAGTAGTGGACAAGATATTTCTCATGTGATATCTTCTTGCAAGTCTTTGATAAGGATAGAAAATGAGATCAATATCTTGGTGTCTTCTTCCTTCTTGATTTCGGCTGATTTGGGGAGATGGTGACATGAACTAAATCTTCATCAATCTTGATATGGTGGACTTTGAACAAAAAGAAAACAAACTTTGAAAGTAGTGGGGACAAAGATCCTTCATGGATCCTTCATCAAATCGGCCGAAATCTTCCCCCTAATATGGCCGATTTTGTATGCATGAACATGCATACGTATGCATGTTTTGATACGTCTAAGTTATCCCGGTTCCGATTATTAAGATCGTTCCCATTTCTGCGGATGTTTTCTCACCAAAGTACGTAGGTGCATGTGCATGCAACTTGGTATCGTCACCTACGTCGATTCTTACTTCGCTTACTTCGTTTGGAGATGCCGTGTCGCATCATCCCCTCCCCCTTTGAAAGGAATTGACCTCAATTCAGTGATTCCCTCGTCGTCAAGGTAAGAAGATAGATCGCCCACGTTAAAAGTGGCGTGCACCCCATAGTCGCCCGGAAGTTCTACTTTATACGCATTGTCGTTCACCTTTCCCACGATTTTGTAAGGCCCCTCGGCCCTCGGCATAAGTTTGTTCTTGCGTTTGCTCGGAAATCTCTCTTTTCTTAAGTGTACCCAAACCAAGTCGCCTACTTCGAATAGTCTCGGTTTTCTGTGATTGTTAGATTTCCGTTTGTATTCATCATTCACCTCTTTGATTCGATCATGTATTTGTCCGTGCAATTTGATCATCGACTTAAGTTTCGACTCCGCATCTTTGTGTACCAACTCGTCTTTCGGCAATGGAATCAAGTCCAAGGGTATATAAGGATTTAACCCGTAAACGATTTCGAAAGGAGAATGTGCCGTAGCATGTGTAGGGGATCGGTTATAGGCAAATTCCGCATGAGCAAGCTTCACGTCCCAATCCTTTTGCGTTTTATTCACAAGTCCTCGCAACAACGTTCCTAATGTTCGATTTGTGACCTCGGTTTGACCATCGGTTTGCGGATGGTGCGAAGTGCTAAATAAGAGCTTCGTTCCCACTTTCCTCCATAAAGTATTCCAAAAATAGCTAAGGAATTTTGAATCCCGATCCGACACAATAGTCTTCGGTACTCCATGTAAACGAACCACCTCTCGGAAGTATAAGTCGGCCACGTTGCTTGCGTCGTCGGCTTTGTGGCAAGCCACGAAATGAGCCATCTTTGAGAACCGATCAACAACCACCATAATAGCATCTTTACCTCGTTGAGTACGGGGTAAAGCAACGATAAAATCCATGGATACATCTTCCCACGGTCTTTCTGGAACCGGTAGAGGCATATATGATCCCGGTTTGAATGAACTCTTCGAGATGTGACATGTTCCGCATCTACTTAAAACATTATAAACGTCTTTTAGCATTTTAGGCCAAAAGAAATGTTCTTTTAGTACTTCCAACGTTTTAGCCGTGCCAAAATGTCCTGCTAAACCACCTCCGTGAGCTTCCCGGACCAATAATTCCCGAACCGCCTGTTTGGGAACACAAAGCCTATTTCCTTTAAATAGGAAATCAACTTGTAACATGAACTCCCTGAACGGACCAGATTTGCAACGAGTAAAAATTTCTCCAAAATCCTCATCATTTTCATAGCATTCCTTCAATATTTCGAAACCAAGTAACCGAACCTCCAGAGTAGAAAGTAAGGCATACCTCCTAGATAACGCATCCGCAACGACATTGCTTTTACCGTCTTTGTACTTGGATGAAAAGTGAAATGATTGTAGGAATTCCACCCACTTGGCATGCCTCGGACTCAGTTTATGTTGCCCGTTAATGTACTTTAATGATTTGTGATCCGAGTGTAGGATAAAATACTTCGTCCGTAAGTAATGACTCCAGTGATCAAGGGCCCGTACGATAGCATAGAATTCTTTATCGTAAGTACAATAATTCAACCGAGCTCCGTTCAACTTCTCCGAAAAGTAAGCCATAGGTCGTTTACCTTGAATAAGAACCGCTCCAATTCCAACTCTGCTAGCGTCACACTCAACTTCGAATGGTTGAGAAAAATCGGGTAGTGTTAGAATTGGTGCTTCGCATAACTTGGCTTTTAACTTCTCGAAAGCTCCTTGGGCAGCCCCGTTCCATACAAATGGTCCTTTTTTTAAACACTCCGTTATCAGACTTGAGATGGTGCTGAAGTCTCGAATAAACCTCCGGTAAAAAGAAGCAAGTCCGTGAAATGATCTCACTTCCGTCACGGTCGTAGGGGTCGGCCAAGATTTAATTGCTTCGATTTTTGTTTGATCAACCGGCACTCCGTCCTTCGAAACGACTGATACGATATCTAATATTCCAGTCGAAGAAGCTCCAATAAAAATCGACATCCATGATGATGCAAATTCGCATGGCCATGCATCGTTATACTTAGGAGAAAATGTTAATCGGATTGGAGTTACGTTGTTAATCGGAATCGGAATAACGTAAAACTCGACGACAGAATCGGTCCGAAAGCATGAAAAATCGGCCATATCATGTTTGAAAGGGACTCATGATTGTCAAGATACATGACATCAACAAATCGGCCCTACTAGATATTGAGAAAGACTTTCATCACCTAATAACACCAAAATTCACCATGATCTCCTTCCCCACAAAATCGGCCATATCATGAGATTGAGGAAGACTTTCTTCAAACATGTTCTTCATGTCACCATCAAGATATCTTCATCTAATCTACACCAAATCCTCCTAATAAGTTAATTTGAATTGATGCATGGAAGGAAGGATATTTGGTCTTCTTCATGTCCCCATCACTTAATAAGTCCAAGATGTCTTCATCAACAAAAATCCTCACTTAATAAAGTCCAAGATGTCTTCATCAACTTGGTATCTACTTGGAGACTTTCGGCGAAATGAAAGTTGCTAGGAAGTTCGTTTTCTCGTTTTGTTGTATTTACTTACGGTTGGAAACTACTATATATAGTAGTGCTCGTTGTACTTGTAAAATATCTTGAATCATAAAAAACCTTGTATTTCCTTTGAAATATACGTTGAACGAGTTCAACAAACTTTAGTTATTGTTTCGACGCGTCTCGAGATTTTAACTTGATCAATTCTCAAAAGGTCTTGGGAAGAGATTACCTTTTATCGAGTTATAGGTCTAGTTCGATAAAACACACCAAACTCCGTACATCATACTACATCACGGCCGAATCCCATTAAATTCGTCCATCCCCTTTGTAATTTTGATCAATATTGTAAACGTGATAATCTTCCGCTGTGTTTTATACGCATTACTTACGTAATTCGTATCATAAGTGGTACCAGAGCCATTTGTCTCACAGTTCTCGACGTTACTCAAGAAGATGGCATTCACCGATGAAGAAGTAGCACAACTACGTGACGTTCTTCGTGGCTTACCGGAGCCCAGAATCCAAGCACGACGAGGATACGACACCATGCATGCACCACGACATGCTGATGAATACAAGACAAGCGAACTTCCGGAGTTCGTAGGCGGCACCGATCCCGAGGTTTATTTGGAGTGGGAAAGAAAAATTGAACGAATGTTTGAGTTCAAGGATCTCAATGACGAGGTACGTTGCAAGTATGCGATTCTCAAACTTGGAAAGGGAGCTTCCCTTTGGTTTGAGCGAATGAAGACACAAAGAGTTCGTGCCGGAAAAGAGAAGATACGTTCGTGGGATTCTCTAAAAAAGAAACTACGAAAAAGATATGTCCCGACTACACACAAGTTAAGCTTGTATCGAAAAATTTCTGAACTCACGCAAGGAAAGCTAAGTGTCGAGGAGTACATCGAGGAGTTTGAAAACTTATCCTTGATGGGAGAACTTGAAGAAAGCGAAGAATTGCGGATGTCCCGTTTCCTACGAGGTTTGAACAAAAATATTGATACGAAACCGACTATCCAAGTGAAGAAGACGAAGTAAGAATTGACATAAAACACCTCGACCATACTCCAACGTACTTGGGCGAGAGAACTGAAACGAGGCCTGGAGTTACATTGATAATCGGAATTGGGGTAACTTAAAGACAACTTGCATCTTGGGGAGGGGAGGAAATTCAAGTGGCAATTAAACAATAAAAGAATGTTGACTTTCTCTTACAAAAGCAAAGATGATTCTTGGCAAAAGGGCTTGTCAAACTTCAACTTGGAGACAAGAACCAAATTTTAATTTTTTCAACAAGTGACATGAAGAACCTTTTTATTATCTTTTATTATTCTAAGCTCAGTTTGTATTAGTTTAAGTTATCGTGTCAGGCTGCTTTTGCCTATAAATAGTGGCAGTAGAGTTGTAATGAAGGATTATTGAATGTTGAAGAATTGAGAACACTTTGTGTTTTTTCCTGGTGAATGCTTTTCATCAAAACTTGGTTTTTATTCGACGCGTTTCGAATACTAATCTGATTGATTCTCAATAGGTCTTGAGGAGAAATCACTTTATCAAATTATAGGTCTAATTTGATAAAACATCTGTTTATATCTTGTTTCGATATTACGTTTATTTTTCGATCTGATTGATACTTGTTCAATATTTCGTATAAAGTGTTGTTCGATCCTTGAACGTGTTTCTGTCTTAAAGTCGCTCCGAACGAAGCGTCTTTGTTTGAGTCTTTTCATTTGGGCCAAATTCTGTCTTGTGGTATGTCGAATCACCGCCTTCATCACTCTTGATATTATTCTTTGTATGGCATTGTCACCTGATCCCAAGCAGTTTCTTGCTGATAGCTTCCGCTCGTCAAAGAAGCCTTCCGCTGTATCGATAGCGAATTCGCATAACCAGTGAGAATTCGTATCATGAGTGGCATCGGAGCCCAAGTTATTGATCTTTGGCATTATGGATCTCAACGACGCTGATTTCTTGGCAAAACTTCGTGACGCATTACGTGACGTACCAGAACAACGCGACCAGCGTTGGCAACCTAGGCGTGGTGACTATGAACGACCCTCACGCCATGTCGAAGAGTTCAAGGTGAACGAGCTTCCAGAGTTCGTTGGAGGGACCGACCCTGAAGTTTACCTGGAATGGGAACGAAAAATTGATCGTATGTTCGAATTTAAAGACCTTGACGATGAGAAAGGGTGTAAGTATGCAATTCTCAAGTTGGGGAAAGGAGCTTCACTTTGGTACGAAGGAATGAAAACACGAAGAGCTCGTGCAGGGAAAGAAAAGATCCGTTCGTGGGAGTCATTAAAAAGAAAACTTCGTAAAAGATATGTGGCAACATCACACCGGTTATCCTTGTACAGGAAGATTGCAGATCTCATGCAGGGAAAGTTAAATGTCAGTGAGTACATTGAGGAATTTGAGAATCTAACCTTAATGGGAGAGATAGAGGAGAATGAGGAACAGAAGATGTCGCGATTCTTGCGTGGCTTAAACCAAAGCATAGCTAACTCGGTGGAACTGTATCCATACGAGGACTTCGATACATTATGTGGGTTATGTGTGAAGTTAGAAGCTCAGAACAGGATGAAGCTGTACAAACCCGAGTTTCGATCAAGTTTGGAAACCCAAGCGTCGGATCTAGTTCGGGTTAAGGCAAGCTATCGACTCCGGTTCCTGTTGCGATTCCTGCTAAGGCGACTGTACCCTACGTACCGAAGGAGACGAGTTTGGCTAAAGTAAGATGTTTCAAGTGTCAAGGGTTCGGACATTATCAAAATGCTTGTCCAAACAAACGAGTAGTGACACTAAGGGAAGCTGTCACGATCCGAGATGAGTTGTTGGTTGAGGAAGAAAGACTGGGTGACGTATTTGATTCCGACTTGAAGGACGAAGAAGGAGAGGAATGCGAGACTTACGATGCTCCAAGCTATGACACGGCTTTGGTTCGCGAACGCTACAAGCCAAAGCAGTATCGAATGATTCGGAACAGCGGAATCAAATATTTCACACGAAGTGTCAAGTTGGAAATAAATGGTGTAGTTTGATCGTTGATGGAGGGAGTTGCACCAACGTCGCTTCCAGCGAGATGGTGACTAAACTCGGGCTGACCACTACGGCTCACCCTAAACCTTACACTTTGCATTGGCTCGATGATGGGAGCAAAATAAGGGTAACTAAACAAGTGAGAATTGGACTAGCCATGGGTTCATATGAAGACAACGTATTATGTGATGTACTCCCGATGGATGCATGCCATGTACTGTTGGGAAGACCATGGATGTTTGATAGGGACGTTTTACACCGAGGAAGAAGCAATGAGTACGAGTTACGGGATAAGGGCAAGAAGATTGTGCTTAAACCAATGTCACCGCAAGCTATTCACTCTATGAGTTCTAGTAGGAGTGAAAAACCAAAACTGGCCATGTTTGCTAGCGAACGGGAGGTGGAACATGCTATTAATGATGGCAAGTGTGTGTACTTGTTGGTTCTGAAGGAGACACGGGAGGGTAACATGGTTGTACGAAATGAAAGGATGGATACCTTATTGCATGAATTTGCGGATGTTTTTCCCGAGGAATTACCGTCGGGTTTGCCACCTATTCGTGGGATTGAACATCAGATCGACCTCATACCGGGTGTGTCGCTCCCTAACAAAGCTGCCTATATATGTAATCCCGAGGAGACAAAGGAATTACAAAATCAAATCGAAGAACTGATGGATCGTGGATATGTTCGAGAAAGCCTAAGCCCTTGTGCGGTTCCGGTATTACTGGTTCCAAAGAAGGACGGATCTTGGAGAATGTGTATTGACAGTCGAGCTGTGAACAATATCACCATCAAGTATCGATTTCCGATTCCGAGGCTTGATGACATGTTGGACGAATTACACGGATCAGTAATCTTTTCCAAAGTTGATCTGCGAAGTGGTTATCACCAAATTCGGATGCGGGAAGGAGATGAGTGGAAGACAGCCTTCAAAACAAAACACGGGCTGTATGAATGGACCGTTATGCCGTTCGGTCTAACAAATGCACCGAGTACTTTCATGTGCTTGATGAATGAGGTACTTAAGCCATTTTTAGGGAAATTTGTGGTTGTATACCTAGATGATATTTTGATCTACAGCCGATCGCTGCAAGAACATTTCGAACACTTGAGGCAAGTCTTCGAAACCCTTAGAGACCAGAAGCTGTATGGAAAAAAGGAGAAGTGCTCATTTTTGGTCGAAAGTATAGTCTTTCTTGGCTATGTTGTTTTAAAGAATGGAGTGTCGGTCGATCAAGCGAAGATCGAAGCAATTAAGTCCTGGCCGGTTCCCACTACAGTGATGGAGGTTAGATCGTTCCATGGACTAGCTTCATTTTACCGAAGATTCATTCGAGACTTCAGTACCATTGCAAGCCCAATAACTGAATGTTTGAAGAAAGGCACGTTTAATTGGAGCAGAGCTGCTCAGGAGTCATTTGCAAATTTGAAGGCGAAGTTGTGCGAAGCACCAATCTTAGCATTACCCGATTTTTCGCAACCGTTTGAGGTGGAGTGTGATGCTAGCGGGGTGGGCATTGGAGCGGTTCTCATTCAGGGAAAGCGACCTATTGCTTATTTTTCCGAAAAGTTAAACGGTGTTCGTCTGAATTATTGTACGTACGACAAGGAGTTTTATGCTATTGTGAGGGCTCTAGATCATTGGAGTCACTATCTTCGACCAAAGCATTTTATCATACACTCGGACCATGAATCTTTGAAGTATATTAACGGACAACACAAGTTAAGTCCCAGGCATGCGAAGTGGGTGGAATTCTTACAATCATTTCACTTCTCATCGAAGTATAAGGATGGCAAGAGCAATATTGTGGCAGATGCATTGTCTAGGCGTTATGCCTTACTCGCCACTCTTGATGTTCGTTTGCTAGGGTTCGATACAATAAAGGAGTATTACGAAGGTGATGCGGATTTTGGCGAAACCTTCGCCCTGTGCAAATCTGGCCCGGTGGGAGAATTTTCGATACAGGAGGGTTTTCTTTTTAAGGGAAATCGTCTTTGTCTACCAAGGCACACGATTCGAGAATTGCTGGTTCGAGAGGCTCATGGGGGAGGTTTGGCTGGCCACTTTGGTTCAGCCAAGACATTAGAAGTGCTTAAAGAACATTTTTACTGGCCAAGGATGCAGGGGGATGTTAATAATATAATCAGTAAATGTGTGACGTGCCATATTGCGAAAAGTTCGTTCAAATCAGGAGTCTACACACCTTTACCGATTCCGGAGAGGCCATGGGAAGATGTCTCAATGGATTTCATTGTAGCTTTGCCTCGAACCCAAAGAGGTAAGGATGCGATCATGGTTGTTGTCGATCGTTTTTCAAAGATGGCTCATTTTGTTCCTTGTCACAAAACCGATGATGCGAGTAATGTTGCTGACCTGTATTTCCGAGAGGTAGTGCGATTACATGGAGTTCCGAAAACTATTGTTTCGGACCGAGACTCAAAGTTTCTAAGCTACTTTTGGAACACATTATGGAGGAAGGTGGGAACCAAGCTCTTGTTTAGTACTTCACATCATCCTCAAACCGACGGACAAATCAAGTAACGAATCGAACACTGGGACGCTGCATTAGGCTTGGTGAACAAAACACAAAAGGATCGGATCCAAATCGGCACATGCGGAGTTTGCTTATAATCGATCTCCTACTCATGCCACGGCACACTCTCCATTTGAAGTAGTTTACGATGAATCCTTACATACCACTAGATCTAATTCCACTACCAAGTGACGAATTAGTGCATAAGGATGCGGAGTCGAAGTGAAATCAATGATGAAATTACGAACAAGTGGATCGAATCAAGGAAATAAACGAGGCATACAAAAAGAAGTCGAATAAGCAAAGAAGGCCGAGACTATTCGAGGTTGGAGATTTAGTTTGGTTACATTTGAGGAAGGAACGATTCCCGAGTAAGCGTAAGAACAAGTTAATGCCACGAGTGAGGGACCATTTAAAATAATTGCGAAGGTGAATGACAATGCTTACAAGTTAGAACTTAGGGTGATTACGGAGTACATGCTACTTTCAACGTAGGTGATCTATCCCCTTACCTTGACGACAATGGGATTGCGGAATTGAGGACAATTCCTTTTAAAGAAGGAGGAATGATACGAAACCGACTACTCCAAGTGAAGAAGACGAAGTAAGAATTGACATAAAACACCTCGACCATACTCCAACGTACTTGGGCGAGAGAAGAAACGAGGCACGGAGTTACATTGATAATCGGAATTGGGGTAACTTAAAGACAACTTGCATCTTGGGGAGGAGGAAATTCAAGTGGCAATTAAACAATAAAAGAATGTTCGACTTTCTCTTACAAAAGCGCAGGATTCTTGGCAAAAAGGCGTTGTCAAACTTCAACTTGGAGACAAGACCCAACTTTTACTTTTGTCAACAAGTGACATGAAGAACCTTTTTATTATCTTTTATTATTCTAAGATCGGCTTGTATTAGTTTAAGTTATCGTGTCAATTTGCTTTTGCCTATAAATAGTGGCGAGAGAGTTGTAATGAAGGATTATTGAATGTTGAAGAATTGAGAACACTTTGTGTTTTCCACAGTGAATGCTTTTCATCAAAACTTGGTTTTATTCGACGCGTTTCGAATACTAATCTGATTTATTCTCAATAGGTCTTGAGGAGAAATCACTTTATCAAATTATAGGTCTAATTTGATAAAACATCTGTTTATATCTTGTTTCGATATTCTGTTTATTTTTCGATACAGTTGATACTTGTTTAATATTTCGTATAAAGTGTTGTTCGATCCTTCGAACGTGTTTCCTGTCTAAAAGTCGCTTAGAACAAACGTCTTGTTTAGTCTTTTCATTTGGGCCAAATTCTGTCTTGTGGTATGTCGAATCACCGCCTTCATCACTCTTGATATTATTCTTTATGGCGGTATTGTCACCTGATCCCGACAGTTTCTTGCTGATAGCTTCCGCTCGTCAAAGAAGCCTTCCGCTGTATCGATAGCGAATTCGCATAACCAGTGAGAATTCGTATCAAATATTGCTAATTCCGTGGAACTCTACCCCTATTCCGACTTTGATACTTTATGCGGACTTTGCATAAAGTTGGAAAATCAAAACAAAACAAAACTCTCTAAACCCGAATTCCCACCTAAATACGGAAATACCAACTTTGGCGCAAGTTCTAGCTCGTTTCCAAAAACGGTCACCACAAGCCAACCCGTTACTACCATCCCAAAAACTCCTATCACACCAAAAGAAACAAGCCTATCTAAAGTCCGGTGTTTCAAGTGTCAAGGATTTGGACACTATCAAAGTGCTTGTCCAAATCGTAGAATTGTGACGTTACGAGAAGCCATAGCCGCCCGAGAAGAATTACTAGCCGAAGAAGAAAAAATTGGAGACGTTTTTAACTTAGAAGCTGACGAAGAAGAAGAAGAATGCGAGGCATACGATGCCCCGAACTATGACACGAACCTCGTCCTTCGCATGTTACAAACGAAGGCCGCCCCAAGTGATGAAGAACAACGAGACCAAATCTTCCACACGAAGTGTCGTGTCGGAGATAAATGGTGTAGCTTGATCATTGACGGTGGAAGTTGTACAAACGTGGCATCAAGCGAGATGGTCTCAAAACTCGGTTTGATCACCACAGCCCATCCTAAGCCGTATGCACTCCACTGGCTTGATGATGGAAACAAGGTGAAAGTATCAAGACAAGTGAAGGTCGGACTCACCATGGGTTCGTATGGCGATGATATTACATGCGATGTACTACCGATGGACGCATGTCACGTGTTATTGGGAAGACCTTGGTTATTTGATCGGGACGTACTACATCGAGGGAGGAGTAACGAGTATGAGTTACGTGACAAAGGTAAAAAAATCGTTCTTAAACCTATGTCACCTCAAGCTATCCGGACGATGAGTTCGAAAAAAGTCGAAGGACCGAAACTTACGATGTTTGCAAACGAGAAAGAAGTCGAACACGCCATTGACGATGGCGAACGTGTTTATTTGATGATGATCAAAGAGGTCCGAAATCTTGCCACCAAATCGCACCATGAGGAAGAGATAGATGCACTATTACACGAGTTTTCGGACGTATTTCCCGAAGACTTGCCGGTAGGATTACCACCTATCCGCGGAATTGAACACCAGATTGATCTTATACCGGGAGCTCCATTACCGAACAAAGCGGCGTATCGTTGTAATCCCGAAGAAACCAAAGAACTACAACGTCAAATTGATGAACTCATGAATCACGGATATGTCCGAGAAAGTTTAAGTCCGTGTGCGGTTCCAGTTCTACTTGTACCAAAAAAAGACGGAACATGGCGAATGTGTATTGACAGTAGAGCCGTGAATAACATCACCGTCAAGTATCGGTTTCCCATCCCGAGACTAGACGACATGCTGGACGAGTTACATGGCTCGGTTATATTTTCCAAAGTTGATTTACGGAGCGGATACCATCAAATCCGCATGCGAGAGGGAGACGAATGGAAAACGGCGTTTAAAACAAAGAATGGACTTTACGAATGGGTTGTGATGCCATTCGGCCTCACCAACGCCCCAAGCACTTTTATGAGGTTGATGAACGAGGTTCTTAAACCTTTCTTGGGAAAGTTTGTTGTCGTGTACTTAGACGACATTTTGATCTACAGTCGGTCCGTAGAAGAACTTCTCGAACATTTGCGGTACGTATTTGAGACGCTAAGGGAACAAAAACTTTATGGAAAAAGGGAGAAGTGTACTTTCCTAGTCGAGAGTCTTGTCTTTCTCGGCTATGTTGTTTCGAAAGCCGGAGTTTCGGTCGACCAAGAGAAGATCGCGGCAATCAAGTCGTGGCCGACCCCAAAGACAATCACGGAGGTACGGTCATTTCATGGCCTCGCTTCTTTTTACCGACGATTCATACGGGACTTTAGCACCATCTCCAGTCCGATCACGGAGTGTCTAAAAAAAGGAACCTTTGCATGGAACGAGGCGGCCCAAAAGGCTTTTGAAAATTTAAAAGGAAAATTATGTGAAGCGCCGATTTTGACGTTACCCGATTTTTCACAACCGTTTGAGGTGGAATGCGACGCTAGCGGAGTTGGAATCGGGGCAGTGCTTATTCAAAAGGGCCGTCCCATCGCCTATTTTTCGGAGAAGTTAAGTGGCGCCCGAGTGAATTATTGTACTTACGACAAGGAGTTCTATGCTATCGTAAGAGCACTCGATCATTGGAGTCATTATCTACGTTCGAAACATTTCGTGCTGCACTCGGATCACGAGTCGTTAAAATACATCAACGGACAAAGTAAGCTAAGCCCGAGGCATGCAAAATGGGTGGAATTTTTACAATCTTTTCACTTTTCATCCAAGTACAAAGACGGGAAGAGTAATATAGTGGCGGATGCACTATCGAGACGGTATGCCTTACTTGTCGATGCTAGATGTTCGTTTGTTGGGGTTCGAGACTTTGAAAGATCATTACTGACGATTTGGACTTGGGAAAATTTTTAACCGTTGTAAAACAGCCCGTCTGAGGAATTTGTGTTACAAGATGGCTTTCTCTTCAAGGGGAATAAATTATGTGTGCCGAGACATACAATTCGGGAATTGCTAGTTCGGGAGGCGCACGGAGGAGGGCTAGCCGGTCACTTCGGCTCGACCAAGACTGTAGAAGTGCTAAAAGAACACTTCTTTTGGCCGAAGATGTATGGTGACGTAAGCACAATCGTGAGCAAATGCGTAACTTGTCACATGATGAAAAGTTCGTTCAAGTCGAGTACATACATGCCGTTGCCAATACCGTTACGACCGTGGGAGGATGTCTCGATGGATTTTATTGTGGCTTTACCTCGTACTCAACGAGGCAAAGACTCGATCATGGTGGTCGTCGACCGTTTTTCGAAAATGGCTCACTTTATCGCATGCCACAAAACCGATGATGCAAGCAATGTGGCGGACTTGTACTTCCGGGAAGTAGTTCGTTTACACGGAGTTCCAAAACTATCGTGTCGGATCGAGATTCCAAATTTCGAGTTACTCGGAATACTTTATGGAGGAAAGTCGGTACTAAACTCCTATTCAAGACTTCACATCACCCACAAACCGACTGATGCACCGAGGTAACAAATCGAACCTTAGGAGCATTATTGCGAGGGTTGGTAAATAAAACACAGAAGGATTGGGACGTTAAACTTGCTCATGCGGAATTCGCATACAACCGATCACCCGGTTATGCCACGGCCCATTCGCCTTTTGAAGTAGTATACGGATTAAATCCACACTTGCCATTGGACTTGATTCCCTTGCCGAGCAACGAATTGGTTCACAAAGACGCCGAAGCAAAACTCAAATCAATGATGAAGTTACATGAAAAGATACGGAACGGATTAAAGAAGTGAATGAAATTTACAAACTAAGTCGAACAAAAATAAAAAGCGAGGTTATTTGAAGTTGGCGACTTAGTTTGGATACATTTGAGAAAAGAAAGATTCCCAAGCAAACGGAAGAACAAATTGATGCCGAGAGCCGAGGGTCCGTACAAAATTGTGGAAAAAGTGAACGACAACGCATACAAAGTCGAACTTCCGGGCGAATACGGAGTACACGCGACTTTCAACGTAGGTGATCTCTCGCCTTACCTTGACGACGATGGCATTACGGAATTGAGGTCAATTCCTTTCAAAGACGGAGGGAATGATACGATATCTAATATTCCAGTCGAAGAAGCTCCAATAAAAATCGACATCCATGATGATGCAAATTCGCATGGCCATGCATCGTTATACTTAGGAGAAAATGTTAATCGGATTGGAGTTACGTTGTTAATCGGAATCGGAATAACGTAAAACTCGACGACGGAATCGGTCCGAAAGCATGAAAAATCGGCCATATCATGTTTGAAAGGGACTCATGATTGTCAAGATACATGACATCAACAAATCGGCCCTACTAGATATTGAGAAAGACTTTCATCACCTAATAACACCAAAATTCACCATGATCTCCTTCCCCACAAAATCGGCCATATCATGAGATTGAGGAAGACTTTCTTCAAACATGTTCTTCATGTCACCATCAAGATATCTTCATCTAATCTACACCAAATCCTCCTAATAAGTTCGGCCGAATTGATGCATGGAAGGAAGGATATTTGGTCTTCTTCATGTCCCCATCACTTAATAAGTCCAAGATGTCTTCATCAACAAAAATCCTCACTTAATAAAGTCTAAGATGTCTTCATCAACTTGGTATCTACTTGGAGACTTTCGGCCGAAATGAAAGTTGCTAGGAAGTTCGTTTTCTCGTTTTGTTGTATTTACTTACGGTTGGAAACTACTATATATAGTAGTGCTCGTTGTACTTGTAAAATATCTTGAATCATAAAAAACCTTGTATTTCCTTTGAAATATACGTTGAACGAGTTCAACAAACTTTAGTTATTGTTTCGACGCGTCTCGAGATTTTAACTTGATCAATTCTCAAAAGGTCTTGGGAAGAGATTACCTTTTATCGAGTTATAGGTCTAGTTCGATAAAACACACCAAACTCCGTACATCATACTACATCACGGCCGAATCCCATTAAATTCGTCCATCCCCTTTGTAATTTTGATCAATATTGTAAACGTGATAATCTTCCGCTGTGTTTTATACGCATTACTTACGTAATTCGTATCAACGACATAGCCGAGAAAGACTATACTTTCGACTAGGAACGAACACTTCTCTTTTTTTCCATACAATTTTCGGTCCCTCAAGGTTTCAAAGATTAGCCTTAAGTGCCCGAAATGTTCTTGTAGTGATTGACTATAGATTAGAATGTCATCTAAATACACAACCACGAACTTCCCCAGAAATGGTTTAAGTACCTCGTTTATCAACCTCATGAAGGTACTAGGCGCATTTGTAAGACCGAAAGGCATAACGGTCCATTCATATAATCCATTTTTCGTTTTGAAGGCCGTCTTCCACTCGTCACCTTCTCGCATTCGGATTTGATGATATCCGCTTCGTAAATCAACTTTGGAAAAGATCACCGAACCATGTAGTTCGTCTAACATATCATCAAGTCTCGGGATAGGGAACCGATACTTGACGGTGATATTGCTCACGGCCCGACTATCCACACACATCCGCCAAGAACCATCTTTCTTAGGGACAAGTAAGACCGGAACCGCACACGGACTCAAACTCTCCCGAACATATCCGCAGTCCAAAAGCTCCTCGACTTGTCTTTGTAATTCCTTCGTCTCCTCGGGATTACATCTATACACGGCTTTATTCGGAAGTGGTGCTCCCGGTATAAGATCAATTTGGTGTTCGATACCACGAATAGGTGGTAAACCCGACAGTAATTCTTCGGGAAAAACATCCTCAAATTCGCGTAACAACACATCTAGCTCTCCTCCGTTTTGTACTCCTATGTTCTCTTCCCGTGTCTCTTTAAACATCACCAAATATACTCGCTCCCCGTCATTAATGGCATGTTCCATTTCTCTTTCACTAGCAAGCATGGTAAGTTTCGGTTTCTTCACTTGACTAGAACTTATCGAACGGATGGCTTGCAGGGACATCGGTTTGAGTACAATCTTCTTTCCTTTGTCTTGTAATTCATATTCATTACTCCGACCTCGATGTAAAACATCTCGATCGAACATCCACGGTCGTCCCAAAAGCACGTGGCATGCGTCCATCGGGAGTACGACACATAACACATCATCTCCGTATGATCCCATAGTTAAGTTGACCCGTACTTGTCTTGTCACCTTCACCTTGCTTCCATCATCGAGCCAATGTAAAGCATATGGTCTCAGGTGAGCCATAGTAGTTAGCCCGAGCTTGGTGACCATCTCGTTTGATGCCACATTCGTGCAACTCCCTCCGTCTATTATCAAGCTACACCACTTTTCTCCGACTTTGCATTTGGAATGAAAAATCTGGTCTCTTTGTTCCGTGTCACTTGGAATAATTTTGGTATGTAATGCTGGAAGCACTAAAGCAGTATCATATTCCGGAGCGTCATAAGTCTCGCAATCTTCATTTTCTTCCTCGGCCTCCACGTTAAATACGTCACCAAGGCCTTCCTTCTCATCCTCGACTAAAAGTTCGTCTCAGACCGCAAGAGCTTCTCTCAAAGTGACCACCCGTTTATTTGGACATGCATTTTGATAGTGACCAAAGCCTTGACATTTAAAACATCGTACTTTAGCCAAGCTCGTTTCCTTGGAAATGTGAGGAACTTTTGGTGCCGGGGTAGGGACTTGAAAAGGTGCGGTAGTTTTCGTAGTAGAACTTGAGCCGGCACTTGTATTTCCGAATTTGTATGGGAATTCGGGTTTGGTAAACTTCAACTTGTTTTGAGCTTCAAATTTTATGCATAGTCCGCATAAAGTGTCAAAATCTCCGTACGGGTATAATTCCACCGTATTTGAAATGTTTCGGTTTAGGCCACGTAAGAAACGTGACATTCTTTGTTCTTGATTTTCTTCAAGTTCTTCCATTAAGGCCAAGCCTTCAAATTCGTCGATGTATTCTTCCACACTTAGTTTCCCTTGGACGAACTCCGCAATTTTTCGGTATAAGGTTAACCGGTGTGATGTCGGGACATACCTTTTACGTAGTTTTTTTTCAAAGAATCCCAAGAACGGATTTTCTCTTTTCCCGCACGAGCTCGTTGTGCTTTCATACCCTCGAACCATAAGGAAGCGCCCTTCCCTAACTTGAGAATTGCATATTTGCAACGTTTCTCATCGTTAAGGTGTTTGAAGTCGAACATACGTTCAATCTTCCTCTCCCACTCCAAGTAAACTTCGGGATTAGTACCTCCGACAAATTCCGGAAGTTCATTAACTTTAAATTCGTCCACATGACGTGGTGAATGTGCGTCATATACTCCTCTTCTTGCTTGAAAACGTGGTTCTTGTATGGTGTGTAGTGCTTCACGTAGTTTCTCCATGAAATCGTCGGAAAAATCCATGATAAGGTAGTTTTGATAAGAAAAATCGCCAAGAGAATTTCGCCAGGAAGTAACCTTGGTCTCCGATACCACTTATGATACGAATTACGTATTAAGATGTACGTAAATTCGCCGGAGAATGCAGCGGTTATCTTTATTTCCTCACAACACTCGTTTTTGTGTAACACTCGTAATATTCAACCGAAAGTAGGGCAATTCGGCTTTGCGAAAACACGAATAAAATGAATGTAGATTATAAAACTAGACCTATAGTTTGATAAGACAATCTCTCCTCAAGACCTATTGAGGATTGATTAAATTACAACTCGAAAATGCGTCGAATTATAATCGAAGTGTGCTGAAAATCATTCAACTAGAATACATAACATGTATTTCGTTTTTGCAAGCTTCAAGATGGTTTATTCAAGGTTGAGGATGAGGCTATTATATAGCCTTTACAACTTACTAATAAGTTCAAACAAGATCACAAAAATCTAGCTAAAATACAAGTAAGTAATAAACTAAGTCATCAAGACTTTTGACAAAGATAAAACAACACATGCTTGGCTCTTTCCTTAGTATTTTGGCCGTGGGACACCAAGAAGGACCATCTCCTCGCGGAAGTAGCTTATATCGTCGTTATATAGGAAATCTTTCTTTTCGCATACGTAACCTGATGCGATTACGGCATCTCCAAACGAAGTAAGCGAAGTAAGAATCGACGTAGGTGACGATACCAAGTTGCATGCACATGCACCTACGTACTTTGGTGAGAAAACATCCGCGAAAATGGGAACGATCTTAATAATCGGAACCGGGATAACTTAGACATATCAAAACATGCATACGTATGCATGTTCATGCAAACAAAATCATTGTCGTTGACGCACTCAAGGACTTGAAAAGGACCATCTCCTCGCGGAAGTAGCTTAGATCGTCGTTATATAGGAAATCTTTCTTTTCGCATACGTAACTTGATGCGATTACGGCATCTCCAAACGAAGTAAGCGAAGTAAGAATCGACATAGGTGACGATACCAAGTTGCATGCACATGCACCTACGTATTTTGGTGAGAAAACATCCGCGGAAATGGGAACGATCTTAATAATCGGAACCGGGATAACTTAGACATATCAAAACATGCATACGTATGCATGTTCATGCATACAAAATCGGCCATATTAGGGGGAAGATTTCGGCCGATTTGATGAAGGATCCATCAAGGATCTTTGTCCCCACTACTTTCAAAGTTTGTTTTCTTTTTGTTCAAAGTCCACCATATCAAGATTGATGAAGATTTAGTTCATGTCACCATCTCCCCAAATCGGCCGAAATCAAGAAGGAAGAAGACACCAAGATATTGATCTCATTTTCTATCCTTATCAAAGACTTGCAAGAAGATATCACATGAGAAATATCTTGTCCACTACTTCTTGGTGTCCCACTGATACGAATTACGTATGTAATGCGTATGAAATACAACGGAAGATTATTATGTCTTGACAAGTAACAAAGTATCACTTGAAAATTACAAAGGGTGGCCGAATTTGAATGGGATTCGGCCGTGAGGTAGTATGATGTACGGATTTTGATGTGTTTTATCGAACTAGACCTATAACTCGATAAAGGTAATCTCTTCCCAAGACCTATTGAGAATTGATCAAGTTATAATTCGAGACGCGTCGAAATAATAACCAAAGTTTTGTTGAACTCGTTCAACGTATATTTCAAGAGAAATACAATGTTTATAACTTTCAAGATATGTTTCAAGGGCTGAAAATGTGGCTTATAAATAGCCATTACAAGATCACACAAAAGTCTAACAAGATCAACAACAATCAAACAAAGGATTAAACAATTAAAACAAGATTTGACAAAGTAAAAACTAAGACTTGGTAGAGGACATTTTGGCCGTGATGTAGGAGAGGAGGAGGGGACAACAATCTTTCACATGTGATACTTGACAAAGACAACAAAAATCACCAAATCTTCATCAAGCTTGGACCATAATTTTCGGTCATAAATACCTTGTACATTTGAACGGTTCGTGTGGCTTGATAGAAGCATAATTGGACCTTGGACCGTTTCACATGATTTATAGATCTTTCTTTTATCTTTCCATGGCCGCTTGAATCACCTAAATCGGACTTCGTATTAGAGAGTTATGATTAAAATACGAAAACTGCTACGAAGTAGTCATACGCGCGGGAATTGGTAATTTTGTCCGCTTTTCGCCTTTTTCACTCGAGCTCGTCAATTACGTAGGGGGGGGCGAATTTGGTGTTGGTGAGGGTGGAGAAAAATCTTCATGGGGACAAGATCAAAGATATGAAGATTGTGATGGGGACAAGTCTTGAAAGTGACAAAAATTGAAACTAAAAAAAAGGGGTGGGGACAAGTCTTCACATGTGAAGACTTTGAAGATTATAATGGGGGGGGGGGGGACGTATAACTTGATGTATGGAAGGGAGAAGTCCCTTTCAAAATGGGGACAAAATCATTCAAGACATTGAACATGGGTATGTTACGTATGCATGTTGATACGTCTAAGTTATTCCGAGTCGTATCATTATTCGGAATAGTCATTTTCGTATCATTCCCTCTCCCTTTAAAAGGAATTGTCCTCAATTCCGAACTCCTGTCGTTTCCAAATGAAATAGCTAGAACCTCTACGTACTTGATTTCGAAAATATCCATGATGCGTATATGGCCCAAAATCTTGAGACGGTAGGTAATATGGGATCTCCGGGAATCACCAAACAAATAACTATCATTATTAATGAAATAATAATAATTATTCTGTGAGGTAATACCGATATCATGATATGAATCATCATATAACCGGACATCTGAAATGGGAAGCACGACAGTAATAATAGGTCGCTCTTCATCGGATGCCACTTCAAGCCCTGGGAAAAACGCTTCGTCGTCTACTTTCATATCAAAATCTTGGTAAGGCTCAAGATATAGATGTTCCGGAATTATAACATCTTCTTGCTCCGTATCAAGAACCGAAAACACCTCATTGGAGTTTGGACAAAAATCTTCAAAACAACTTACAGCGAGACATGGATCGCCGTCGGGCACAACATCAAAAATGGGAAACACGGAATCAATTATGGGTTCCTCTTCGTCAACTGGTTCGGTATCAAATACTGGTGGCCCTTCATAATCCGGCCCAATTTCCATGACACTAACCGGCTCCTCATCATTAAAATAATTTGGTCCGTTTTGGTCAATTTGGCCAACATAACCAACTGGCCCATGCTCAAAGTAGCAAGATCCAGGTTCATCAATTAGGGAAACACGGCTCAACTCATCTTCTTCGTTGTATTGCGCCGTTGAAACCTCTGTCTCGTCTACCTCATTGAAAATGGTGGTAGGAACATCGTCTTCATCGACAAAAGGCTTTGCTGGAAATTCTTTGATGGGGAAAAACCTTAGATCGAAGGTCGGTGGCGGGGTGGCGCTGAACTTCTGCAATTTTCGGTGTGGTGCCGTTGGTGGATCGTGGCGGTGAGAATTTGTGGGGATGAATTTTCGAGTAAAGTGTTTTATGAATTTATTCCAGTCTCTTAGTTTGGGTTTACCTTGGTGTAAACGGCTGGTTTTCAATTTCTGCCACCAGGTCGAGGCGCGACCACGAAGGCGTTTCGTCGCCAACGAGACTCGGCGGTCTACTGGAATTGAATTGTTGATACGAATTATCCGGGGAGAGGTGGATACGTATCGGTCGGAGTATATGTAAGTGTATGATAGCGGAAGTCTTTTACGAATATGGAGTTTTTCGGATGTATTTTGTATGTGAATAATATCGGATATAACAATAAAAAATATCGAACAAGAAGATGATACGAATTACGTACGTAATGCGTATGAAATACAACGGAAGATTATTATGTCTTGACGATTATCAAAGTGTCACTCGAAAATACAAGGGGTGGCCGAACTTAAATGGATTTCGGCCGTGAGGTAGTAGTGTATACGGATTTGGATGTGTTTTATCGAACTAGACCTATAACTCGATAAAAGTAATCTCTTCCCAAGACCTATTGAGAATTGATCAAGTTAAAATCTCGAGACGCGTCAAAATAATAACCAAGGTTTTGTTGAACTCGTTCAACGTATATTTCAAGAGAAATACAATGTTTTATAAATTTCAAGATTCAAGATTATTTACAAATGTTACAAGTACTACTATATATAGTAGTTTCCAACCGTAGAAAATACAACAAAACGAAAAATGAAACTTCCTAGCAACTTCCATTTCGGCCGAAATATCTAAAAGTGAGATACCAAGTATCTTGGTTTATTAGGTGATTAAGACATGAGGTAGTGATGGTGACATGAAGAAGAACCAAGTATCCTTCCTTCCTTTCTTCAATTCGGCCGATTCCTCAAGTAGTGATTAGGATGATTTTGTGAAGATATGATATCACCCTTTTGGAATTATTATGGTGATTAGGACATGAGGGAAAATGACATGAAGGATGAAAGTCTTCTTCAAATCTATGCATGGGACGTGAGGTATCATGGTGTGAAGATATGATATCACCTCTTTGGAATTATTATGGTGATTAAGACATGAGGGAAAGTGACATGAAGGAGATATTTGATGAAAGTCTTCATCAAATCTTTATGCTAGGGCCGATTTTTATTATGGTGGGGAAGAGAAAATATCTTCATGCATCTTGACAAATCATGAGTCCCTTTCAAGCATGATATGGCCGAATTTCATGCTTTCGACCGATTCCGTCGTCGAGTTTTACGTTACTCCGATTCCGATTAACAACGTAACTCCAATCTGCGTATTCTTTTCTCCCAAGTATAACGATGCATGACCATGCGAATTTGTATCGTCGTGGATGTCGATTTTTATTGGAGCTTCTTCGATTTAGATATCGTATCAAATCTTGAAACTAGAAGAGACAAAAATCTTCATGATCTTGGACCAAATATGATGCTGTCGGTTTTGTCATTTCTGGGATCCAATGAGTCCGAATTTGGTCCTATGGTCTTCATAAGATTTGTAGCTCTCTTTCTTAGCTTTCCATGGCCACTTGAATCACCTGAATCGGATTTCGGACGAGAAAGTTATGGGCAAAATACTAAAACTGCTGCGAAGTCGTCGTGCGCGCGAGAATTGGTAATTTGTCCATGTATTTTGCATGAGGATTTTATGTATGCCTGCGACTCAATCAAGCGTGGCCGGATAATCTTCTTTTTGTTATTTGATGATGTTGACCGATTCGTATCATACCCTCTCTCTTCAAAGGGAATTGTCCTCAATTCCGAACTCCCTTCGTCACCAAGATAATTAACTAACGCCTCTAAGTATTTGATCTCGAAGATATCCGCAGTGCGTACATGGCCCAAAATCTTGAGACGATAGGTAGTGGGGCCTCGAGAATCACCAATAAAATAACTATCATTATTAATAAAATAATAATAATTACTCCGCAGTAATACGATATCATGACATGAGTGGATATACGAAATGGGACGACAGTTATCTCCACATCGGGTTCCTCCTCCGCACTGGAAACACCGATAATTCCATATCGGGTTCACCATCAAAAATGGCAAATACGTAATTTATTGCGAGTCCTCTTCATCAACTGCTCCTCATCAAATGTTGGCGGTCCGTCAGAATCCGACCAACACTCCGCTTCAATATTGCCGGGTTCCTCCAATAATGTCTCATCAAAAATTAATCCACTAAGCTCGCTTGCATCGCAACAAAGTCACACGACCCACTTTGCTCCGATAGGGTAGTTCGACTCCAACCATCGTCTTCTTTGTCATCAAAAAATGCCGCAGGAAATTCTGTCATATCAAAGTCGTCAGTGACAAAGAGTTCATCTTCAAGATTAGCCGATTCAGAAATCATAAGACCGT
The DNA here is from genome assembly GCA_033398695.1 of Orobanche coerulescens. Taxonomy (NCBI): domain Eukaryota; kingdom Viridiplantae; phylum Streptophyta; class Magnoliopsida; order Lamiales; family Orobanchaceae; genus Orobanche; species Orobanche coerulescens. Next base: position 311,868 of record JAWKAU010000149.1, read on the forward strand.
GATCTTGTTTCACGTTACTAAAATAATTTGGTCCGTTTTGGTCAATTTGGCCAACACAACCAACTAGCCCATGATCAAAGTAGCAAGATCTAGGTTCGTCGACTAGGGAGACACGGCTCAACTCATCTTCTTCGTTGAATTGTTTCGTTGAAAACTCGTCTCGTCTACTTCATTGAAAATGACCGTAGGGACATTGTCTTCATCGAAAAAGATTCACTGGGAATTCCTTGATGGAGGAAGACCTTAGATCGAATGCCGGTGGTGGGCGTCGAAGGATTGGTGGTAAGATGGGGATTTGAACCTTCGATTGAAATATTTTTGAATTTAAGCCAATCTTGGATTTTAGGCTTACGTTGTTGTGAACGGACTGCTTTGATTTTGCCACCAAACGGCGGCGCTACCGCGAGGCGCCTTGCCACCAACGTAAACGCGGCGGTTGATCGGGCAGCCTTGAAGTCCGAGTGCTCCTCACAAGCACGAAGCCAATCTATGCACGCATTTGGATTACTATCTCGTGAAATTCGGTATCTTTGCGGAATTTGGCCAAGAAATCAATATCGTTGGCATCGTCCCTGTGTCTTTCTTGCATACGTTGCTCCGGTAAGCCGTTTAGTGCGTCACGGAGTTTCATCAAGAAATCGAGCTCGGAGAAATCCATAACAAGAATCAAGAGATAGTTCTTGACAAGAAATCGGACAGAAAATTTTCCCAAGAAATCCGTGAAGAATGAACCAAGAAGATGATCAAAGAATCTGATCTCCACCGTTCAGACTGTAGTTCAATGAGTTGGCTTACCTTTGTCAAAATTTCGTGATGATCCAACGGTCGAATCCACGGGAAACTTTGTTTTCTTCCGACTGCGCTAATCTGCCAATGTTATGCGAAAATTCTTCTAACCGTGAAGAACAACCCAAGAAGGTGACTAAATACTTCAAAAAAAAAAAAATTCGGTGAATATAGTTGATCGCCCAAGGAGATGACCTTGGGCTCCGATACCACTTATGATACGAATTATCCGGGGAGAGGTGGATACGTATCGGTCGGAGTATATGTAAGTGTATGATAGCGGAAGGCTTTTACGAATATGGAGTTTTTCGGATGTATTTTGTATGTGAATAATATCGGATATAACAATAAAAAATATCGAACAAGAAGATGATACGAATTACGTACGTAATGCGTATGAAATACAACGGAAGATTATTATGTCTTGACGATTATCAAAGTGTCACTCGAAAATACAAGGGGTGGCCGAACTTAAATGGATTTCGGCCGTGAGGTAGTAGTGTATACGGATTTGGATGTGTTTTATCGAACTAGACCTATAACTCGATAAAAGTAATCTCTTCCCAAGACCTATTGAGAATTGATCAAGTTAAAATCTCGAGACGCGTCAAAATAATAACCAAGGTTTTGTTGAACTCGTTCAACGTATATTTCAAGAGAAATACAATGTTTTATAAATTTCAAGATTCAAGATTATTTACAAATGTTACAAGTACTACTATATATAGTAGTTTCCAACCGTAGAAAATACAACAAAACGAAAAATGAAACTTCCTAGCAACTTCCATTTCGGCGAAATATCTAAAATGAGATACCAAGTATCTTGGTTTATTAGGTGATTAAGACATGAGGTAGTGATGGTGACATGAAGAAGAACCAAGTATCCTTCCTTCCTTTCTTCAATTCGGCCGATTCCTCAAGTAGTGATTAGGATGATTTTGTGAAGATATGATATCACCCTTTTGGAATTATTATGGTGATTAGGACATGAGGGAAAATGACATGAAGGATGAAAGTCTTCTTCAAATCTATGCATGGGACGTGAGGTATCATGGTGTGAAGATATGATATCACCTCTTTGGAATTATTATGGTGATTAAGACATGAGGGAAAGTGACATGAAGGAGATATTTGATGAAAGTCTTCATCAAATCTTTATGCTAGGGCCGATTTTTATTATGGTGGGGAAGAGAAAATATCTTCATGCATCTTGACAAATCATGAGTCCCTTTCAAGCATGATATGGCCGAATTTCATGCTTTCGGACCGATTCCGTCGTCGAGTTTTACGTTACTCCGATTCCGATTAACAACGTAACTCCAATCTGCGTATTCTTTTCTCCCAAGTATAACGATGCATGACCATGCGAATTTGTATCGTCTTGGATGTCGATTTTTATTGGAGCTTCTTCGATTTAGATATCGTATCAAATCTTGAAACTAGAAGAGACAAAAATCTTCATGATCTTGGACCAAATATGATGCTGTCGGTTTTGTCATTTCTGGGATCCAATGAGTCCGAATTTGGTCCTATGGTCTTCATAAGATTTGTAGCTCTCTTTCTTAGCTTTCCATGGCCACTTGAATCACCTGAATCGGATTTCGGACGAGAAAGTTATGGGCAAAATACTAAAACTGCTGCAAAGTCGTCGTGCGCGCGAGAATTGGTAATTTGTCCATGTATTTTGCATGAGGATTTTATGTATGCCTGCGACTCAATCAAGCGTGGCCGGATAATCTTCTTTTTGTTATTTGATGATGTTGACCGATTCGTATCAATTGTGGTTGAAAAACTCCTCACAAACGTGGAGCCAATCAACACCTGCTTCTGGATCGGAATGTCCCATGAACTCCGGTACGCTGTGTAATGCGTCGCGTAATATCGCCAAGAGATAAATATCGTTGAACTCCATTTTGTTGAAAGATCAGGAACCTTAACTGAATTAAGAAATTCAGGTGTGGTTTCCGATGACAAGAATCAAGAGATATTTTCTTCGACAAGCAATTGTTGAATAAATCGCCCAAGGAGATGACCTTGGGCTCCGATACCACTTATGATACGAATTACGTATGTAATGCGTATGAAATACAACGGAAGATTATTATGTCTTGACAAGTAACAAAGTATCACTTGAAAATTACAAAGGGTGGCCGAATTTGAATGGGATTCGGCCGTGAGGTAGTATGATGTACGGATTTTGATGTGTTTTATCGAACTAGACCTATAACTCGATAAAGGTAATCTCTTCCCAAGACCTATTGAGAATTGATCAAGTTATAATTCGAGACGCGTCGAAATAATAACCAAAGTTTTGTTGAACTCGTTCAACGTATATTTCAAGAGAAATACAATGTTTATAACTTTCAAGATATGTTTCAAGGGCTGAAAATGTGGCTTATAAATAGCCATTACAAGATCACACAAAAGTCTAACAAGATCAACAACAATCAAACAAAGGATTAAACAATTAAAACAAGATTTGACAAAGTAAAAACTAAGACTTGGTAGAGGACATTTTGGCCGTGATGTAGGAGAGGAGGAGGGGACAACAATCTTTCACATGTGATACTTGACAAAGACAACAAAAATCACCAAATCTTCATCAAGCTTGGACCATAATTTTCGGTCATAAATACCACTGTACATTTGAACGGTTCGTGTGGCTTGATAGAAGCATAATTGGACCTTGGACCGTTTCACATGATTTATAGATCTTTCTTTTATCTTTCCATGGCCGCTTGAATCACCTAAATCGGACTTCGTATGAGAGAGTTATGATTAAAATACGAAAACTGCTACGAAGTAGTCATACATGGGAATTGGTAATTTTGTCCGCTTTTCGCCTTTTTCACTCGAGCTCGTCAATTACGTATGGGGGGGCGAATTTGGTGTTGGTGAGGGTGGAGAAAAATCTTCATGGGGACAAGATCAAAGATATGAAGATTGTGATGGGGACAAGTCTTGAAAGTGACAAAAATTGAAACTAAAAAAAAGGGGGGGGGACAAGTCTTCACATGTGAAGACTTTGAAGATTATAATGGGGGGGGGGGGGGGGACGTATAACTTGATGTATGGAAGGGAGAAGTCCCTTTCAAAATGGGGACAAAATCATTCAAGACATTGAACATGGGTATGTTACGTATGCATGTTGATACGTCTAACTTATTCCGAGTCGTATCATTATTCGGAATAGTCATTTTCGTATCACCCACGGCCAAAATACTAAGGAAAGAGCCAAGCATGTGTTGTTTTATCTTTGTCAAAAGTCTTGATGACTTAGTTTATTACTTACTTGTATTTTAGCTAGATTTTTGTGATCTTGTTTGAACTTATTAGTAAGTTGTAAAGGCTATATAATAGCCTCATCCTCAACCTTGAATAAACCATCTTGAAGCTTGCAAAAACGAAATACATGTTATGTATTCTAGTTGAATGATTTTCAGCACACTTCGATTATAATTCGACACATTTTCGAGTTGTAATTTAATCAATCCTCAATAGGTCTTGAGGAGAGATTGTCTTATCAAACTATAGGTCTAGTTTGATAATCTACATTCATTTTATTCGTGTTTTCGCAAAGCCGAATTGCCCTACTTTCGGTTGAATATTACGAGTGTTACACAAAAACGAGTGTTGTGAGGAAATAAAGATAACCGCTGCATTCTCCGGCGAATTTACGTACATCTTAATACGTAATTCGTATCATAAGTGGTATCAGAGACCAAGGTTACTTCCTGGCGAAATTCTCTTGGCGATTTTTCTTATCAAAACTACCTTATCATGGATTTTTCCGACGATTTCATGGAGAAACTACGTGAAGCACTACACACCATGCAAGAACCACGTTTTCAAGCAAGAAGAGGAGTATATGACGCACATTCACCACGTCATGTGGACGAATTTAAAGTTAATGAACTTCCGGAATTTGTCGGAGGTACTAATCCCGAAGTTTACTTGGAGTGGGAGAGGAAGATTGAACGTATGTTCGACTTCAAACACCTTAACGATGAGAAACGTTGCAAATATGCAATTCTCAAGTTAGGGAAGGGCGCTTCCTTATGGTTCGAGGGTATGAAAGCACAACGAGCTCGTGCGGAAAACGAGAAAATCCGTTCTTGGGATTCTTTGAAAAAAAAACTGCGTAAAAGGTATGTCCTGACATCACACCGGTTAACCTTATACCGAAAAATTGCGGAGTTCGTCCAAGGGAAACTAAGTGTGGAAGAATACATCGACGAATTTGAAGGCTTGGCCTTAATGGGAGAACTTGAAGAAAATCAAGAACAAAGAATGTCACGTTTCTTACGTGGCCTAAACCGAAACATTTCAAATACGGTGGAATTATACCCATACGGAGATTTTGACACTTTATGCGGACTATGCATAAAAATTGAAGCTCAAAACAAGTTGAAGTTTACCAAACCCGAATTCCTATACAAATTCGGAAATACAAGTGCCGGCTCAAGTTCTACTACGAAAACTACCGCACCTTTTCAAGTCCCTACCCCGGCACCAAAAGTTCCTCACATTTCCAAGGAAACGAGCTTGGCTAAAGTACGATGTTTTAAATGTCAAGGCTTTGGTCACTATCAAAATGCATGTCCAAATAAACGGGTGGTCACTTTGAGAGAAGCTCTTGCGGTCCGAGACGAACTTTTAGTCGAGGACGAGAAGGAAGGCCTTGGTGACGTATTTAACGTGGAGGCCGAGGAAGAAAATGAAGATTGCGAGACTTATGACGCTCCGGAATATGATACTGCTTTAGTGCTTCAGATTACATACCAAAATTATTCCAAGTGACACGGAACAAAGAGACCAGATTTTTCATTCCAAATGCAAAGTCGGAGAAAAGTGGTGTAGCTTGATAATAGACGGAGGGAGTTGCACGAATGTGGCATCAAACGAGATGGTCACCAAGCTCGGGCTAACTACTATGGCTCACCTGAGACCATATGCTTTACATTGGCTCGATGATGGAAGCAAGGTGAAGGTGACAAGACAAGTACGGGTCAACTTAACTATGGGATCATACGGAGACGGTGTGTTATGTGACGTACTCCCGATGGACGCATGCCACGTGCTTTTGGGACGACCGTGGATGTTCGACCGAGATGTTTTACATCGAGGTCGGAGTAATGAATATGAATTACAAGACAAAGGAAAGAAGATTGTACTCAAACCGATGTCCCCGCAAGCCATCCGTTCGATGAGTTCTAGTCGAGTGGAGAAACCGAAACTTACCATGCTTGCTAGTGAAGGAGATATGGAACATGCCATTAATGACGGGGAGCGAGTATACTTGGTAATGTTTAAAGAGACACGGGACGAGAACATAGGAGTACAAAATGACGGAGAGCTAGATGTGTTGTTACGCGAATTTGAGGATGTTTTTCCCGAAGAATTACCGTCGGGTTTACCACCTATTCGCGGTATCGAACACCAAATTGATCTTATACCGGGAGCACCACTTCCTAATAAAGCCGCATATAGATGTAATCCCGAGGAGACGAAGGAGTTACAACGACAAGTCGAAGAGCTTTTGGACCGCGGATATGTCCGGGAGAGTTTGAGTCCGTGTGCGGTTCCGGTCTTACTTGTCCCTAAGAAAGACGGTTCTTGGCGGATGTGTGTGGATAGTCGGGCCGTGAACAATATCACCGTCAAGTATCGGTTCCCTATCCCGAGACTTGATGATATGTTAGACGAACTACATGGTTCGGTGATCTTTTCCAAAGTTGATTTACGAAGCGGATATCCTCAAATCCGAATGCAAGAAGGTGACGAGTGGAAGACGGCCTTCAAAACGAAAAATGGATTATATGAATGGACCGTTATGCCTTTTGGTCTTACAAATGCGCCTAGTACCTTCATGAGGTTGATGAACGAGGTACTTAAACCATTTCTGGGGAAGTTCGTGGTTGTGTAGATGACATTCTAATCTATAGTCAATCACTACAAGAACATTTCGGGCACTTAAGGCTAATCTTTGAAACCTTGAAGGACCGAAAATTGTATGGAAAAAAAGAGAAGTGTTCGTTCCTAGTCGAAAGTATAGTCTTTCTCGGCTATGTCGTTTCGAAGGACGGAGTGCCGGATGATCAAACAAAAATCGAAGCAATTAAATCTTGGCCGACCCCTACGACCGTGACGGAAGTGAGATCATTTCACGGACTTGCTTCTTTTTACCGAAGGTTTATTCGAGACTTCAGCACCATCTCAAGTCTGATAACGGAGTGTTTAAAAAAAGGACCATTTGTATGGAATGGGGCTGCCCAAGGAGCTTTCGAGAAGTTAAAGGCCAAGTTATGCGAAGCACCGATTCTAACACTACCCGATTTTTCTCAACCATTCGAAGTTGAGTGTGACGCTAGCAGAGTTGGAATTGGAGCGGTTCTTATTCAAGGTAAATGACCTATCGCTTACTTTTCGGAGAAGTTGAACGGAGCTCGGTTGAATTATTGTACTTACGATAAAGAATTCTATGCTATCGTACGGGCCTTTGATCACTGGAGTCATTACTTACGGACGAAGCATTTTATCCTACACTCGGATCACGAATCATTAAATTACATTAACGGGCAACATAAACTGAGTCCGAGGCATGCCAAGTGGGTGGAATTCCTACAATCATTTCACTTTTCATCCAAGTACAAAGACGGTAAAAGCAATGTCGTTGTGGATGCGTTATCTAGGAGGTATGCCTTACTTTCTACTCTGGAGGTTCGGTTACTTGGTTTCGAAATATTGAAGGAATGCTATGAAAATGATGAGGATTTCGGAGAAATTTTTACTCGTTGCAAATCTGGTCCGTTCGGGGAGTTCATGTTACAAGATGATTTCCTATTTAAAGGAAATAGGCTTTGTGTTCCAAAACAGGCGGTTCGGAAATTATTGGTCCGGGAAGCTCACGGAGGTGGTTTAGCAGGACATTTTGGCACGGCTAAAACGTTGGAAGTACTAAAAGAACATTTCTTTTGGCCTAAAATGCTAAAAGACGTTTACAATGTTTTAAGTAAATGTGTAACATGTCACATCTCGAAGAATTCATTCAAACCGGGATCATATATGCCTCTACCGGTTCCAGAAAGACCGTGGGAAGATGTATCCATGGACTTTATCGTTGCTTTACCCCGTACTCAACGAGGTAAAGATGCTATTATGGTGGTTGTTGATCGGTTCTCAAAGATGGCTCATTTCGTGGCTTGCCACAAAACCGACGACGCAAGCAACGTGGCCGACTTATACTTCCGAGAGGTGGTTCGTTTACATGGAGTACCGAAGACTATTGTGTCGGATCGGGATTCAAAATTCCTTAGCTATTTTTGGAATACTTTATGGAGGAAAGTGGGAACGAAGCTCTTATTTAGCACTTCGCACCATCCGCAAACCGATGGTCAAACCGAGGTCACAAATCAAACATTAGGAACGTTGTTGCGAGGACTTGTGAATAAAACGCAAAAGGATTGGGACGTGAAGCTTGCTCATGCGGAATTTGCCTATAACCGATCCCCTACACATGCTACGGCACATTCTCCTTTCGAAATCGTTTACGGGTTAAATCCTTATATACCCTTGGACTTGATTCCATTGCCGAAAGACGAGTTGGTACACAAAGATGCGGAGTCGAAACTTAAGTCGATGATCAAATTGCACGGACAAATACATGATCGAATCAAAGAGGTGAATGATGAATACAAACGGAAATCCAACAATCACAGAAAACCGAGACTATTCGAAGTAGGCGACTTGGTTTGGGTACACTTAAGAAAAGAGAGATTTCCGAGCAAACGCAAGAACAAACTTATGCCGAGGGCCGAGGGGCCTTACAAAATCGTGGGAAAGGTGAACGACAATGCGTATAAAGTAGAACTTCCGGGCGACTATGGGGTGCACGCCACTTTTAACGTGGGCGATCTATCTTCTTACCTTGACGACGAGGGAATCACTGAATTGAGGTCAATTCCTTTCAAAGGGGGAGGGGATGATGCGATTACGGCATCTCCAAACGAAGTAAGAATTGACGTAGGTGACGATACCACGTTGCATGCACATGCACCTACGTACTTCGGCGAGAAAACAAAAGCGGAAATGGGAACCATCTTAATAATCGGAACCGGGATAACTTAGATGTATTGATGCGATTACGGCATCTCCAAACGAAGTAAGCGAAGTAAGAATTGACATAGGTGACGATACCAAGTTGCATGCACATGCACCTACGTACTTCGGTGAGAAAACATCCGCGGAAATGGGAACGATCTTAATAATCGGAACCGGGATAACTTAGACGTATCAAAACATGCACATGTATGCATGTTCATGCATACAAAGTCGGCCATTTGGCGAAGATTTCGACCGATTGTGACATGCATCCTTGAAGGATCTTTTGTCCCCAACTATTTTAAATACTTGCTTTCATTTTCAAGTCCACCACATCAAGATCAAGGAAAGAGATTTGATTCACTCCACTCCTTTGGAATTATTTCGGCCGAACCATATGGAAAGAAGAGGCCAAGGTGTCACTTTCATGATCAAGTCATTGTCAAGCCTTACAAAATATATCACATGAGGAGGATCTTGTCCACTCCCTCTTTGAACCCCACGGCCGATTTGTACAAGGAAGGAGCCAAAATGTTGTGATTTCCTTTTCCTTGTCAAAGTCTTTGTAGATAGTTTAATAAGTGCTTGTATTTTAGCTAGATTTTGGTGATCTTCTTTGGCTTTGTTAGGAGTTATTATGGCTATATAATAGCCTCACCATCAACCTTTTGTAATCATCTTTGAATCAAGAAAAAACGAAATACATCACATGTATTCTTGTTGAATGATTTTCATCACACTTCGATTATAATTCGACGCGTCTTCGAGTTGTAATTTAATCAATTCTCAATAGGTCTTGAGGAGAGATTGTCTTATCAAACTATAGGTCTAGTTTGATAATCTATTTTCATTTTATTCGTGTTTACATAAGCCAAATTGCCCTACTTTCGGTTAATTCTTATGAGTGTCACACATATTCGAGAGTTGTGAGGATAACAAATGTAACCGCTGCATTTCCCAGCGAATTTACGTCCGAATTATACGTTAATTCCTATCATTAGTGGCATCGGAGCCCAAGGTTACTTCCTTGGCGAATTTCTCTTGGCGATTTTCTTATCAAAACTATCTTATCATGGATTTTTCCGACGATTTCATGGAGACTATACGTGAGGCACTACACAACATGCAAGAACCACGTTTTCAAGCAAGAAGAGGAGGATATGATGCACATTCACCGCGTCATGTGGATGAATTTAAAGTTAATGAACTTCCGGAATTTGTCGGAGGTACTAATCCCGAAGTTTACTTGGAGTGGGAGAGGAAGATTGAACGTATGTTCGACTTCAAGCACCTTAACGATGAGAAACGTTGCAAATATGCAATTCTCAAGTTAGGGAAGGGCGCTTCCTTATGGTTCGAGTGTATGAAAACACAACGAGCTCGTGCGGGAAAAGAGAAAATCCGTTCTTGGGATTCTTTGAAGAAAAAACTACGTAAAAGGTATGTCCCGACATCACATCAGTTAACCTTGTACCGAAAAATTGCGGAGTTCGTACAAGGAAAACTAAGTGTGGAAGAATACATCGAAGAGTTTGAAGGCTTGGCCTTAACGGGAGAACTCGAAGAAAACGAAGAACAAAGAATGTCACGTTTCTTATGTGGCCTAAATCGAAACATTGCAAATACGGTGGAATTATACCCATACGGAGATTTTGGCACTTTATGCGGACTATGCATAAAAATAGAAGCTCAAAACAAGTTGAAGTATACCAAACCCGAATTCCCATACAAATTCGGAAATGCAAGTGCCGGCTCAAGTTCTACTACGAAAACTACCGTACCATTTCAAGTCCCTACCCCGGCACCGAAGGTTCCTCACGTTTCCAAGGAAACGAGTTTGGCTAAAGTACGATGTTTTAAATGTCAAGGGTTTGGTCACTATCAAAATGCATGTCCAAATAAACGGGTGGTCACTTTAAGAGAAGCTCTTGCGGTCCGAGACGAACTTTTAGTCGAGGACGAGAAGGAAGGCCTTGGTGACGTATTTAACGTGGAGGCCGAGGAAGAGAATGAGGATTGTGAGACTTATGATGCTCCAGAATATGATACTGCTTTAGTGCTTCGAGCATTACATACCAAAATTATTCCAAGTGATACGGAACAAAGAGACCAGATTTTTCATTCCAAATGCAAAGTTGGAGAAAAGTGGTGTAGCTTTATAATAGACGGAGGGAGTTGCACGAATGTGGCATCAAACGAGATGGTCACCAAGCTCGAGCTAACTACTACGGCTCACCCGAGACTGTATGCTTTACATTGGCTCGATGATGGAAGCAAGGTAAAGGTGTCGAGACAAGTACGGGTCAACTTAACTATGGGATCATACGGAGATGATGTGTTATGTGACGTACTCCCGATGGACGCATGCCACGTGCTTTTGGGACGACCGTGGATGTTCGACCGAAATGTTTTACATCGAGGTCGGAGTAATGAATATGAATTACAAGACAAAGGAAAGAAGATTGTACTCAAACCAATGTCCCCGCAAGCCATCCGTTCGATGAGTTCTAGTCGAGTGGAGAAACCGAAACTTACCATGCTTGCTAGTGAAAGAGAAATGGAACATGCCATTAATTACGGGGAGTGAGTATATTTGGTGATGTTTAAAGAGACACGAGACGAGAACATAGGAGTACAAAACGGAGGAGAGCTAGATGTGTTGTTACGTGAATTTGAGGATGTTTTTCCCGAAGAATTACCGTCGGGTTTACCACCTATTCGCGGTATCGAACACCAAATTGATCTTATATCTGGAGCACCACTTCCTAATAAAGCCGCGTATAGATGTAATCCCGAGGAGACGAAGGAATTACAAAGACAAGTCGAGGAGCTTTTGGACCGCGGATATGTCCGGGAGAGTTTGAGTCCGTGCGCGGTTCCGGTCTTACTTGTCCCTAAGAAAGATGGTTCTTGGCGGATGTGTGTGGATAGTCGGGCCGTGAACAATATCACCGTCAAGTATCGGTTCCCTATCCCGAGACTTGATGATATGTTAGACGAACTACATGGTTCGGTGATCTTTTCCAAAGTTGATTTACGAAGCGGATATCATCAAATCCGAATGCGAGAAGGTGACGAGTGGAAGACGGCCTTCAAAACGAAAAATAGATTATATGAATGGACCGTTATGCCTTTCGGTCTTACAAATGCGCCTAGTACCTTCATGAGGTTGATGAACGAGGTACTTAAACCATTTTTGGGGAAGTTCGTGGTTGTATATCTGGATGACATTCTAATCTATAGTCAATCACTACAAGAACATAATGTGGCGGACTTCCCCCACAAAACAGCGGACAGCACTTCACACACACTCTAGGGGCGATTTTCACACACAAAACAGCTCCCGGCCCGGCGGCGCGTGTGGGCGCGTGAGAAAGCCCCTCCATCATCGGCCGACGGCCGATTGTTCGTCTCTCCAAGACGAACGTCCCCTCCAAATTTCACTCAATTCCGACAACGTTTACCTGTGCAAATCTAGGTTGCAAATTCCGGCTGAAAACTACAATTTATTGAACTTGGTTGCATTTTCCGCCACGTCCGTGGCGCAATCTCTGGGCACCAACCGGAATAGACTCCTGTTGTAATTCCGGTCATTTACCCTCTGGTCTCGTCGGCTGAATCGCGGTCTCCGGCCGGCGAAGTTTCTTGGTCAACTGCTGACCGCGCCGCGTTTTCTCTTTCCGGCGTGCTCGGCCTCCTCTCGGTAGCGGACCACTTTCATTGGATTCCTCTTGTCGAGCCTTCCGTTGCTTACAATTTCGACCAGCCTTCCGCCACCTCGATTCCGGCGAGATTTTCCGCGACCTCGATTCCGCGAGATTTTCCAACGGCGTCTTCCTTAGGTTCTTGGGAGCCGCTCTCCAGCTGATTTGATTCAGCGGTCATGGCCGATGACGGCCGTCGCCGGCGAATGGGCGCCACCGGACTTTGTTCATCCATCGTCGATTCCGACAATGATTTCTACGGAAGTCCTCATGTCATGCTTCCAACATATGATGTCATCTCTTTCCAACATTTCCTATTCGAAGACGCCTTCGGTCCTCTCCATCATTCCCGTCTTCGGCGCCGCTCCATAATTCGCCCCACTCGTTCCCTCAAACAAGATGACCCAAGTTTGGGAAAACTACGGGTCCCTCTCCTTCATCTTTCAAGGAAGCTCGATGTAATCTTTCTAACTCGAGGAAAGATATTCATTTCTCGATGATATTTATCGTAACTTTTGTGATCCGTGCGCAAAGGGGATTTCATATCTATTTCCTTAGATGAAAAAATTTACTCGAAAGGGTTAAATACCTTCAAAATTCCTTAAATGGCGGTTGTTGCAACCGAAAACTCTAAGCCTTACTCTCTTGATCAATCAAGGTCAATTGCAAAATGCTTGGTCTATCTCCACGTCCCGAAATTAATACCTTTGGGAAAAGGATATTTTAACGCTCAATTTAATAATTCGGAAGATAAAAATCGTGTTTTTAGCAAAACTTCATGGAACTTGGTCTCCTGGATATTTTCGTTTATCCACTTGGGTTCGGATTTCAACCCTTATAAAATTGCAACTTCTAAAGCACAAGTTTGGATCCGAATTTATGAGTTGCCGATTGAATACTGGCACCTCAACTTATTTTTACAATTGCTAAGACTCTTGGCAACCCTCTCAAAATTGATGAACGTTCTCCAATGGGGAAGTGGGTCATTTTGTTCGGGTCCTAATTGAAATTGACTTGAAAGACCATGTTCACAACAATGTCATGGTTGAATGTTCGGGTCATTGTGTTTTCCTTCTATTGGCTACGAAAAGTTTCCAGTTTTGCACTCATTGCTCAATCGTTGGTCACTCCAACAATTCTGTAGAAGCCAAAAATTGGCTCCGAACTCCAACTCTACGGTTCCTAGCGACCGCTTAATCGTCAATCTAAATATGTTCTAAACCATCCCTACCCCTACCGTTAGGGTCAATAATTCAAACAACAATAATCGCTTCAATGTGCTTGATGTTGAACCAATAGAAGGTGATTCCAATAATGATCACCATCACCGCCTTAACGGTTTTCCAGCCTTCAATAGAGCAAAATGATACCATTGTCCCCACTTCTGAGTTCTCCGCTGAACATGCCAACAATAACATGTTATCCCTTACCACTAACGTCTTCCAGCCTGATAATAAAAACACGTCAGTGTCTTCCAAGGGCACGATCTTGCATAACCCTTCTTCATCCTCTCGTCATGAGCAATCGACTGACACGGTTGGGCCCCCTATTGTGTCTGCTGACCATGACAAAGATCAGAGCCATACCATTGCTGTTAAGGCAGGAAAATCTATTGTTATTTCTCCTATCATTCCCTCAGAAAAACCACAAGCTCCGCTAAAACAAGCTAAAAGGGATGTTAAATTCCCAAAGACTGTGCAATTACTCCCTGCCAACTCCACGGCAGCGAAAAATCTTAATTTGTCCGCTTCTAAACCTTAGCGAAATTCTTCTGGGGAAGAGGATCAGCAAAATAATCCGCCTGAAGCACGGATAAATGCCGTTTCTAAATGAATATCCTTTCCTGGAATATCAGGGGGATAAGGAAGCGGGTTGCTAGGGACCAGCTTCGTCACTATATCACGGTTTGTAAGCCGGATATTATTTGTATCCTCGAACCCTTCACTTCTTTTGCTCGTTCCGGTCTTTCTCTCTGGCGTTCGGGTGGTCTTTCTCTTCTTGCCGAGAATCAGCGAGGGAACCGAGACCCTGACATTTGGGTGCTCGGCTCCCTCAACATATCTAATTGCCAAGTCATCCATGTCTCTGATCAGGTTATCATCATGCACATCTCTTTTAATGGATGGGACTTTCGGGCGTCTGTTGTTCATGGTGCTCGTAACTATATTGGTCGCAGGAATCTTTGGGAGGATATCCTGAGCTTCCTTCACCCTAACCTTTTAGTCTTCGGAGATTTTAATGCCGTCATTGGGGCACATGAGCGTCGCATCTTCATGTTCCCAATGCTACTTCTTGTCGGGAGTTCACCAATTTATTGATGAGGCCTTGCTTGTCGGCATCCCTTTTATCGGGTCATCGGTTTACTCGAGAGGCGGGGTTCATGATGATTATCATGTTGAGACCCGCATTGATCGATTTTGGCCACCCCGATTTTATCGATCACCGGGTTTCCACAAAATATCATGTTTTCCCTAGGACTCGCTCTCCGATCACCACCCGATCCGGCTCACCTCCACTTTGGGTAATACTTCTTTTCCTGACCTTTCCGTTTTCAACGTATGTGGACTACGATAATTCATTTATTGATGTTATTCGCAACTCTTGGAATCTTAATTGTGGGAACCGGTCTCCTTGGGACTTGGTTTTGTACAAGCTTAAAAGACTGCGTCGTACCCTCAAGCATTGGAATTTTTCGTCTTTTGGTGATATTTTCACTAAAAAGTCACTTTTGATCAACTTGGTGACATTCGGTCTCTCATTGATGCGGATGGGTATACCGACGAGCTCTTCCGTCAGGAGGTCGAAACAATCTGCGGCCTTGAATGACATCCTTAATAAAGAGAGTCTTTTCTTCCAACAAAGGAGTAGGACTAATTGGCTTAAGGATGGTGATCGGAATCGCCTTTTTCCATAGGATGCTTAAGATGAGGAATAATCGTCTTGACTTTCCTCTCTCCTTATTGACGGTGATCTTTGTCGTGATCCGTCTACCATCTCGAACCACATTGTGAATTTTTATCAGCACCTTTTCGAAGGCCACCCGATTGCTACTAATTGGCCCACTGGTTTCTCTCTTCCTAAGGTTTCTCATCAAGATAACTCCATCCTCATCGCTATTCCCATTCCGAGGAAATTCGTTCTCTGATTTTCGATATGGAGCCCCACAGTGCCCTGGCCCGACGCTTTCTTGGATTATTTTATCAGTTCTCTTGGGAGGTCATTGGTACCGATATTGTGGCAGCTATTCGGCAATTTTTCATTGAGGGTGATCTTCCGACGGGTCTTAACTCTAGCTTAGTTGCTCTCATTCCTAAAGTCAAAGGGGCCATATCTATTGAGCAATTCCGCCTATTGTCTTAAGTAACTTTATCTTCAAGATTATTACTAAAATCCTCACGGCGACTTTCTAGTTTTATTCATGAGATCATCACCCCCATCGGTTTGGCTTTATTCCGGTCGGCGTATCCACGATTGTATATCTATTGCTTGAATGCGTTATTGTTTGAATCGCCGCTGCTCGCGGTAACATGGCTATTAAAATTGACATTCGTAAAGCTTTTGACACTCTTTCCGGGAGTTCTTATTGGATGTTCTTCACGCTTTTGGTTTTCACGACCACTTTGTTGCTTGGGTTTCCACCATTCTTCACTCAAAGCTTTCTATTCTTATAAATGGTGCTCCTACGGGTTACTTTGCGTGCGATCAAGGGGTTCGGCAAGGTGATCCCATGTCCCCTCTTTTATTTTGTATTCCGAGGAGATGCTCGGTCTCATGCTCTCCAATGCGGTTCAGACTACTCTCTTCAAGCCTATTTTTGCAGGCCGTAAGATTGTCTATCCTTCTCACCTTTTTATGCGGATGATGCTATCGTGTTTGGTCGTGCCTCTACGGATAATGCCAATGCCATATCGAAGATTATTGATGATTACTCACCATATCGGGCTGTGCTATGAACCTTAATAAATCTAAGGTTTACTTCGGTTCTCATGTTCCTATCCACACCAAATGGGTCATTCTGCGCACCCTTGGCATGCGCGAGGATCACTCCTTTCAATTACCTCGGGTTCCGTTATTCGCGGCATACCCTGCCTCATCCATATTGCCTTGGCCGTTGACAAAATTATTAGTAAATTTTACGCTTGGAAAGGATCCTCTCTCTCGATGGTTGGTCGTATTTGCTTAGTTAACTCGTATCATGAGCTCCTCCATTCACTCTATGATGATATATAGTTGGCCGATCAAATTGATAAACAAATTAGATTCGCGGCTAGAAATTTTATTTGGTCGGGGACATTAGTCACAAGAACGCATGTCTTGTGGCACGGAGTAGAGTTTGTTCCCCTTTAGAGGAGGGAGGGCTTGGGGTGAGGCATCTTCGTACGATGAATGAATCCTTTTGTTCCGTTTGGCACGGGTTATTCTCAGAGGATTCCTTTGTGGAAAATTCCTTCGTCGAGGTTTCTCGAAGTAATTTGATACTCGCAAGATTGTTTCTTCCTCTATATTCGGGGGTTTGTAATCATATTCCCGTCTTCTTAACACTTCGGTTGGGTTATTGGTAATGGTCGAATATTAATTTTTGGTGGGACAACGGCTAGGTTATATCATTGGTGATCGGTTGGGTATTCCTCAAAGATCTCGAAGTACCTTCTCCGACACCATCGCAATTTTTACTACGACGGGACTCGGCATCTTACCCTCGATTTCATGGAAAGGTGTCGTGATGTTGCTTTAGATGTCGTCTATGCCCTCCGACTTTGAAGGAAAAGACGAGCGGGTTTGGGCTAAATCGGTGCATGGCAATGTTACCTCTCAAATCGCTTATTGGCACCTTCACCACAACTTTCCTAAGGTAAGTGGGGAAATGGATTTGGCACAGATTAATCCCCGTTAAATCGTTCTCTCACTGCCTGAAGGCTATTCACAACAGTCGCCTGTTTTTGATCTTCTTCGTTTAAGGGGTTTCATTGGTCCTTCGGTTTGCCTTTTCTGTCTCTCGCCCGTGAATCGATTGACCATATTTTCACCGAGTGTGTTGTTATCCGGCAGCCTGGGACTATATTGAGCGGGGCTTCTTAAACTCTTTAGAATTGAATGCTGGGTTCGGCACTTCATCATTCGAGCTATGGATATCGATTTAGTCACAGATCTCTACTCTCTGGAGATTCACTATTATTAGTGCCGTCTGGCTATCCGGCATATTCGCTGTGAGGTTTTATATAATGATGCTAAATTTTCTATCATGTCTCTTCATTCTATAGTTTGGTCTCTACTCAGAGAATGTAATAACTATGACATGGGCACCATGGATAACTCTATTTCTGATCTGGTTCGTCTTCGGGCTCTGGGTGTGGTGGCCACGCGAGACCTCCGCTTTACCCTATTTATGTGAAATGGTATCCCCCAATTGGTGGATGAAAGTTAACACCGATGGGATGGCTAAAGGCTGCCCAGGCTTGGGTGCTATTGGCCTTGTTTATCTAATCGTCTGGCCGGGTTTTTGGCACTCTCTGCAGCAATTGGTTGCCGCTTTTGCCTTCCGCCGAGTTGGTCGCGCTATTCATGCTATTGAGATTGCTTTTTATCATGGTTGGGATTATTTGTGGTCGGAGTCCGACTCTACTTATGTTGTGAGCATTCTCTCGGATCGTAGTTCATTGCTCTGGATCTACCGCATCATTTGAGGCGGATTTGGCGTATTATTGACGGCATGCACTTGTGGTCTCTCATATCTATAGAGAAGGGAATGCGGTGGCAGTGGCTTTCTAAAAGATTGGTTTCTTACGAGTGGTCTAGCGAAGCACCAGAGCCTCTCCGAGATCTTCTGTTGAGGGATATGTCTCCTATGTATTTTAGCCGACATTAGTTTTCTCGCAGCATAACGCTCGGGTACTCTTTTTCCCTATCGTAGGTTTTTCCCATTGGGTTTTTCTACGATAGGGTTTTAACGAGGCCTGCGGTTGCAACCCTATACATCTGGTATGGGGGTTTAGGTCCTTTTATTCTATTTTCATAGATTGCTTTTGCATTTGTGTTTTTCTCTCTATTTCTCTTGACTACCCGCCTGTGGGATTAGCTTGAGATTTTATTTTGTTGTCTAGGATGGCCCTCTCTTTGTAACTCTTTTCTGTTTCTCGTTTTTTTTAATAATATTGACCTTGATGAGCCAAAAAAAAATCACTACAAGAACATTTCGGGCACTTAAGGCTAATCTTCGAAACCTTGAGGGACCGAAAATTGTATGGAAAAAAGGAGAAGTGTTCGTTCCTAGTCGAAAGTATAGTCTTTCTTGGCTATGTTGTTTTGAAGGACGGAGTGGCGGTGGATCAAACAAAAATCGAAGCAATTAAATCTTGGCCGACCCCTACGACCGTGACGGAAGTGAGATCATTTCACGGACTTGCTTCTTTTTACCGGAGGTTTATTCGAGACTTCAGCACCATTTCATGTCTGATGACGGAGTGTTTAAAAAAAGGACTATTTGTATGGAACGGGGCTGCCCAAGGAGCTTTCGAGAAGTTAAAGGCCAAATTATGCGAAGCACCGATTCTAACACTACCCGATTTTTCTCAACCATTCGAAGTTGAGTGTGACGCTAGTGGAGATGGAATTGGAGCGGTTCTTATTCAAGGTAAACGACCTATCGCTTACTTTTTGGAGAAGTTGAAAGGAGCTCGGTTGAATTATTGTACTTACGATAAAGAATTCTATGCTATCGTACGGGCCCTTGATGATACGAATTCTCACTGGTTATGCGAATTCGCTATCGATACAGCGGAAGGCTTCTTTGACGAGCGGAAGCTATCAGCAAGAAACTGCTGAATCGGTGACAACACATAAAGACTAATACGCCTTGCCGACGAAGGCGGTAATTCGATACAGCCACAAGACAGGAATCTGGCCCAAATGAAAAGACTCGAAACAGCACGTTTCGTTCGGAAGCGACTTTAAGACAGGAAACACGTTCGAAGGATCGAACAACACTTTATACGAAATATTGACAAGTATAAAACTGTATCGAAAAATAAACAGAATATCGAAACAGGGTATAAACAGATGTTTTATCAAATTAGACCTATAATTTGATAAAGTGATTTCTCCTCAAGACCTATTGAGAATCAATCAGATTAGTATTCGAAACGCGTCGAATAAAAACCAAATTTTGATGAAAAGCATTCACCAGGAAAAACACAAAGTGTTCTCAATTCTTCAACAATCAATAATTTCCATTACAACTCTACTGCCACTATTTATAGGCAAAAGTGGCTTGACAAAATAACTTAAACTATTACAAGCTGTTCCTTAAAATAATGAAAGGATAATAAAAGGTTCTTCATGTCACTTGTTGACAAAAGTAAAAGTTGGGTCTTGTCTCCAAGTTGAAGTTTGATGCCGTTTTTTCATATAACAAGTTGCCAAGAACCCCGCCGCCTTTATAATAAAGAAATGCTGAAAATTCTTTGTTTAGCTACCACTTGGACCTTTTCCCCCTCCCAAGTTGCAATTTGCCTTAAGTTATTCCAATTCCGACTATCAAGGTAACTCCGTGCCTCGTTTCTGTTTTCTCGCCTAAGTAGGTTGTAGTGCGATCGAGGTGTTTTACGTCAATTCTTACTTCATCTTCTTCGCTTGGAGTATTCGGCTTTGTATCATCCCCTCCCCCTTTAAGAGGAATTGTCCTCAATTCTGCAATCCCGTCATCATCAAGATAAGGAGAAAGATCACCTATGTTGAAAGTAGCATGCACTCCATAGTCACCCGGAAGTTCCAACTTGTAAGCATTGTCATTCACCTTCGCAATTATTTTAAATGGCCCCTCGGCTCGTGGCATTAACTTATTCTTACGCTTACTCGGAAATCGTTCCTTCCTCAAATGTAACCAAACTAAATTTCCAACCTCGAATAGTCTCGGCTTTCTTTGCTTGTTCGACTTCCTTTTGTACTCCTCGTTTATTTCTTTGATTCGATCCCGCACCTGTTCGTGTAATTTCATCATCGATTTTAGTTTTGACTCCGCATCCTTATGCACCAATTCGTCACTTGGTAGTGGAATTAGATCTAACGTCATGTAAGGATTCAGTCCGTAAACTACTTCAAATGGAGAGTGTGCAGTGGCATGAGTAGGAGATCGATTATAAGCAAACTCCGCATGTGCGATTTGAGATCCAGTCCTTTTGTGTCTTGCTCACCAAGCCTCGCAATGCGTCCCAGTGTTCGATTCGTTACTTCTTTGTCCGTCGGTTTGAGGATGATGTGAAGTACTAAACAAAAGCTTGGTTCCCACCTTCCTCCATAATGTGTTCCAAAAGTAGCTTAGAAACTTTGAGTCTCATCCAAAACAATAGTTTTGAACTCCATGTAATCGTACTACCTCTCGGAAATACAGGTCAGCAACATTACTCGCATCATCGGTTTTGTGACAAGGAACAAAATGAGCCATCTTTGAAAAACGATCGACAACAACCATGATCGCATCCTTACCTCTTTGGGTTCGAGGCAAAGCTACAATGAAATCCATTGAGACATCTTCCCATGGCCTCTCCGGAATCGGTAAAGGTGTGTAGATTCCTGATTTGAACGAACTTTTCGCAATATGGCACGTCACACATTTACTGATTATATTATTAACATCCCCCTGCATCCTTGGCCAGTAAAAATGTTCTTTAAGCACTTCTAATGTCTTGGCTGAACCAAAGTGGCCAGCCAAACCTCCCCCATGAGCCTCTCGAACCAGCAATTCTCGAATCGTGTGCCTTGGTAGACAAAGACGATTTCCCTTAAAAATAAAACCCTCCTGTATCGAAAATTCTCCCACCGGGCCAGATTTGCACAGGGCGAAGGTTTCGCCAAAATCCGCATCACCTTCGTAATGCTCCTTTACTGTATCGAACCCTAGCAAACGAACATCAAGAGTGGCGAGTAAGGCATAACGCCTAGACAATGCATCTGCCACAATATTGCTCTTGCCATCCTTATACTTCGATGAGAAGTGAAATGATTGTAAGAATTCCACCCACTTCGCATGCCTGGGACTTAACTTGTGTTGTCCGTTAATATACTTCAAAGATTCATGGTCCGAGTGTATGATAAAATGCTTTGGTCGAAGATAGTGACTCCAATGATCTAGAGCCCTCACAATAGCATAAAACTCCTTGTCGTACGTACAATAATTCAGACGAGCACCATTTAACTTCTCGGAAAAATAAGCAATAGGTCGCTTTCCCTGAATGAGAACCGCTCCAATGCCCACTCCGCTAGCATCACATTCCACCTCAAACGGTTGCGAAAAATCGGGTAATGCTAAGATTGGTGCTTCGCACAACTTCGCCTTCAAATTTGCATATGACTCTGAGCACTTCGCTCCAATTAAACGTGCCCTTCTTCAAACATTCGGTTATTGGGCTTGCAATGGTATCAAGTCTCGAATGAATCTTCGGTAAAATGAAGCTAGTCCATGGAATGATCTAACCTCCGTCACCGTAGTGGGAACCGGCCAGACTTAATTGCTTCGATCTTCGCTTGATCGACCGACACTCCATTCTTTGAAACAACATAGCCAAGAAAGACTATACTTTCGACCAAAAATGAGCACTTCTCCTTTTTCCATACGACTTCTGGTCTCTAAGGGTTTCGAAGACTTGCCTCAAGTGTTCGAAATGTTCTTGCACCGATCGGCTGTAGATCAAAATATTATCTAAGTATACAACCACAAATTTCCCTAAAAATGGCTTAAGTACCTCATTCATCAAGCGCATGAAAGTACTCGGTGCATTTGTAAGACCGAATGGCATAACGGTCCATTCATACAACCCGTGTTTAGTTTTGAAGGCTGTCTTCCATTCATCTCCTTCTCGCATTCGAATCTGGTGATAACCACTTCGTAGATCAACTTTTGAAAAGATCACTGATCCGTGTAATTCGTCCAACATGTCATCAAGCCTCGGAATCGGAATTCGATACTTGATGGTTATGTTGTTCACCGCTCGACTGTCAATACACATCCTCCAAGATCCGTCCTTCTTTGGAACCAGTAATACCGGAACCGCACAAGGGCTTAGGCTTTCTCGAACATATCCACGATCCATCAGTTCTTCGATTTGGTTTTGTAATTCCTTTGTCTCCTCGGGATTACATCTATAGGCAGCTTTGTTAGGCAACGACACACCCGGTATGAGGTCGATCTGATGTTCAATCCCGCGAATTGGTGGTAAACCCGACGGTAATTCTTCGGGAAAACATCCGCAAATTCGCGTAATAAGACATCCATCCTTTCGCTCCGCATAACTATGTTACCATTCTCGTGCCTCCTTCGTAACCAACAAGTACACACACTTGCCATCATTAATAGCATGTTCCACCTCCCGCTCGCTAGCAAACATGGCCGCTTTGGTTTTTCACTCCTACTAGAACTCATAGAGTGAATATCTTGCGGTGACATTGGTTTAAGCACAATCTTTTTGCCCTTATCCCGTAACTCGTACTCATTGCTTCTTCCTCGGTGTAAAACGTCCCTATCAAACATCCATGGTCTTCCCAACAGTACATGGCATGCATCCATCGGGAGTACATCACATAATACGTTGTCTTCATATGAACCCATGGCTAGTCCAATCCTCACCTGTTTAGTTACCCTTATTTTGCTCCCATCATCGAGCCAATGCAAAGTGTAAGGTTTCGGGTGAGCCGTAGTGGTCAGCCCGAGTTTAGTCACCATCTCGCTGGAAGCGACGTTGGTGCAACTCCTCCCATCAACGATCAAACTACACCATTTCTTTCCAATTTGACACTTTGTGTGAAATATTTGATTTTGCTGTTCCGAATCATTCGATACAGCTTTGGCTTGTAGCGTTCGCAGAACTAAAGCCGTGTCATAGCTCGGAGCATCGTAAGTCTCGCATTCTTCTCCTTCTTCATCCTTCAAGTCGAAATCAAATACGTCACCCAGTCTTTCTTCCTCAACCAACAACTCGTCTCGGATCGTGACAGCTTCCCTTAGTGTCACCACTCGCTTGTTCGGACAAGCATTTTGATAATGCCCGAATCCTTGACATTTGAAACATCTCACTTTAGCCAAACTCGTCTCCTTCGGTACGTAGGGTACAGTCGCCTTAGCCGGATTCGCAACAGGAACTGGAGTCGGTACAGTTGCCTTAACAGCTGAACTAGATCCGACGCTTGGGTTTCCAAACTTGACTGGAAACTCGGGTTTATACATCTTCATCCTGTTCTGAGCTTCTAGCTTCACACATAACCCACATAATGTATCGAAGTCCTCGTATGGATACAGTTCCACCGAGTTAGCTATGCTTCGGTTTAAGCCACGCAAGAATCGCGACATCTTCTGTTCCTCATTCTCCTCTATTTCTCCCATTAGGGTCAGATTCTCAAACTCCTCAATGTACTCACTGACATTCAACTTTTCTTGCATGAGATCTGCAATCTTTCTGTATAAGGATAACCGGTGTGATGTTGGCACATATCTTTTACGAAGTTTTCTTTTTAATGAATCCCACGAACGGATCTTTTCCTTCCCCGCACGAGCTCTTCGTGTTTTAATTCCTTCGTACCAAAGTGAAGCTCCTTTCCCCAACTTGAGAATTGCATACTTACACCTTTTCTCATCGTCAAGGTCTTTAAATTCGAACATACGATCAATTTTTCGCTCCCATTCCGTAAACTTCGTGGTCGGTCCCTCCAACGAACTCTGGAAGCTCGCTCACCTTGAACTCTTCGACATGGCGTGAGGGTCGCTCATAGTCACCACGCCTAGGTTGCCAACGCCGGTCGCGTTCGCACGCCACGCAGCTAAGGCCACGAAGTTTTGCCAAGAAATCGGCGTCGTTGAGATCCATAATGCCAAAGATCAAGAACTTGGGCTCCGATGCCACTTATGATACGAATTCTCACCGGTTATGCGAATTCGCTATCGATACTGGGAAGGCTTCTTTGACGAGCGGAAGCTATCGGCAAGAAACTGCTGAATCGTGACAACGGCTACATAAAGACTAATATCGCCAAATACGAAGGCGGTAATTGACATACCACAAGACAGAATCGCCCAAATGAAAAGACTCAAACAAAGACGCTTGCTCGGAAGCGACTTTAAGACAGAAACACGTTCAAGGATCGAACAACACTTTATACGAAATATTGACAAGTATAAAGCGTATCGAAAAATAAACAGAATATCGAAACAGGGTATAAACAGATGTTTTTTCAAATTAGACCTATAATTTGATAAAGTGATTTCTCCTCAAGACCTATTGAGAATCAATCAGATTAGTATTCGAAACGCGTCGAATAAAAACCAAATTTTGATTAAAAGCATTCACCAGGAAAAACACAAAGTGTTCTCAATTCTTCAACAATCAATAATTTCCATTACAACTCTACTGCCACTATTTATAGGCAAAAGTGGCTTGACAAAATAACTTAAACTATTACAAGCTGTTCCTTAAAATAATGAAAGGATAATAAAAGGTTCTTCATGTCACTTGTTGACAAAAGTAAAAGTTGGGTCTTGTCTCCAAGTTGAAGTTTGACAGCCGTTTTTTCATATAACAAGTTGCCAAGAACCCTGCTGCCTTTATAATAAAGAAATGCTGAAAATTCTTTGTTTAGCTACCACTTGGACCTTTTCCCCCTCCCAAGTTGCAATTTGCCTTAAGTTATTCCAATTCCGACTATCAAGGTAACTCCGTGCCTCGTTTCTGTTTTCTCGCCTAAGTAGGTTGTAGTGCGATCGAGGTGTTTTACGTCAATTCTTACTTCATCTTCTTCGCTTGGAGTATTCGGCTTCGTATCACTTGATCATTGGAGTCATTACTTATGGACGAAGCATTTTATTCTACACTCGGATCACGAATCATTGAAGTACATTAACGGGCAACATAAACTGAGTCCGAGGCATGCCAAGTGGGTGGAATTCCTACAATCATTTCACTTTTCATCCAAGTACAAAGACGGTAAAAGCAATGTCGTTGCGGATGCGTTATCTAGGAGGTATGCCTTACTTTCTACTCTGGAGGTTCGGTTACTTGGTTTCGAAATGTTGAAGGAATGTTATGAAAATGATGAGGATTTCGGAGAAATTTTTACTCGTTGCAAATCTGGTCCGATCGGGGAGTTCATGTTACAAGATGATTTCCTATTTAAAGGAAATAGACTTTGTGTTCCAAAACAGGCGGTTCGGGAATTATTGGTCCGGGAAGCTCACGGAGGAGGTTTAGCAGGACATTTTGGCACGGCTAAAATATTGGAAGTACTAAAAGAACATTTCTTTTGGCCTATAATGCTAAAATACGTTTACAATGTTTTAAGTAAATGTGTAACATGTCATATCTCGAAGAGTTCGTTCAAACCGGGATCATATATGCCTCTACCGGTTCCAGAAAGACCGTGGGAAGATGTATCCATGGATTTTATCGTCGCTTTACCCCGTACTCAACGAGGTAAAGATGCTATTATGGTGGTTGTTGATCGGTTCTCAAAGATGGCTCATTTCGTGGCTTGCCACAAAACCGACGACGCAAGCAACGTGGCCGACTTATACTTTCGAGAGGTGGTTCGTTTACATGGAGTTCCGAAGACTATTGTGTCGGATCGGGATTCGAAATTTCTTAGCTATTTTTGGAATACTTTATGGAGGAAAGTGGGAACGAAGCTCTTATTTAGCACTTCGCACCATCCGCAAACCGATGGTCAGACCGAGGTCACAAATCGAACATTAGGAATGTTGTTGCGAGGACTTGTGAATAAAACGCAAAAGGATTGGGACGTGAAACTTGCTCATGCGGAATTTGCCTATAACCGATCCCCTAGACATGCTACGGCACATTCTCCTTTCGAAATCGTTTACGGATTAAATCCTTATATACCCTTGGACTTGATTCCATTGCCGAAAGACGAGTTGGTACACAAAGATGCGGAGTCGAAACTTAAGTTGATGATCAAATTGCACGGACAAATACATGATCGAATCAAAGAGGTGAATGATGAATACAAACGGAAATCCAACAATCACAGAAAAGCGAGACTATTCGAAGTAGGCGACTTGGTTTGGGTACACTTAAGAAAAGAGAGATTTCCGAGCAAACGCAAGAACAAACTTATGCCGAGGGCCGAGGGACCTTACAAAATCATGGGAAAAGTGAACGACAATGCGTATAAAGTAGAACTTCCGGGCTACTATGGGGTACACGCCACTTTTAACGTGGGCGATCTATCTTCTTACCTTGACGACGAGGGAATCACTGAATTGAGGTCAATTCCTTTCAAAGGGGGAGGGGATGATGCGATTACGACATCTCCAAACGAAGTAAGCGAAGTAAGAATTGACATAGGTGACAATACCAAGTTGCATGCACATGCACCTACGTACTTCGGTGAGAAAACATTCGCGGAAATGGAAATGATCTTAATAATCGGAACCGGGATAACTTAGACGTATCAAAACATGCACACGTATGCATGTTCATGCATACAAAATCGGCCATTTGGGGAAGATTTCGGCCGATTGTGACATGCATCCTTGAAGGATCTTTTGTCCCCACTACTTTAAATACTTGCTTTCATTTTCAAGTCCACCACATCAAGATCAAGGAAAGAGATTTGATTCACTCCACTCCTTTGGAGTTATTTCGGCCGAACCATATGGAAAGAAGAGGCCAAGGTGTCACTTTCATGATCAAGTCATTGTCAAGCCTTACAAAATATATCACATGAGGAGGATCTTGTCCACTCCCTCTTTGAACCCCACGGCCGATTTGTACAAGGAAGGAGCCAAAATGTTGTGATTTCCTTTTCCTTGTCAAAGTCTTTGTAGATAGTTTAATAAGTGCTTGTATTTTAGCTAGATTTTGGTGATCTTCTTTGGCTTTGTTAGGAGTTATTATGGCTATATAATAGCCTCAGCATCAACCTTTTGTAATCATCTTTGAATCAAGAAAAAACAAAATACATCACATGTATTCTTGTTGAATGATTTTCAGCACACTTCGATTATAATTCGACGCGTCTTCGAGTTGTAATTTAATCAATTCTCAATAGGTCTTGAGGAGAGATTGTCTTATCAAACTATAGGTCTAGTTTGATAATCTACTTTCATTTTATTCGTGTTTACATAAGCCGAATTGCCCTACTTTCGGTTAATTCTTACGAGTGTCACACATATTCGAGAGTTGTGAGGATAACAAATATAACCGCTGCATTTCCCGGCGAATTTACGTCCGACTTATACGTTAATTCGTATCATGTATCAAAACATGCATACGTATGTATGTTCATGCATACAAAATTGGCCATTTGGGGAAGATTTCGGCCGATTGTGACATGCATCCTTGAAGGATCTTTTGTCCCCACTACTTTAATACTTGCTTTCATTTTCAAGTCCACCACATCAAGATCAAGGAAAGAGATTTGATTCACTCCACTCCTTTGGAATGATTTCGGCCGAACCATATGGAAAGAAGATGCCAAGGTGTCACTTTCATGATCAAGTTATTTTCAAGCCTTACAAAATATATCACATGAGGAGGATCTTGTCGACTTCCTCTTTGAACCCCACGGCCGATTTGTACAAGGAAGGAGCCAAAAGTTGTGATTTTCTTTTCCTTGTCAAAAGTCTTTATAATTAGTTTAATATTTGCTTGTATTTTAGCTAGATTTTATGTGATCTTGTTTGAACTTATTAGTAAGTTGTAAAGGCTATATAATAGCCTCATCCTCAACCTTGAATAACAACTTTGAATCAAGAAAAAACGAAATACATCACATGTATTCTTGATGAATGATTTTCAGCACACTTTGATTATAATTCGACGCGTCTTCGAGTTGTAATTTAATCAATTCTCAATAGGTCTTGAGGAGAGATTGCCTTATCAAACTATAGGTCTAGTTTGATAATCTACTTTCATTTTATTCGTGTTTACATAAGCCGAATTGCCCTACTTTCAGTTAATTCTTACGAGTGTCACACATATTCGAGAGTTGTGAGGATAACAAATATAACTGCTGCATTTTCCGGCGAATTTACGTACATTTCATACGATAATTCGTATCAAAACCCAATGACCATCAGAAATAACAGAGCCAAGACGGGCATGCACATCAATTTCGGTCCAAAGAGGCGCTCTAGGCACATAATGCCTAATCAAACCCATAGGGTGCCAAGGATCCGACCATAAAAGGACGGAAGAGCCATCACCAACAGAATACTGAAACGCTCCCATGACAAGAGGACGCAACTTCAGCAGTTGTTTCTAATACCAAGAAGACGCAGCAGAGATAGGAATATCCCAAAAATAACACTGCTGAACTCTATACGAACGAACCTAGCTAACCCAAACAGAATGAGAAGACCCAACCAGGAGAGCCCAAATATGGCGGGTCATAAGTGCCTGGTTCTGAACCCTCAACAGAGTAATACCAAGGCCACCACACACTATAGGCAAGCAAACCTTAGACCAAGCCACTTTAACATGCCCAGAGTCACGAGAACCTTTCTAAAGAAAATGCCTGAAGCGCTTCTCAATGAGGGCAAGCACGCCCTTAGGCAGGATAAAAATATAGGCCCAATAAATGTGAAGAGCAGATAACACAGACCGAATAAGCTAGCAACCAGCGGCCATGGACAGAGATCTAGAAGCCCAGTCACTCATCCGACCATCAATCCTGTCAATCAAATGAGAGCACTAAGCCAACGCGAGCTTCGATGAAGACAAAGAGACTCCCAAATACCTCACATGGAGCTGGCCCACCTGAAACCCTAATAACTGCTCAACCTGTGCCCCTGCTCTATAGCACTCGCCGAGAGAAAAAAATTACTCTTCCCAGGGTTAGCGTGCAACCCCGAAAGAGAGTCAAAGATTTCAATACTCCTCTTAAGAACACCAATAGAGACCTCATCTGGATTACAGAAAAGAAGGAGATCATCTGCAAAGGTCAGCATGAAAGTATGGGTAGCCTCACACTTCCAGTGGTACCTGAACCCCGACTTATCCATAGTCGACAGACGGTCCTGAATAGCTAACCATAAGATAAATGACTGCCTAGGAATCTTCCCGGGTCCAAGAAGGAGAAGTCCCCATGGAACAGAAGGAGAATACGCACTAAGGAACCGAAGAGCGGACGAGGACGAATAGGAACCTGGGCTATGCGGTCTCCAGGAAATGCGATCCTGGCCTCCATTGATAGGAGGGAGGGCAAAAAGAACCTGCAGAAACTCGGAACGATCAGCCACCGGCTAAACCTAAAGAACATCAGAAATAACAGAGCCAAGACGGGCATGCACATCAATGCCAGTCCAAAGAGGCTCTCTAGGTAGAGAATGCATAATCAAACCCATATGGTGCCAAGGATCCGACCATAAATGGAAGGAAGAGCCATCACCAACAGAATACTGAAATGCTCCCATGACAAGAGAACGCAACTTCAGCAGTTGTTTCCAATACCAAGAGGATGTAGCAGAGATAGGAATATCCCAAAAAGAACACTGCTGAACTCTATACGAACGAACCCAGCTAACCCAGACAGAACTAGAAGACCCGGCCAACAGAACTAGAAGGGCCTGGTTCTGAACCCTCAACGGAGGAATACCAAGGCCACCACACGCTACAGGCAAGCAAACCTTAGACCAAGCCACTTTAGCATGCCTAGAGTCACTAGAACATTTCCAAAGAAAACATCTAAAATGCTTCTCAATGAGGGCAAGCACACCCTTAGGTAGAATAAAAATACAGGCCCAATAAATGTGAAGAGCAGATAACACAGACCGAATAAGCTGACAACGACTGGCCATGGACAGCGATCTACAAGCCCAGTCACTCATCCGACCATCAATCCTATCAAGCAAAGGAGAGCACTGAGCCACAGTGAGCTTCGAAGAAGACAAAGGGACTCCCAAATACCTCACATGGAGCTGGCCCAACTGAAACCCTAATAACTGCTCAACTTGTGCCCACTGCTCCATAGCACTCGCCGAGAGAAAAACATTACTCTTCCCAGGGTTAGCCCGCAACCCGAAAGAGAATCAAAGATATCAATACTCCTCTTAATAACACCATAGAGACCTCATCATGGTTACAGAAAGAAGTAGATCATCTGCGGAGGCGAGCATGAAAGTACGGGTAGCCTCATACTTCTAGTGGTGCCTGAACCCTGGGGTCTGAGCAATCTCACGAGCAATAATACCGATACGATTACGACATCTCCAAACGAAGTAAGAATTGACATAGGTGACGATACCACGTTGCATGCACATGCACCTACGTACTTCGGTGAGAAAACAAAAGCGGAAATGGGAACCATCTTAATAATCGGAACCGGAATAACTTAGACGTATCAAAACATGCATACGTATGCATGTTCATGCATACAAAATCGGCCATTTGGGGAAGATTTTGGCCGATTGTGACATGCATCCTTGAAGGATCTTTTGTCCCCATTACTTTCAACTTTGTGTCCATTTTCAAAATCTGATATGAAAACAACTATTCCGAATAATGATACGAAAATGACTATTCCGAATGAAGAAGATTGGAATGCATTTTAGTGATCGGACTCGGAATAACGTAGACATGTCGACATGCATACGTAGTATGCACCATGCATACTAAAGTCATGAATTGCATTCGGCCGTCCCATTCCCCAACACCATGAAGATTTTGTCACATTTGTTATCTTTTCATTACAAGGTCTTCACAAATCTTTGTCAAAGATTTGTCCCCATATTAAAAGATTCCTCCCACCATTCGCATGGTTGTATCCGGACGACCCCACATCACAAACATATCGCCCCCCCCCCCCCCCCCTTTTCATGTTCAAAGTCTTGAAGTGTCACTTTCAATCATCCTTCAAACACCACCACCATTCGTTCCCCCCCTTCCATTTTGTTCAAGTATGTCACTTTCAAAGATTTCCTTTGATATTGTCCCTACTTTGAAGATGATACGATATCTAATATTCCAATCGAAGAAGCTCCAATAAAAATCGACATCCACGACGACACAAATTCGCATGGTCATGCATCATTATACTTGGGAGAAAAGAACACGCGGATTGGAGTTACATTGTTAATCGGAACCGGAGTAACGTAAAACTCGACGACGGAATCGGTCCGAAAGCATGAAAATTCGGCCATATCATGCTTGAAAGGGACTCATGATTTGTCAAGATGCATGAAGATATTTCTCCTTCCCCACCTCAATAAAAAATCGGCCCAAGCATGAGAATTTGTTGAAGACTTTCATCAAATATCTCCTTCATGTCACCATCACCATAATACTTCCAAATGAAGATATTTCTCCTTCCCACCATAGTACAAAACGTAAGAAACATAAGATTGAAGGAAAACTTTCATCCTTCATGTCATTGTCCCTCATGTCATAATCACCATGATAATTCCAAAAAGACTTGATATCATATCACCACAAAATCCTCATCATCCCTCCATGTTTCGGCCGAATTGAACAAAAGAATTTGATGAAGACTTTCATCAAATGTCTCCTTCATGTCATTATCCTTCATGTCATAATCACCATGATAA